>OY856411.1:664402390-664482390 GCA_963693085.1 Alisma plantago-aquatica | reverse complement strand
TCTGCTGCGGACCATTGCTTGGTGCGGACGGTGCTGTGAGTCCCACTTTCTTAACGCGACACATACTTAAAAGTCACACGCACATTGATTTATTAAGTCTCTCTCTCCGTCCCGTTGTCTTCCTCACACACAACATTTATGCACCGTCATCTGCAAAGATGCAGTCTTTCTATCAAATAAAACTTCTACGAGCATGCCAATGGAAGGCAACATTCTACGACGAACTGTGGTCAGCCTACGAACATGTGATTCCTAGTTTAAACACATGCAAATTCAGATATATAAGCACATGCAAGGACATAAATGACGATCTGCAACATCAAGTCATTAAACATCTAAATATCTGATTTTTTTTGAATCTATACAAACTGTACAGTCCAGAATGGTATCATTAGATATAATATGTACTGGTCACAATTTCACTCTTCTACAGTCGAACTATTATATGCACGTAATGTGACACTGGAAAATACGAGGCGTGACTTTGTTGTTCTTTTGTAAATTTATTCATGTGTTACAGTTGGTAAATGTGAACAACAGCTGTTGGAAGTCATTCGGGATGATTAAGATAGTCCTTACAGTAGGAAATTAGTTTAGTAGCTGATGCATGCATAAGTATTCAGTCAATAGTTTTTATACAATTTGACGTATCTATTTGCAATAAGTCAACTGTCAAGCTATCGAATGACCATAATAAGTGAAAATATAGTTTTCTGAATGATTCTCGCATTTCAATGAAGAGCAATGGTTGACTTCATAAGCTTAGACATAGTAAAGTACAACAATTGTGCCAGAAGTAAACTATATGTAGCTATTGCGTCCCATCCAATACTAGTGTTTTCAAAGACACGCCACCAGCTGGTTGCAAGGTGTTGTCTTTGTTCAAAGTTTATAGCTAGTGTAGTAGATCATTCTAAGTTTCCACACTAATAGTGTCCACCTGCATACATAAGATGAGGGTTATAAGAAAAAGAAGAACCACCATGAGTGTTTCTTTATTTCTGCACGATTTTTAGTCTGGCACCAAAAATTACCAAGTGTATTATCCTACAGAAAAGATCCCAAAGAACGAAGGACCATATAGCATGGAGAATGGGGAGAGCATCCTTACATGATCTCCTGCTAACTCTGTGGACATTTAGGATGGATCATCAATAAAGATGACTAAAGAAAATATAGATCAAACCGACAGTTGTTTAAAAGTTCTTCGATGGTTTGTGGACACATATATACTATTATCATAGAGTCATGAATATGGGTGAGGGTAAAGAAGGTGAAGGAAATAGATTATTTGTTAGTGTGGCATGCCGACATGGGAAGTTTAGAACTCACAAAGCTAGAAACTGGAAAATTTCAATCTGTACTCAGTCCACGGTCTACGATAGATTATTGTCTTTGCTTGGCTTGTTTATGGAGCTTGGTTAGACAGACAAACTATCTCTTGGTAAAGGATGAAAGTGCAAATATGGTGTATGTGAGGAATTCGATAGGAACGAGAGAGAGGATCCAGGTGAAGAAAGCAAGCGAGGAATATAACTCTGTGCACATTGGCTGGTTGGTTAACTAGGGAATCACGTGTTCCTAAGATGACATTGTTCGTCGTAGAACAATGCCTTCCTTTGGCTCGCTGCTAGAAGTTTTGTCTGACAGAAAAACTGCATCTTTGCAGATGACGGTGCAGAAATGCTGCGTGCGAGGAAGACAACAGAACGGAGAGAGAGGAACACAACGAGAATATTAAATAAAGGCCAAAAAAACCAAAATGGCATATTTTCCATATTTTATTTCCTAACTGGCACGTTCTTGAACTTATTGTCCAAAATGACACATTTAGAGAGCAATGCGTCTCTTTCTGGGACACATTGCTATCTCGCGAGCCAATGCGTCCCAGCAACAGATGCATTGGTTCCACAAGAGGGAAATGCGTCCCAATTTGGGACACATTGTCCTCTTGTGGGACCAATGCGTCTGCTGCTGAGACGCATTGCACCAATGAGTCCCAGCCGGGGACACATTGCTGCAATGTGTCCCTATACAAGACGCGTTGCACCAATGAGTCCCAGCCGGGGACACATTGCACCATTGCATCCCCATGCAGGACACATTATTTTTTTTCAAATATTTTTACAGTCACCGATATTCTTTCATAGTTATTGATATGTATATTAACAATATTGATTATATTTGTACATTTATAATTGGTTCACTTATATGTGCATGTCTATAATATACTCAATTATTATAAATTTGTCAATTTCAATAGCTCATAACATGCATATAGAATAAATAAGTGGTATTGCAACCAACATCAGTTGGTTCCTAATTGATTATATAATAAGAACTTAATAAAAAAAAATGAGATAGCAATTAAAAACAAGGTTAAAACATGAACCAACATGATGAGAAAATAATACACAACACACAACACACAACAGAACAATATGATAGATCCAAAATGAACCAATATGATATCATAATACGATAGATCCACATACAATAGATGTCTTCACAAAGACATACATACAACATAGTACAATATATAAAAAACTAAACACGTCCTCCTCACCCACGAAATCCTCGCCCACCTCCCTCTACATCTGGCTCCTCTGTACCGATGTCATCTGGAGACGCCTGAAATGGGGACAACTGCGTAGGAGGATGCTGGAGAGCATCGGGGTAGAAATGAAAAGGTGGAGGTGGTGTGAGGGGTCTCTGAAAACCAGGATAGGATGCATCGGGTGGGATGCATCTTGAGAAATCAAACAGAGTAGGTGAATATGTGGCATAAGATGGTGGTCGACTCTCATGAATAAATGGTGGTGGGAATGGAGTGTATGGAAAGGAAGAAGAACTTGCTCCATGGTGGGATGCAGGTTGAGGTGGGGTGATGAATGAAGAATAAGAATAACTCCTCCAAAGTATGGGCTTGTATGTCCCCATCCCATGAACTGAGAAGTGGGAGTAAGCTCGGGAGCAGTAAGTACAGGAGTAGGAGTAGGAGTAGGAGTGGGAGTAGGAGTGGGCTCAGGGGCTGTGGTATGAGTGGGTATGGGATCCCACGGCCGAGCATAGTCAGGAAGACTGTCAAAGTAAGCCCCCTGGATGTAAGCTAGAGTTGTAGCACCCCAAGATATAGTGCCACAATGTGCAAAATCAAACACAAGAGGGAGGTACCTAACATGCACTCTATCCCCGGTACTATCTAGGATAAGGTAACTATCTAAGAAGTATAGGAGATATGCCCTGGTGTACCTTGTCCTCAGTTCTAGTTGTTGCTCTTCATCACCCACGGTCAGATCCATATCCATGAAGTCCTCACACAGCCAAATCAAGGAGATATGCCCCTTAGACATCCCATCTGGTGCATCTCCTAAGAAATTCTCACAAAGGTGAGACCAAGAAGAAAACTGCCCCTCATTTACACCTATAGGATAAGAAGCTATAACAGGTGGGCCATCAATCCTAAGACCTAGAAGCACTGCAACATCCTAAAGTGTTACAGTCATCTCAAACGACAGAAATCTAAAAGTATTGCTACTATTGTCCCACCGGTTAACTAATGCAGTGATTAAAGTGGGGTCAAGGTGGATAGAGGGTAGCCTATGAACAAGCCCGAAACCAGCCATAGAAATATTTTCTAAAATATTCGGGTCAGTAATAGGCCACTATGCCAACATGATGTGGTGCTGGGAGAGTCAGAAGGTTGCTTGTCTAGGAGCCATATCTATGAAAAGTGCAAATATTACATCAAATGAAAAATGCAAATATTGTACAACATATAAGTTTGTCAATATTCTTCATTAGATAAGATAAAATTAATTCAAATACATGAACTACCAAACAATATTAAAATACAATATAAAATACTAAAAGAGAAGTATTACAATAATTAGTTACTGCATTTGATTCAATATCTCATGTAGAGGTTCATAAAATGTCCACATTTGATGTACAACTCGATGTATCTCTGGATGTGATACAACTAACTTCTTTTTAACTTGTTCATTGATTGGCATTGCTTTCTGTTTTGTGTGATCCCAATACCAACTAGGTAGCTCAAGAAGTTCTTCATACATGTAAAACATTTCCTTTAAAAATTGACAATGAAATTTTTCTTGTTCTTTTGTCACTATAAATCCTAACTTGTTGTACAACAAATATGGTACGTCATTCCAGTCATCATCCAATAGAGTTTGATGAGCCATTTTTCCCTGTAGGCACTTTGTAGCAAGTATTTGGATTAACTCTACAGACATGTAAAATGTCCATGTCCTTCGATGAGCCATCTATAAGAAAATCCATTATAAATTCATTCTTTTAGTGAAATTGCAAACATTACATGACATGATTAAATTGTAAACATTACATGACTTGAGTAAATTGAAATTGCAAACATTACATGACATGATAAAATTGAAATTGCAAACATTACATGACTTGAACAAACTAAAATTGAAAACATTACATGCCTTGAGTAAATTGAAATAGCAAACATTATATGACCAGATATCATATTACATTAGGACAAGTGCATCTATTATGGCCCCTTCTACCACACTTATGACAGTGATATGTATACTGATTTGGATCAACATCCATAGTTGAAGGCCTTCTCTTTTTCTTTGGTCTTCCAGCTTGCCTTCATTTCCTAGGGGGTAATAAGGGATAAATACCTCTACTTTCATCAAATTGAGGCCAATACCTCTTGTCGAGAATACCATGAAATTCAGTTCTATATGCATTTAGATAAGCCTCATTTGTATAATATGCACTCACAAGTGCATCAAAATCCCAATTGATAGAGTCTGCAGCTACCCAAACATGAGAACATGGATAATGCCATTGTTGTGGAAAACCACAACTGCATTGATTGCCACCATTTAGATGCACTATTACTTGAAATCTATGTCCATCCATGTCACCAACAAGCCATTCATCATTGTTCACATGGATGTGTATTGTCAGTTTTTTTGCATCCTCTCAAACATTATAAAGCTTATCATGAACCCTCAAGGGCCATTTCAGCCCATCTTGTGCACGTTTATTTGTGAGATTATGCCTCTCGAACCACATTTTCATGGAGCGATAGTATGTGGCAACAATTAACGCATGTATTGGAAAACCTCTAACACCTTTTTAGACTCCATTACACCCTTCAACATGATTGCTAGTCAATGACCCATACCTGCAACCTCTGTCATATGCGAGAGACCAAAGTACTGGATTTTAGCCTATTAAATATGCCTTCACTGCTGGCTCTATGGTTTCTATAACAATCATATGACGATCAAATTCATGTGTATCAGTTGTGGATCCCACCTTCCACAAAAGCTCCCTCAACTCCTGGGACTTGAATTGCTTATGGAAGTTCTCCCGAAGATGTCGAAGACAATAACAATGTTGAGCCCAATCAAATTTTGATTCAAGTGCTAGAAAAATCCCACTCATTCGATCAAAAATAATACACAAGTCTATACGTCGTGGAATGATTGGAATAGAAGTTTGTAGACAACCAAAGAACCACTCCCATGAGTCCTTATTTTCTTTCTCTACAACAACAACAACAAGTAGAAATAAACCATTATCAGCATCTATGCCACATGCAATGAGAAGTATGTCGGTATATTTTCCTGTTAAAAATGGCCATCAACAGTAAGAACATGCCCGCACTAGGCCCAACCCCTCACAGCTGGACCAAATGCCCAAAACACCCACTTGAATCTACGAGTGCCTTTAGTTTGAAGGGTATAATCATCAATAAGGTGGGCATATATAGTTATTGGAATATATTATGTCAGAGATATCAAAAATGACAACAAACTATGATGTGATGATTCCCAGTCTTCAAATATTTTACAGATAGCCTTCCTCCTTGCTTGATATGCCTTCTTGTAAGATATATGGAGCCTTAGTTCATCATTCACCTTGTCATGAATTTCTCATGTCGACATATCCAATCATGATACTAGGATTGGCATTATCATTCGAGTAATATAAGATGCTGTGACTTGGTGATGATCATGATTCATAACAGTTTATTCACAATTGTTTCCTACTTTACAATGTTTTATCTTCCACATGCCACATGCTCTTTTGGATTGGCAAACGGTCAATCTCCAAAGACTTCGTTGATCATGGATACAAACAAGTTTAAGATGATGATTATTTGGGCGTAATGTACGGTACTGGACATTCTTTTGTATCGACCATTTTTGGAGCGTCTCAACCAGTACAACTTTGGATGCAAATAAAGTACCCTCATATATAACATTTATGGAAGGATTGTAATTGAGATGGAATTCATGATGAAAAGCTTCCACCCAGTCATCATCTTGAAAAGCTACATAGTTGGAATCAATGTGTTCATGTTGGGGCCATTGGTTGTCAAATATGGATGCAATAGAACTCAGTGCTGCAATAGAGTCAGGGAATGGATGTGTGTACTCATCATCAGTTTCAGTCAATGACTCCTCCTCAGGTGGTTCACTATTATTACCACCTTTAATATCACTATTGTTATCACCTTCGTGATTACTATCATTATCAACTTCATGATCACTATCATTATCTCCCTCGTCAACCTCAACACCAACATTCTCAGTAGTAGGATTTTGAGAGAATTGAGGTGGTTGACTCCAATCAGCGGTTAAATAACTTTGAGAGAATTGAGGTGGTTAACTCCATTCAGCAGTTAAATGACTTTGAGAGAATTGAGATGGTTGACTCCATAAATAATTGTGAGGGAATTGAGATTGAAATTGATTCAATAGACCCATGAAACAAGGTTGTTGGTGGATAGATGTTTTTTCAAGAAACACATCAATATAGGCATCAACTGAAAGTGATAACAAGGTTCTGTATGCATCATCATCATCAACTTGTATGAGCATATGATTTTCTATAGGGAAAAGATAGGATATTTTGATAGAGAAGTTGTTGGGATTGATGTCAAGTGTTGTATAGATATATGATTTTAGTTCAGATAGGGTATGAATAAGTGAAATGTTTATGGGTCTAACAGATCGACTAGAATAAGACCCATCAGAGAGAAATTGACCATCATATTGCATCTTGACAATTTGTAAATTTGAACTAGATGCCATGTTCCTATCATTGTAAAACAATAATTCATATTTTAGAACATTATATTAACATGAATTAATATTTTAGAACAATGACATCATTTTTAAAAGAGTAGTTAAGATTTTAGACCAATAATTTTGAATTTGGAATAAAATTTATTTTACTACTTTTTCTATAACATTAACATTTTAGAACAAAAATTCTACTATTTTTTAGTAACATTAACATTTCCATTCAACAACAATTTTCTATTTTTTAGTAACATTAACATTTTAGAACAACAATTTTGCTATTTTTTCAGTAACATTAACATTTCAGAACAACAATTTTGCAATTTCGAACAATAATTTTTCAGGTATTAATTAACCTTCAATTGTCATTTTCTACTTCAATATTTTAGTATTGTGGAATTAAGGAGTAGCAATACAATTATTTCAATTGTAATATTGCATACTAATGTTAAGTTCAAGTTTTGGAAAATAAAATTTTGGTAGAAAAAATACCTCAAATGGAGAGTTCTCCCTTGTCAATCAAAGAATATGAGAAGAGAAAGAAGAGCAGCAGTAGAATCACCTCCAAGCAGTAGAAGAAGCGAAGAAGATAGAAGCTCCAAGATCACCCAAAATAAGCTAGAAATCACCTCCAAGCAGTAGAAATCTGAGCAAGAACTCCAGAGCAATGAGTGTAGAGAGCAGAGTAAGGAAATGAAGAATGGTGTGAGTTTGGGGGGATGATTTTGCCCAATATTTATAGGAGAGCAATGCGTCCTGGTTGGGGACGCATTGCCCCCACGTGGCACCGCGTCGTGGCCCAATGACAAAATAGTCGTTGGGTTGCACCGGTCCAGGTGCTGGGTCGAAGCAATGTGTCCCTATCCCGGACGCATTGCCAATTTAGTAGTTGGGGCGTCTTCGCGCGCGACGCATTGGCCCCATAAGAGGGCAATGTGTCCTGGTTCAGGACACATTGCCCTCCTGTGGGGCCAATGCATCCCTAATGGGGACACATTGCCTCACGGGAGAACAATGCGTCCCAGAAGGTGACACATTGCTCCCCAAATGTGCCATTTTGGGCAATAAGTTCAAGAACGTGCCATTTAGGGAATAAAATATGGCAAATGTGCAATTTTGGTTTTTTGGCCTTAAATTAATCAGTCAATGTGTGTGTGACTTAAGTGTGTGCCGTGTTAAGAAAGTGGGACTCACATCACCGTTCGCACATCCGCACCAAGTAATGGTCTGCAACAGATCACTCCTATATATATATATGTATATATGTATATATATGTATATATATATATTTTATATGTATATATGTAAATCTATATATATATACATATGTATATGTATATATATGTAGATATATGTATATATATGTATATTACAATATGTATTTATATATATGTATGTATATATATGTATGTATGTATATGTATGTATATATATGCATGCATATGTATCTTTATATGTATGTATATATATGTATATGTATGTATATATATAAGTAGATGTATATGTATGTATATGTATGTATATATGTATATATATATATATATATATATATATGTATGGGATTAAGAGAGAAAGATTTCTCCCCCCTCTTACACGTCCGTGGAGGAGGCTGAACGCCCATGAGGGTGGTAAATCAAGGTGGCAACTGAGATTCGAATCTGGGTCCCTTTGTTAGGGGACATCGTGCTTGATTACTTGATCCACTCCTTATATATATATATATGTATATATATATATACATATATACATACATACATATATATATATATATATATATATATATATATATATATATATATATATATATATATATATATATGGCTCATCTTTAATACCCGCGTGGGTTGCAACTCGCCCCCTATTTTGGTGAATTTTTTCAAGTTTCTTAATTTCAACATGTGTAGGGTTACTTTGCCTTACAAACTGTTACTTTTCATGTATAAATAGTTCCATTTGCAACAACAGATTTCAAAATACAATTACATATATATATTTCCTGTGTATTATGCCCGATTTTACATTTTTATTCATATACTTACTTTGTTATCAACATAGTTACTTTTTGGTCCATCCAATTACTTTGTTTGTCGTATGGTTACATTCGGGACTGACGGGTAGCAAAAATCCAGGCTACCCGTGCGGGTATTCAATGAACGCCCATATATAAATAAATATATAAATACAAATAAATAAATAAATAAATAAATATATATATATATATATATGGCTCTTCATTCAACACTCGGTGGGTAGTCTGGATTTTCACTACCCGTCAGCCGAAAAAATAACTATATGATTAGAAAAGTAACCCACTGGACAAAAAAGTAACTATGATGATAAATAAGTAACTATAAGACTAAAAAAGTAAATTTGGGCATAATACACAATATATATATGTAGTTGTATATTTGAATCTGCTTTTGCAAATGTAACTATCTATACATGAAAAGTAATAGTTTGTAAGGTAAAGTAACCCTCTACATGTGTAAAGTAAGAAACTCAAAGAAAATTAACCAAAATAGAGGATATGTAGCTACCTGCACGGGTATTAAAGATGGGCCCCATATATATACATATGTATATCTATATATATACATATATATATATATATATATATATATATATATATATATCTATATGTATATATCTATATATATACATACATCTACGTAATCATACACTTATACACACACATATATATGTGTGTGCGGATGTGCATATGTCTATCTATCTATACACACACACACACACACACACACACACACACATATATATATATATATATACATGCATATATATGGTGGTATGTATGCCAAGAGATCCAATCATATGATGATCGTAATTACATAGCATGTAAATATTTGATTAATAATAAAGGCTTGCTTCCAACTTATTCTATTTTATTTAGTTAATGAAGTAACATAATAAATGTGTACGTAATGATATTACTCAATGATATATGTCTTCAAGTGCGTGACTTGAACAATGAGATCATATTGATGTTTAGAGTATATACATTCTCATTATGTACCTGTTCATATGTTATTGTGGAAGAATAATAGATAGAAATAAAACATAAGAGTAGAGTGTGTGTTGGTTGATGATAGAATTTCATTAGTCATGATATGTGATATCAAACCAAGCACATAGATACTTGTTAGAGAATAGTGTATCAAATAGACCCACTATGAGAATGGCACATGGAAACCATTGAAATGGTAGTCATATTTAGTTCTCATGGTGTTGGTGGTGATTGTGGTTCCTAGACCTAACACTAGTACATAACCGACCTTTAGTGTCAGTTTTAATGCGGCACCTATATGGGCGCCGCTAAAAGGCCAACCGTTAGGAGTCAGTTCTCAAACCGACGCCACAACCCTTCACGCGCCACCGAAAATGTGCCAGTAGGGGGGTATAGGCGTCAGTTATTAGCTTTGAAACTGACACCATAAACCTTCACGCCACAAAAAGGGTGCCATCTTGGGCACTATCAACGCCGGTTTATTAGTGATAACTGACACCATCTCACCCACAGCCACGGTCGTGCTGGCCAACACGGCCATGGTGTCTGTCCTCATTAGGGAAATCGACGTCGGTTATAATTATTTATCTGACACTGTAATCATTTGTCGTCGGTTTTAAACAAATAACTGACGCCTATTGTATGTATTTTTTTTAATCAGTCTGCAGGCCTGCTGTGGCTGGTCGCAGGATGAGAAACCTGTAGTTCAGTTATGAACTACATGTTTTATGACATTCATTGATATCAGCCAACAACAGGCCACAAACCTACAAAAGTAACAACATTAATTTTCACACATTTAGCAACATGCAGTTCCATTCGATTTTCACACATGTAGAAACATTCATGTAGCAATTTCTAGTTCCATTCATTTTCACATTCACACATGTAGAAACATTCATGTATTCATCTTCACATTCACTCATTCAGACACATGTAGAAAATTCATTCATTTCATTACAGATAAGGACATAAAAGAAAGGTTGTAGCATTAAAAACCCTTACAAAATAGAATGTCAGTTGATGAATTAAGTAGTATTATACCCATCATATGCAGCTTCCATAAGCAACTAGGAAGAAAATTCAGAAAAATGAACAACATGCATCTATTAATACAAATAAGTCTAGATAGATAAACAACTAAATACTACACCAACATAGTCCCGCATCAGTAACTTCGAGGCCTTTTCATTGCGGTGATCTTCTCATGAAGTTCAAAAAAGAAAGTAGCTATGAGGATTGATTACTTTAAGACAACAAGTGTAAACACGAAAAAAGACATGACAATTATATTTGTTAATTGGACCTACGTGGTCTTATGAACTAACAGGGGCCTCATCATCAGATTCGTCTGAGCTGATATCGTCAATCGTGCACTCATACCGTCGTAGATGATCAGGGGTCTCATTGTTGATGTTGGTTATCCAAACCTGTATGGTATTATGGCCAAATGGACAGAGAAAAATCCTATCGCTGCGGCCCACTAGCATCTTTCTAATCCAATCACGCCAACCAGATTTGGATACAAGATTTACCGCCAAATCATACTCAACCTCGATAACATGTGAAGAACTGCCAAAATTTAGGGTCACTTCACCAAGCGTGTAGTGTCTTCCATTTAGAAAATGCCAATGTTTGGGTATTGTTAGTTGGTTTAAGGAACGATCATCTAAGATGATGTTCAATTGTTCTTCATCAGGGAACAGTAACATTAGCATAGAGGCCCAATTCATAGTGACTGTTGTGGGTGGATAGAGACTGAAAAATATAAGTACTAACAATTGTAAGTATATATAATGATGTTATATATTTTCAAAAAAAGTAGTAGACAGAGAGTGAAAAATATAAGTATTAATGGTTTATCTTGAAAAGAAAATGATATGCACGTCAAAAATGATAAGCACATCATACAACTTTGCATAATCTTCAGAGATATAATGAAATTGACACATCATAATCAAACTAATAATACTGATGCGGAACTTTGTTCCCACCCTACCTCCCTCCTCACCCTCACCCCCTCCCCCTCCCACCCTACCTCCACCCTACCCCACCCCTACCCTCCTATCAATTAATTAAATTCATTCATGCATAATTAACCCTGATTAATCAATATTAATCAACTATAGAATCTTAGAGAAACTAAGCACAAATCTAATTAATTAAGTTCATTAATGCATCATTCACCCTAATTATTCAACAGTAATCAACTATATGGTGGCATCATTAATCCTATGTACAAATCTAGTACTGATTAATTAATCCACGTACTCACCACACTGGTGGATCAAGCAGGTTGTGGTGGCGACGGCCGGAGGTGAAGGTGGCCGGGCTAGAGGTGAAGGTGGCCGACGCTGGAGGTGTAGGCGGTGGACAGTGGCGGCGAATGGAGCATCATCATCATCATCGTCATCATCATCGTCGTTGTCAGCATCATCATTGTCGTCATCGTCATCATCATCATCATCATCGGAAAGAAAGAAATAAATACTAAATAGTAAATAAACCATGATTCCATATGTCAAAGATTTGAATCAAAATGAAGCCTTGGAACATTGGAAGAGTGAGAATATTATACCTCACTTGAAGGTTGAAGAAGAAATATATGCAAATCAACAGCAAGTCAACAACACCTGCAACAACACAAATGCAAAGTTCATCATTTACATTCCAAGCATGTCACATGAGTGCATTAGAATTCATCATTAAGCAAGATCTAGATCTATATTTGATAGTTAGGAGGGTAGAGATACCCTAAGATCTAGATCTACTACATCATCATATAATTAGGTTTAGGGTTTATTACCTGATTTACTTCTCTAGCACTAGTTTTCTCTCCCCTCTCTTCTTGTTTTGACGGACGAGGATGGATGGATGAGAGATGGTTTAAAATCTTTGCCTAATCTTTGTACAGGTCTGGTTGTGATTTGACTAGGGGACAAACTGATATCTTTCTCGTCCTCTTTGGCTCTTTCTACGGCCTTTGCATTCCCCACCATATCTATAACCTATCACCCATTAACTTTCGGTTAACCATGGTTTGGGTTTTGAATCGCCATTCCTACGGTTTACTTTTTTACCGTAACAATATTCATTAGAGTTATAGACAACCATATTAGGGCATAACCCCATCTTTTTTATCAAATCTAAAGAACCAAATACACTAACCTCCTAATCATGGGATTACATCTATATTGGTATGTGGGTTCATCCAAGACTATATCCTAACTAGGGTTTAGGGTGGTATCGGGTTTGGATAGGAATACGGGTACCAAACCCTAATTCCATTGTAACATTATTCGATATGGTATAAACCTGAATTATTAGAAACGTTAGATTATATTAAAATAGACAGATTTAATGATATACACAATATATTAAACAAATCTAGGGTTTATATGTATTAAGCACTCTACATTCATGTATTAACTACACTTTTAGAACTACAGGCATACTTAGACTCTGGAATATATAGGATCAGATGATTGGATATACCGGCGACAGTGGCACAGACGGCGGTAGTGGCGGCGTTAGGAGCGGTGTGAGCAGGAGTAGGAGAAGGTGGGAGCAGGAGCAGTACCGAAGGAGCATCAGGATCAGGATCAACACGCGTGGGAGCTGGAGTAGGAGCAGGCGACAGTGCAGCGGCGACAACAGGAAGCGGCAGAAAGAGATGACGACAGCAAACAACGGCAGTAGACGGCGGCAGGTAGAGACAACGAGCGGAGATGGCGGTGGTGTGGCAGCAAGCGGTGGGGGTGCGGAAGCAGGCGGTGGTAGGAGCAGCTGTGGCAGACAGCAGCGGTGCGGAAGCAGATGGTGGTAGGCAGAGATGGCTGGCAGAGGTGGTGACGGTGCGACAACATGCGGTGGCGGTGCGGCAGCAGGCCGCGGCAGAAGCAGTTGCAGCGGCGGCGACGGGCGACAACAGGTGGCAGAAATTGCAAATCTCCAGATCTAGACATAAGCTCTCGACAATGAGAAAGGAGAAGAGTCTGCTTCGCACGACCGCTATTAAGTTAACCATAGGTGTCAGTTATTAAAAACAACCGCCACTTCTTACTATAGGCGTCGGTTTCCATAGACAACCAACGCCAAATGGTGTGAAAATTTTTGCGGGGACAGTGCGTGAAAACACATCGACGTCAGTTATTTTCAAGAAAAATGACGATAACAATGGGCCCAATTTCTATCACGCGAAAAAACATTAGACGTTGTTTGATTATCTAGAAACTAACGCCGTATGTTAAATTTTGGAGGTAATTTTTTTCTCTAGAAAATTTGGATTTGGCGGTCAATTTTAGGCGTTGGTTTTTTATTTAGGAACCAATGCTAAATAAAAAGTGATACCCGTGTCTGGTCGCTCTTCACAGATAGATGTCAGTTTGTGTATTAAACCGACACTTTATGGTTTAGGCGTCGGTTTCTTGTACACAACTGACGCCTATAAATGTGACATTATAAGCCATTTCTGTAGTAGTGTAAAGTCACTTTACTCATCACATGTCATTTGGTGTACTTTGACATCATCCAACATGATCTTGAATAAGAGTTGCCATAAAGGTGATGATTGGAAACACAGTGACACATGGGGATGATTGTGAGTGATGTAGATGGGATTTGTCCCTCCTATGAGAGTATGGTATCCTTGCCACTTGATTCACGAGACTAAAATGCATGGCCATGCACTTTGAGTCAATATGTGATATTGAGATTCTATATATATTAGACAGTATAGCAAGGGACATAGATTGAATATTGAAGAGGATGACTACTCCATGCCTTGAGTTCAATCTGGATATCAGAGACAAAGGAATTATACAAACACCGCAACACCAAACACAGATTGTAGGTTGGAGTTGTTCTCCAACTTTCCATTTACTTGGGCAACAATGATGTGTGGCTAGGCACCACTCTTTGCTTGTGATGTCATAAACTAGTTACATTTACTGCCAAAGTAATATGTGACCTATACAGTCACACACGTAGGATACACCTAGAAGAGGATTTTAATCATGAATGATAATTGAATTGATTGTTAAAGTGTTTAGGTATTCAATACAAGCAACAATTGATTGGACTCCCAATTGATCGGTTCATGTGATAAAATGACCAGTTGGAGTGTCTGGTTGATTGAATATTACATTGTCTAAATTCTAAATAAACTAGGGTTGAAGCAACCAGTTCACTGATGAAGCAATCAACTCATGGTCATGAGACGACCAATTCATGAAATGAACCACCCGATTCATATGTGCAATTCAATCGCATCAAGGATTAGTGCTACAGTCATGTCGTGCATTAATTGGATTAGAATTGCAAAACAATTGCGATTGAGAAACATGTTGCAACGACCAATTCATTGGGTGAACATATTGGCTCACATGCCAACCGAGCGGTTCACTAGTGAATTGATTATTTCACCTATCACAGGTTACAAAAATTCATGAGATTTTGGTCCCTTCCACTCATGTATAGATTGAGAACCCTAACCTTGACCCTCCTATAAATTGAGGGGTACTGGGGGCTTCCTAGAGACACAACTCAATTGCCTCTAAAAGTTATTGTCCTCTCTGGTTGGGGTAACCAACAGAGAGCCCGAACAAGTCCTACCTGCTAAAGGGAGAGATAGAAAGGAAGAATAATTGTGGGAGATCAAGTTGGTGACTAGTACACCAATGGGAGGGACAAATCCTTTTGTCTATTCTACTAGAGTGACAAGAGTTCTAGGCAGTCTGTGTGGACTTCCATAGAGGTGTGGAGGCCATTGTTTGTTGCTAGGATGATAACGTCAACCTGTTGTCCATGGTGAAGACTAAGAGGTACATCAAATGCCGTCTCAGTGCAACTAGAAGATAGCTGCACGACTATAATGATGAGGAGATTGTCACTAGACTTGCTCCAGGACTAGGTATATCCTCAAAACCATCCTTTCCATTATATAGTTGTTGATGAGATCCACTAGTTTAATGGAAAATATGGTAGTATTTTTTTAATTTCCGCTACCTACCTGATGCCCATATTTCCCTACAGTTGTATCAAAGTCTTGTCAATTTACTGTATTTTGGGATTTTTGATATGATAAAAGTTTTGGGCTTTTATCATTTTTCTATTGCATATGATGTGAATATTAATTTCCGTTTGAATACCATACATAAATTTCAAACTAATATATGTATGATATATATGCAATTTATACGTGTTGTCTTATAAGCGAGTTTTAATGGTGGATGTGAAGAAAGGTTATGGCCAATAATCCTAATTATCTATGCATGGTGGTTGTGTGTTTATTTCCCATTTCATCTTAGTTTACATACTGAGCCTCTATCTTATCTTCCGGTTGTAAAAGTATTATTCTCTCCTACCTTTTCTCCCCTCGAATGTAACTCAAGGTTTCTTTATAGTCATGTAATTGTAGGATAGTTCACTTTCTTGTTAAGACAAAAAAGAAGACGCTTAACACCAGGCCAACTAACTGTATCGAAGGTGAGCTGAACAACTAGAGGACCGAGGAGGACCAAGGAGGATGAGCTGAACTGATCAGTTGGTGGTCCCCACCTATCGACAAGAGGACACAAAAGATGGTGGACCATAGATGAGATGACCAGTGAGATGACTAACCAGTTGGCCAAGAGGCGAGCCAATCAGTTAAAGGGTTGAACCGATCAACCTAGATTGGAAAGCACAAATCTTCATCAACAACATGTTTGTGCATGAGATGTGCACCCTAGGTTGTAGAATTTCCTTGTGGCTCCAAGGAATTACATTATAATGGCCATAACCATCACTTTTTATTTATTGCATGTTTTCTTTGAGGGATATAGTATGTATATGATACATACTATATATATGTGATGATTGGATAAAGTATATGTATTTATAAATACAAACTCACTCAAATAACATATTAAGTCTTAGATTCTTTCCATAAGAAACACATGTGAAAAGCGTGATCAACTAAGCATGGGCACCCCAAGGGTGGTTCACTGTCTATCTCACGGAAGTGTGATGCTAATAATATGGGCCTACCAAGTGGGGTGCATTATTATCGTGTTGGCTTTTGGGTCAGGTTTGCTGTGTGTCCTTAATGAGATTAAGCACTAGAGGTATGCAAATGACTATGACAAGAATTGCACATATCATCTGTCTAAGAATTGCATATGATGCAATTGGCAAAAGCTGCCTACCTTTAATATTGGCTATGGACGTTGGCATTGGCTGAGTAATAGTTGAATTATTTTGGATCTTGGCTTGGTAGAAGGTTTTACTCTACAATTTTCTCAATTGGGACGGAGGGCTATCAATTTGAATAAAATAGTGGGAGTGATAATTAATAAAAGGCCTAATAAATATCATCAAATATTTTTTTAAATCAAATTAAATCAAAAGGGTTTTGATAAAATACAATATATTCTCTTATAGAATAAAATGACTATCAATTTTTTTTTGCAATCGGTCCTTAGGAAGGACAAACTTGACTGGAGAAATTTCCACAACTGGTTTTGAAATTTGAGAAGGGTTCTCAATTATAAGTGTAAGCTCTATGTCCTAGATAAACTAGTTCCATAATTACCTATTCTTGAAGTGCCTAGGATAAAAGTGGATTCTTACTCGAAGCATGCTAATGATGCCCTAGACATAAAGTACTTTATGCTAAGATGAATGAACTATGAGATGAATGAGCAATTTGAGGACATGGGGATTCTTGAGATGGTAACACATCTTAGGAATGTGAACCATAATCTCACAAAGCAACAAAGCACAATGTTATAAAGACAGTCTTTGAGTGTAAGATGATAGAGGAGAGTAAGTAGAGACCCATGTGCACAATATGATTGGACACATGGATCATCTAGAAGAATTGGGACTCTCTTTGAGCCTAGAGTTGGCCACGTATATGATTATAAAATCATTGCATGAATCTTAGAGCCACTTTATTGAGTGTTACCGCTTGAATAAAATGACCAGATTGCTGTCAGATTTGCTTGGCATGCTGATTAATGCCGAAGCAAGAAAGAAGAAGGAAAAATACATGATGGTGATCAGTAGTGTTGAGTCTAAGGATGAAAGAAGGCCATAAAAAGTTATGAGGGTAAGCCCAAATCCAGATATGCAACACTCAAGACAAGGAGAAAGAAAATTAAAAGAGGATTTTTTCCTTTGTACTTGAAGGCATTCAGGAAGAAGAAGACGGGGATGGTGATCTTCACTTTAGGAATATACGTTATAGAGATAAACTTATCTAGTTCTTCATCATGGGTACTAGATACCAGATTTGGATCTCACATATACTCGAATATGCATGATATGAAAAGAAGTAGGTCTTTATAAAAGGGCGAGGTTGAACTATGAGTCACAAATGGAGCAAGAGTTGCTGCCACTGCATTGAAACCTATACTCTATCCCTACCCACAAGACTTGTTACAGACTTATCTAACTTCTATTGCGTACCTACCATAAATAGAAACATAATTTATATATCTTGTATGGACAAGGATGCAATTGAAATTCATATTAAGAATGGTCAATGTTCTATTTCAAAAGATGAGATCTTTTATAGAAATGTCCCAATGTCTTATGGTCTTTATTGGCTAGACTTGAAGAGAAATGATTGTAAAGTAAATACCAAAAGGCTAACACTAACACATCAAACAAAACATATCTTTGGCATTGCCATCTAGGGCATATAAACGAGACATGTGAATCTTGTTTGTTGGAAAAAATGACTAAGACCCCTTTCACTGGAAACAATGAGAGGGATAGTGATATATTAGGACTCATATATCTAATGTTTGCGGGCCTTTTAGAACAACTTATAGAGGTGGTTTCAGTACTTCATTACTTTCACTGATGACTTCAATAGGTAGGATTAAGTTTACCTGATGAAACATAAGTCAAGAACTCTTGAAAAGTTCAAGGAATTTATGAACAAAGTATAGAACCAACTTGGGAAAAGTACTAATGCACTTCATTCTGATCAAGGTGGAGAATGGTTAAGCCAAGAGTTTAAGGACCTTCTATGAGCCCATGGTATCATATCATAGTGGACTCTGCCTGGAACACCACAACATAATGGTGTATCAGAAAGAAGGAACCACAGATGGCTAGATATGGTATGATCAATAATGATTTTAGCTAAACTTCTGATACCTTATGGGGTTATGATATTGAAACTTTTGCGTTTACACTAAATCAAGTACCATCTAAGTCGGTTAAAAATACACCATATGGGATATGGTATGGGAAGCATCCCAATGTGTCTTTTATGAAATTTGGGGATGTGAAGCTTATGTAAGGAAAATGTTTCCTAAAAAGCTTGGCCCTAAATATGATAAATGTTATTTTGATAGATATCCTAAGTATACTAAAGGATATTACCTCTATTCCCTATCTGACAACAAAGTCTTTATTGCCAAAGATGGTGCATTCCTGGAAAAGGAATTCTAAAGTAATCAATGGGAGGAAAGTGGAACTCAAAGAGTTTGAGACCAACAAGAAAGCATTGAACCAATAGATGTACACGAGGAACAAAGAGAGTCACAAAGTGTTCTATAACTCAAATTCCTCAAGTAACATAGGGACCCTGTAGATCTAGTAGGACCCACCTTGAACTTGAAATATTTGGATATCTTGTCACTCAGGAAGACAGTGAGTTGGTCATAGATGATTAGCCAACAAACTATATAGAAGCTACTAAAGGTCCAAAGTCTAAGAAATGACTTGAGGCCATGAGATCTGAGATGGAATCCATGTACACCAACAAGGTATGGATATTGGTGGATCCACCTGAAGGGGAAAAACCCATAGGGTGGAAGTGGGTCTTCAAGAAGAAGACCAACATGGATGGTAAAGTAAAAACATATAAGGGCAGATTTGTTGTAAAGGATTTCAGACAACTTTAAGGTGTTGAATATGACAAAATCTTCTCTCCAATGGAAATGGTTAATTCCGTAAGGATCAGGCTTGTAATTGTAGCTTATCATGACAACAAGATTTGACAGATGGATATTAAAACTACATTCCTTACCAAGAATCTTCTTGAAGATGTGTACATGACACAGCCTGATGGTTTTACAAATCCAAATGATACAAATAAAGTATGTAATTTACAAAGGTCAATCTATGGATTGAAGCAAGCATCTCAGAGCTGGTATCTTCATTTTGACAAGATAGTCAAAGAGTTTGTCTTTACTCAAAATGAATATGAACCTTATGTGTACAAGAGGGTTAGTGGGAGCACGATTGTATTCCTCATATAGTATGTGGATGACATACTATTGATGGAGAATGACATCCCTACTTTACAAAAGGTTAAGAGTTGGCTGAGAAATATGTTTTCTATGAAACACTTGGGAGAAGCATCCTACATCTTGGGGATTAAGATCTATAGAGATAGATCTAGAAGGCTTCTTGGACTAAGTCAAAGCACATAGATTGAAAAAGTGTTGAAGAGGTTTAGCATGGAGACCTCAAAGAGAGGAAACTTGCCCATGTGTCTTGGATTTACCACCTCTAAAGCTCAATGTCCCAATTCTTGTAAAGAAAAGGAACACATGAGTTTGATTCCATATGCATCAACTATTGGATCAATCATGTATGCAATGTTATGCACCTGTCCCGATGTCTCATATGCCTTGAGAATGATAAGAAGATATCAGTCCGATCCCGGTGATGCTCACTGGATAGCCGTAAAGAACATCTGTAATTACTTGAAATGAACTAAGGATCAATTCCTTATCTACAATGGATAGGAAGAGTTGGTGGTAAAGGGTTACACTGATGCAAGATTCCAAACTAGAAAAGATGATTATAGATCACAATTAAGATTTTTGTTTTGCCTAAACAACAAATCTATAAACTGGAAGAGTTCCAAGTAAGAGACAATTTCTGATTCTACAACAGAGGCTGAGTATATTGCTGCATAAAATGCAGCAAAGGAGGTTGTTTGGATCAAGAAGTTAATCTCATAAGTTGGGGGTGGTTCCAAGCATCTGTGATGCAATTGAGCTATATTGTGACAACAATGGTGCTATTTCACAAGCTAAGGTACCCATACCATATCATCATTTCAAGCACATACAAAGGTATTTTAATATCACACAAGAGATTGTACAGTGAGGATATGTGAAGATTTGTAGAGTACCAACCAAGGACAGTGTTGCTGACCCCTGGACTAAAGCACTTTCATAGCAGAAGCATGATGTTCATATAAGATCACTTGGAATACAACTCATGAGTGATTGGCTCTAAATGCAAGTGGGAGTATGTTGGTATGTATGCCTAGAGAGCCAATCCAATGATGATTGTAATGGCATAAATTGTAAATGGTTTGATTAATAATAAAGGCATGCTTCCAATTTATTCTATTTCATCCAGTTATGAGATAATGAAGTAACATATAAATGTCTAGAGAATGATATTACTCAGTGATGTATGTCTTCAAGTGCGTGACTTGAACAATGAGATCATACATATGTTAACATTATATACATTCTCAATATGTCCCTAGTCGGATGTTATTGCGGAAGGCTGATAGACAATAATAACACAGACAACTAGAGCGTGTGTTGGTTGATGGCAAAATCATCAGTCATGATATGTGATATCAAAACCAAGCACATAAATACTTGTTAGAGAATAATGTATTAGATAAACCCACCATGAGAGTGACACATGTAAACCATTACAATGGTAGTCATAGTTAGTTCTCATAGTGTTGGTGGTGATTGTGGTTCTTAGACCTAAAGTCACTACACTCATCACATGTCATTTGGTGTACTTTGACATCATACAATGTGATCCTGAATAAGGGTTGTCATAAAGGTGATGATTGGGAGCACTGTGACACATGGGGATGACTATGAGTGATGTAGATGGTATTTGTACCTCCTATGCGAGTACGATATCTTGTCCACTTGATTAGAGAGACTGAGAAATGCATGGACATGCACATGTGAGTCAATATGTGATATTAAGATTCCATATATCTTAGACAGTCTGCTATAGCAAGGAACATAGATTGAATGTTGAAGAAGATGACTGCTCCATACCTCGAGTTCAATCTAGATATTAGAGACCAAAGAACTATATGAACACTGCAACACCGAACACAAATTGTAGTCTGAGGTTGTTCTCTAACATTCCATTTACTTGGATAGAAATGATGTGTGACTAGGCACTACTGTTTGCTTGTGATGTCATAAACTAGTTATGGAGATTACTGCCAATGCAATATGGGACCTATAGGGTCGCATACATAGGATACACCTAGAAGAGGAGTTTAGTCATGAATAATTGAATTGATTGATAAAGTGTTTAGGTATTCAATTCAAGAAAAAAACCAACTGATTGGACTCCCATCCAAATGATTCATTTGATGAAATGACTGGTTGGAGTGTCAGGTTGATTGAATATTGCATTGGATGAATTCTAGATGATTAGAGTTGAACTGACCAGTTCACTGAGTAAACTAATGGACTCATAGTCATGAGACAACCAGTTCATGAGATGAACCACCCAGTCAGATGTGAAATTCAATTACATCAAGGATTTGTGATGATGTCATGTCATGCATTAATTGGATTACAATTACCAAATGATTGCAATTGGGAAACATGTTGAAACGACCAATTCACTGGGTGAACTGATCGGTTCACATACCAATCGATCGGTTCACTGGTGAACTGATCGTTTCACCTATCGTAGGTTGTGAAAATTCATGAGATTCTAGTCCCTTCCACTCATACATATATTGGGAACCCTGACCCTGAGCATCATATAAATAGAGGGGTACTAGGGGCTTCCCAAAGATGCACTCATTTTCCTATGACAATTGTTGTCCTCTCTGGTTGTGGTCACTAATAGAGAGTCCGAGCAAGTTCTACCCTATAAAGGGAGGGATATCAAGGGAGAACAATTGTGGGAGAGAAAGTTGGTGACTAGTACACAAATGGGATAGACAACTCCTTATCTATTCTACTAGAACAACAGGAGTTCAAGCAGTCCGTGTGGACTTCCATAGAGGTGTGGAGGTCGTTATTTCCTGCTAGGAGGACAACATCAACATGCTATCCATGGTGAAGTCCAGGAGCTGTAGTAGACGCCTTCTCAATGCAACTAGAAGACAAATGCACAACTACAACGATGAGGAGAGTTGTCACTGGACTTGCTGCAGGACCAGATTTATCCTCAAAATCATCCTTTCCATTATATAGTTGTTGACGCGATCCGTTAGTTTAATGAGGAATATGGTAGTAATTTTTTTGTTTCTGCTTACAATATATACACACATATATATATATATATATATATATCTATATATATATGTATATATATATATATATATATATATAGAGAGAGAGAGACATACATACATACACATATATTTCTGATAAGGAGTGTCTCAAGTGGTAAAGCACCACATCCCCTAATAAAGGGACCCATATTTGAATCCGAGATGCCACCTTGGTTTACCACCCTCCCGAACATTTAGCCTCCATCACATGCATGGGATATGGGGAGAGAATGCCTCTCTTAATGCCATACATACATATATATACATATATATGTATATATATGTATATATGTATATATGTATACATATATAACACACACACACCTAAAATAATTGGGTATCTAAGTAGATATAGCCTATATGTATCCATCTTCAATTTTTATGTTTGCAAAAGTAAAAAAGTAATCCAACCTATGGATGTGATACAAAAAGTAATCCAATTAAATACATGCATATTAAAATAACTTCTAACTGACATTTCTAGATCATTAAATGAACAAAAATACATATTTTCTAATCAACAGAGAGTTATAGAAATCACAAAAACCGTCGAATGATATATTGTTATATCTCATGATATACATGAAGTATAGCTGTGATTTTTTGCACACATCTAATCTATTGAATTTTGATTCAATCCATATGGTTGGATTGAATTAATGTATTCTGAATATGTCATTTTCATGGCCGATAAATATTAGTTGGGTGTACCAGTAGGCACACACTTCCTTACCTCTCTCTCTCTCTCTCTCTCTCTATATATATATATATATATATATATATATATATATATGGGTATATATTCACTACCCATGCGACTAACTAATTTTTATTACCTGTGGATCTATTTCATAATAGAAAGACACCTAACTGTAATGAGACAACCAAAATTGTAATACACAGACTCATTTTGTAAATAGAATGTGAAAATTTTATTGTCCCTCTAGATATAGTAAAATGATATTTATGACAACAATTTACATAGTATTACAAAACGAGTCTTTCTATTGCATTTTTTTTCATCTCATCATAACGTTGTCTATCTCAATACAAATATCTGCCTTCCTATTATAAAATAGATGCACATGTACCTAACCTTATTTACCTGCACAGGTAGTGAATGACTGAGCGATATATATGGGTGTATATAATACACTCGAGTGTACATATTGCATGAATACACTCAAGTGTGTTTGCATATCAAGACTATTTTTTGAAAAATTTAAACCATTGATCTTCACCGTCATACTATAACTAGGCTACATACAAATTTTGAGCCCATTTAGATGAGTGTAAGTCACTCATCCAAGGGGAACAAAATCAACATGCGAAACTAATTTGAAATGCATAATTTTTGCGATCTTTATAACATGACCTATAAATGTCCAAATGTACTGAAATTTTGCATATGAGCTATTCGTAAGATGTTTAAGAAGATCAATTGATTAGATTTTTGAAAAAAACTTTGCATCATGAAAATCTACTTGAGTGTATTCTGCACCGAATACACTCGAGTGTATTCTAGCCTCTCTCTCTCTCTCTCTATATATATATAATTATATATATATATATATATAATTATATATATATATATATATATATATATATATATATAGGGAATTCATTTTTTACCCGGGAGGGTAACCTGGAGTTTGCTACCCGACAGCCAAAAAAGTAACTCTTCTGGTCAGGAAAGTAATCCTGCTATCAAAAAAGTAACTAATTTGATAAAAAAGTAACTATGCGACTAAAAAAGTAAATCTATGAAAAATACACAGCATATATGTATATAACTGTGTTTTTGAATCTTCTGTTGCAAACCTAACTATCTATGCATGAAACTTTACAGTTTGTAAGGTAAAGTAACCCTCTACATGACAAAAGTAAGAAACTAAAAAAAAAGTAACCAAAATAGGGGGTGTGTAGCTACCCGCGGGGGTATTAAAGATGGACCCATATATATTTATGTATGTATATATATATGGGTATATATTCACTACCCGCGTGGATAACTAACTTTTGTTACCTATGGATCTATTTTGTAATAGAAAGGCACCTAATAGTAAAGACATAACCAAAATTGTATTACAAAAACTCATTTTCTAAATACATCGTGAAAATTCTACTCTCCCTCTGAATACAGTGAAAATGATATTTATAAAAATAGTTTATGTAGTATCACAAAAAGAGTCCTTCTATTCTATTTTTTGTCATCTCATTACAATGTTGGTTGTCTCATTATAAATGCATACATACATACATACATACATACATACATACATACATACATACATACATACATACATACATACATACATACATACATACATACATACATACATACATACATACATACGGAATAAAATTACCTAATTCCGATACATACATACATACATACATACATACATACATACATACATACGGAATAAAATTACCTAATTCCGATACATACATACATACATACATACATACATACATACATACACCGACAAGACAATATTAGAGAAAACCCCCATCTCCTAGGGTTCGACTGAGCGACCTTGCGATCTGCGGCCCTAGGGCGATGGTTCCTATGCCGACAGCCACTTCGTCCGCCAACGTCCACCCTCACACATCCTACACCCCCGCCACCACCATACCGCCACACCCGACACAACTACAACCCAATAGAGGATCTGAGAGAGGAGGAAAGACCGGAGTTCCCAACCCTAATGATGGACCAGGGAACGTTGGAGGGGATGGGATGACTCCCCTGCCTACTGAAGCGTGAGCGTCGATGACGCCTGTGAGGAAGGACTAGACTAAAGTCCTCAAGGAGCTGCCACCAAGAAAGATGGCTGAGGAGATCTTCTCGGCGCCACGGCGCTCCGACGACCAGGTTCACGTCGACCTTGAGGAGGAGGAGTTCGAGAAGATGCGCAACATCTGGGAATACTCGATCATGGCATACGTGCTTGGGAAACAACCTTACTATCCTTATCTCCTAGCTTGGATCAAAAGGACTTGGCAACCTAAAGGGACTTTCGACCTAATCTTAAAGGAGAACGAGGTGTTGTTGATCCGCTTCTCCAACGTGATAGACAAGAAGACTGTGCTAGACCTAGGGCCAAGGTGGTTTGACGGGCAAATTGTGGTTGCAAAAGATTATCGATTTGGTGATGAGTTGAAACGCGATGCGTTAACTTCGATTCCAGCTTGGATTACACTGGGATCTATTGGGCGATCTTGGACGCGGAAGGCAATTGGAACCATCGCTGCTGGAGCTAGCAAGGTCTTGTTCATAGATGACAGATCACTGTAGCCAGATGAAGCTCGCGTGCTGGTGGAATTGTGGGTGGTTGAGGGGGTGATAGAGCAAGTTTGGCTAAACGTCAAAGGGCGGGAGGCCATGCCTATGAAGGTTACCTATGACTACCATCTTCCCAAGTGCAATATATGCAAGGCCTTTGGCCATCCGAAAGGAGCTTGCTATGGTGAACCAATCAAGCAACACCAGATCGAGGGAAAGGCAGATGAACTGAAGAAGACCACTGTGAGCTTAAGACAGTGGGTTGAGAAGACAAGGTGGGTAGGCTCGAATGCAAAGTAGACTGAGGGGGAAGTTGTGACTGGAACGAGCAAGGCCGTAGAGAAGGTAGCTTCGTCTGTGGTTGGGTCGACGTCGGGTTTGGATGATGATGAGCATGCCGAGGCTGCTGAAACAGAAGACGACGACACAAGGCAGACAACAGACTCAATGCATACTGGGACTACTGATCGCATGACCAGGAGGGAAAAGGAACAAAGGCACACTGAAAATCAGTAGGAAGAGGGGGAGTTCATCCCCGCTTCAAGAAGGAAAAGCCTAAATGGGATCCCAAAGTCATAAGGAGTCGGTTCCATCTTGGAGGCCACCAAAAGATTTGATGCTCTCAGCAAGTCAGATGTAGAGGAACCCAAACAGGTTGAACCAAAGAAGAAAAAAGAAGGCAACAAGAAGAAGGAGCTGCCCAGGCGTACTTGGGCAAACAAGAACCTTTATAATGTCCATTACCATGTGGAACATTAAGGGGGGGTGTGTAAGGAACAAGAAGAAAGAAATTTGAGAGTGGATTGGTGCTAGTGGGTGTTTGATTGCAGCATTGGTTGAAACTAAGATTACGGTGGACAATAAACTAATCATTGGTTATTTGTTTCCACAAGGGTGGGAACACATATCCAACCTACAACATTCTGAACTGGTTAGGGTGTGAGTGGTGTGGAAGCCAAATGCATGGCAGATGACAGTGATGATGATGTCCGATCAACATATCACACTGGAATGTAGGAACACAACTAGCTTACACATGTGCTTGACAACAGTCTATGCTCATAATGATGCAAAGAGTAGGAAGGAACTATGGCATGATCTGGCTTATTTTGTCTACAAAGGTGATGACACCGTGGATGGTGATTGGAAACTTCAACAATGTCAGACTACATGGTGAGAAGATTGGGGGCAGACCTGCACTATGGGCTATGACTGATGCCTTTAACATGGCTATTGATAAAGTAGATTTGATTGATCTTCCCATGACATGCGGTGACCTTTTCATGTGGAATAATGAACAAGACCCGGGGGATAGAATAGCTAGCAAGCTGGATAGAGCCCTAGTTAATGAAGAATGGTTAAAGACATTTCCTAATGTGCAGGTGAAAGCCGGTGGATCTGAGCTTAGTGACCATGCTCCTCTCCTTGAGCATATCATAGAGAAAAAGAAAAAGAGAAGACCTTTCAGGTTTCTTAATTATTGGGCAGAGTGGAAGGGCTTTGATGATATTTTGAAGGAGGTATGGGGTACACACATCCATGGGAATCCTATGTTTGTCTTTGCAAAAAAGTTGTCACTGCTGAAAACAACACTAAAAAAGTGGGTTAAGAAGAAGGTGAATATTCCTAATCTGATTGCAACAACCAAAAGGGAATGTAGCGAGATTAGAAAGCACTTGATGGTTGACTCGCTCAATGGGGACATAATTGAGAAGGACCGAGAGTTAAGGATGATTCTTGCTGATTTAAAAAAGGCTGAGGAGAAATTCTACTGGAAAAGAAGTAGGGAGAAATGGCTGAAAGATGGGTATAGAAATACCAAGCTCTACCACATGGGATTCAGTAGAAGGGAGGCTTCTAATATCATATGTGAGCTAATTGACAAAGACGGGCAGGTGGTTCATAAACAAGAAGATAGTGAGGACCAAGGTGTGCTATTCTATAACGAGCTTTATAATAAAAACTTTGAATATACTATGGAGGAGGAGGACATAGATTGGAAGTTCAAACTCTCTAGCACCCATAACAACATTCTCACTAGGGGTCACCGAGAAAGAAGTTAAAGATGCATTATGGAGTATAGGCTGCAACAAATCCCCCCGGTTGGATGGGTTCAATGCTTTCTTCTACTGGATGACTTGGGACACAATTAAAGAAGACCTCCTGAGGTACGTGAGATGGTTTCTTGATGGCGGTAATATGGTTAGACAAGTCAATCATGCTTTCTTGGTTCTCATTCCAAAGAAGATGATTACGACCTCTCTTGCAGACTTTATACGTATTGCATGTTGCTCTATTCAGTACACAATTATAGCAAAAGTTCTAGCCACAAGACTGAAGATGGTCCTCCCTTTTCTTATTTCTAAAAATTAAGGAGCCTTTATTACTGGCAGGAGTATTAGTGATTGTGCCCTTCTTGCTGATGAGTTTCTAGTTGATTTCAATGTGATGAGAGGGAGCAGAAAGGCTTGCTTAAAGCTTGATATCTCAAAGGTGTATGACAGTGTCAGATGGGATAGATTGTTGTGGATCATGCAAAAGATGGGCTTTTCTGAAACTTGGATTCAATGGATGCAGCAATGTGTTGGCACAACAAATTTCTCGGTGCTGGTGAATGGCACATCTGCAGGTTTGTTCAAAGGAAGCAATGGTCTTCGGCAGGGCGACCCCCTTTCTCCACTCCTCTTCACCATTGTTATGGAGTACTTTACAAGGAAGTTGAAAGAAGCAGAAGATTCAAAATTGATTAAAGCATACACTGTCCATGGTAAGAAGGTAATGAGCCATCTTATCTTTGCAGATGACGTCTTACTTTTTCTTGAGGCCAAAGTTGAAATGTTAAAGGAGCTGAAATTTTTTTGGGAGAGTTTGGAGAGCGGACGGGGCTGTGGATTAATGAAAATAAGACTCAACTCTATCTCTCAAAAAACTATCACCACATGGAAGATAGACTGCAAGAAACCATTGGAGTGGAGTTGGGCAAATTCTCGACTAAATACCTGGGATTTCCACTTGTCGGGGGTAATCTACAAGTCAAAGATTTTACTGATTGCATTGATAGATTGTATGAGATGATAGCGAGATGGCCTACACATAAGACATCCATGGCGGGCCGAGCTACCCTCATTAGATCATCTATAGAGGGACTTCTTATCTTCTGGGTGCAACAAGGCGAGATTTTGGGTGCAGTGCTTGACAGGATGGAGATGAAAATCTCAAACTTTATTTGAGCGTGTGAGTATCATCCCATGTGCTATTCTAGTCTGGCCTTGCCTAAAGATGAAGGGGGTATGCAGCTGAAAACTCCAAGGGACATCGCCAGATGGGGGACACTAAAGAGAATCATCTTGTACCAGACATGTGGCTCTATATGGGGGAGATGGATGAGAGACAGATACCCACAAGGACTAGATTTCCAGCCCATACCAGAGAAGGAATCTCGCACACCATTCATATGATGAGGAGTCTATGGCCGCAGGTCAAGCATCTTTTTTGTCAGACTCATGCTGGAGAATGGCACATGTTGAATCCAAAAGCTAATTTGTGGGAGATCACAAGGACAAGGGCTAAAAAAGATGGGATTATGGCTCAGATATGGGATGGTAAGCAAGTTCCTACATGGTCCACATGTGTATTTAAAATTATACATGGAGCTTTGGTGACTATAGACAAAGTACATGAGTGGAATAGTAATATTTATGTCACCTGCTACTTATGCAAAGAAAAGGAGGAAACCCACAACCACCTATTTTGTAGTTGTAGTTCCACGAAGACCTTATGGGGGAAAATCTGCAAGGAGTTCCTACTACGAATAGAGCTGAATGAAGACATAAAAAAGATGGTCAAACACTACGCCAATGAGGAGAAGAAGCTTCTTCTATTTGCTGCCTTGTGCTTCCATGTTTGGAATGAAAGGAATGCTCGCAAGCATACTGGATAAGATAGTAGTGTGAGTAATTTTTCTGCAAAAATTTGTAAAAATGTAAAAAAGAGATTACGTATTAGCTAGGTGTGTGAGTTGCTCACGTACACGTTGTATAGCGAGCATAGGGCTATATGTAACTCTTGAACCTCTTACATTTATAGGAGGGAAGTCAGAATATATTTACCTGATTCCGATTCTTACACTGACAAGGAGTGGATCAAGTGGTCAAGTACGGTGTCCCCTAACAAAGGGACCCAAGTTCAAATCCCAGTTGCCGCCTTGATTTACCACCCTCCCGGGCGTTCGGCCTCCGCCACGGGTGTGGGGGGGAATCTTTGTCTCTTAATCCCATACATACATACATACATACATACATACATACATACATACATACATACATACATACATACATACATACATACATACATACATACATACATAACCAAAGCTCGCCTCCAGCCTGTGTTAAATTGGGCATAACCAAAGCTTTCGATTCAATCAACTGGTCGTACCTTTGGAACTGTCTAAAATCACTGGGCTTCATAGATGATTGGATAAACATTGTCAAGCAATGTGTATCCACACCTTCTTTCTCGATACTACTCAATGGTGCGTCTGAAGGGTTCTTTAAGAGCTCAAATGGACTTCGACAGGGTGATCCCCTGTCACCTTTGCTTTTTACTATCGTCATGGAAGGTCTTAGTAAGAAGCTTGAATGTGCAGTCTCTGAGAAAAGGATCTGCACTTACACCATCAGGAATACTCCTGTCATGTCGCATCTGCTGTTCGCAGATGACGTTCTAATCTTCTGTGAAGCATGCACCAGGAGCCTTGTTAACCTCAAACTGCTTCTATCTGAATTTGGGATCGAATCTGGCATGAAGATGAATACTTTGAAATCTTGTATTTACTTCTCTAAATCTGTTCCTGACCTATAAGAGAAAGCTGATCTGCTCAGAGTTCAGTTGGGCGTTCTGCCCACAACCTACTTAGGCTATCCATTAGTTGGTGGTAACCTACGTAGAGTTGACTTCAACCCTTGCCTTGACAAGCTCAAAGACATGTTAACCAAATGGCCGGGAAACAAAATATCTTTCTCTGGCTGACTGGTTTTAATCAAAGCTAATGCCCTTGGCATCATACAATACTGGCTCGGCCAGGGTGAACTTACCAAGTCCACTCTCCATAGAATGGAAATTCTCCTTGGTGACTTCCTATGGGGTTCGTCTATACACCCTGCTAGTTGGCAACGTATTGCCTACCCCTATGAGGAAGGAGGACTCAACTTAAAGAATCTCGATGAGCTTGCTGACTTCCATACCATGAAGTGTCTCAAATGCTTACTCAATGGTGAATCTATCTGGGCTAACTGGATGTCTCGCCGTTATGATATTGGCAACTTTCAGAAACCAACACATCATTGGGGATTCTTCACTTGCTGGCATAGATTCACTGACGTGTGGGATAACTTTCATAACCATGATGATGACTTTCTTTGGGAGGCCTGCAGATCTCGACAGGATGTCAACGTTGCTGCCAAGAATCTTTGGCATCCTCTACACAATCCAAGATGGAGCTTCACAATGTATAGAGCTCTTAGAAACCTCCTTCCCACTTTGGACAAGATTCAGAAGTGGAACCCTAGCATCACCAACATTTGCGGACTCTGTCACGCAGCTGAAGAGGATGCCACTCACCTGTCTTCCACCTGCAAATGGTGGAAATACATCTGGGGACGAGATGCACTAGAGCTAGGCCTGGTCACTTCTTCCTCTTTGGAAAAGTGCTTATTAGATATCGAGGCATGTCGCAAGGATGATCGTATCTTCATCTTGTGGACGATCACTATCTGCATCCACCACATCTGGTCTGCAAGAAATTCCTGAAGGCATGGCGGCAAGAAGGAAGATGAGCTGCTCGTCTTTAAAAAGATTGAGCACGAACTAAAGCTACACTACAAAACTCATCATCACAAACTGACCCAATTATCTAACATCATCGTTAGGAATTGGAATTTGAATCTGTTTTAAGCAGTCAACATGTCACCATCTTTTCCACCAGTTTACTCCCTATGTAATGCTTTGTAGCAACACATATGGTGTGGCTTGTAACTTTGTCCTCTTTTGAGTTCGGAATATATTACCAATATTTCCGATACATACATACATACATACATACATACATACATACATACATACAAACATACATACATACATACATACATACATACATACATACATACATACATACATACATACATACATACATACATACATACATACATACAAACATACATACATACATACATACACGCATGCATACATACATACAATACATACATAAAAACACAAAGTCTGTTCATTAGGGCACCGTCTGGGCGATTCTCAGGCGATCACGACCCTAGGCATGGAGCCCACGCCATCAGCCATCCCGCACGGGGGTGTCCACCCCCATACCACCCAACCCACCTCACACACCACCACCACCAACCCTAATCCTGGTTCAAAGACAGAGGACCCAAAGAAGAAAGCAAGCGGCAGCCCTAGCCCTAGCGTGGGGGGCGTCACAAGGGAAATAGAGGGTGAGGAGGACAACACCCAACGAGGCGTTGCAAAGGAAGATGGCCATCACGGTGCTGTGAATGACAACACCCGATGCAACGTCGTGTGGGAAGACACTCGACAAGGATTTTCAAAGAATGATGCCTAACACAGCATTGCGAGGGATGACGCCCAATGCAACGTAGTGAGGGATGATGCTCGACAAGGCGATGCAAAGAACGATGCCCAACGAGGCATTATGGAGGATGGAGGAGAGCCCAACGATGATAGAAGAGCATGGCCACAAGTTTTGAAACAATCATTGGGGAGCAACAAGGATGTGCAGTTCCCACAGCCAAGGCATTTGGAGGGCCAGATCCACGTAGATATGGAGGTGGAGGTATTTGAAAGCATGAAGGATGTTTGGGAGTTCACTATGATGGCGTATGTGCTGGGCAACTGCCCCTTCTACCCTCTTCTCAATGTGTGGATACAACGTACATGGAGGCCAAAGGTAACCTTCAAACTGTTGTCGAGAGAGAAAGGCATCTTTCTTGTTCACTTCTCCAATGCAGTGGACAAATATGCAATTCTCAACATAGGGCCGAGATGGTTCAACACCCAACTCGTGGTGAAGCGGGATACGTTCACTACAATCCCAGTGTGTCTAACGCTCAAATCCTTTGGTAGAGCGTGGATGAGGAAGGCTACTGGAACAATTGCGGTAGGTGTTAGAAAGGTATTCCACATTGACGAGAGATCACTCGAGCATGAAGAAGAAAGAGTACTCATTGAAGTGAATGTTGATGGATAGACACTATATGGCTGAATGTACAAAAACATGAGCCCATCCCAGTGCTGGTTCAACCTGATTATATTCCTCTAAAATGTAGTGGATGTAAAGATTTTGGGCATACTGATAGAAACTGTGATAAGAAGGGGGAAGACAAAGGTTCTAAAGGTCCTAGGCAAGAATGGAAGGAAAAAACTAAGCCTAGACCCAAGTCCAGTATGGAGGAGAACATTGGCACAAAACATGGTCAGACTAGAAATGGAGGGGACGACTGGGGAAAAGCAGTGCAAAATGAAGAAGAGCCAGCAATGCCTCACAAGGAGTTAGACAAAGCACAAGAGAAAGATGAAAGCAGTAACCCATGCATTGAGAAGGAAGAAGGAGAGTTCGTTGCTTCTAAAAAGAGGGAAAACTTCAAGAAGAATGACATTCCCAGAAACCAAGGAGTGGGCACCATCTTGGACACATGAAATAGCATTGAGGCGTTAACTGACTCAGATAATGAATATGTTGTAGTACCAAAGCATGATAAGAAAGAAGACAAGAGGAAGGATAATAAGAAGGAGCCGAGCAGGAAAACCAGATCCCAAAAAACCCATTAATATGTTCATGTTGATATGGAATATATAAGGGGTGTGTGATAGGAGCAAGAAGAAGGAAATTCGGGAATGGATTGCTACTAGTGGTCACTCTTTGACTGTGTTGATGGAAAATAAAATAAAAGAAAAGAACAAAAACAACATTAAATACTTGTTTTCACATAGATGGGAGCATGTATCTAATGTAGCATATGCTGAGGTGGCTAGAGTATGTGTGGTCTGGAAATTGAATACTTGGCAGGTGACAGTGATACAAATGTCAGATCGGCTTGTTACAGTAGACTACATAAATAATGGGGGGTTGCAGATGTGGGTGATAGTGGTGTATGCTCATAATAATGCAAAGGCTAGATTAGACCTATGGAAGGAGCTGATTTCTATCTCTAGATAGGAAATACTATTATGGCTGGTGATTGGAGACTTCAATAGCATCCAGATGCAGGCAGAGAAAAGAGGCTAAAGACTAGATTTAAATGTAGAGATTGATGCTTTCAACCGTACTATAGATAAAGCTGGTTTGTTTGAGCTACCAATGAATGGTGGTGATATCTTCACATGGAATAATGAAAGAGACTAGGAGAAAGAATTGCAAGCAAGCTAGATAGAGCACTGATGAATGATCAATGGCTACATATTTTTCTTAAGGTACATATGAAGGTAGTTGGGTCTGAAATAAGTGACCACAATCCTGTCTCAGTCCATATTACAGAAAAGAAGCAAAAAAGAAGACCATTCCGATTCCTAAACTACTAAGCTGATCGAAAGGGCTTCAATAACATTATTAGAGAGGAATGGAATGTGCAGGTGACAGGGAACCCAATGTTTATTTTTACAAAGAAGCTGGAAAACACAAAAGAAGTGCTTAAAAGATGGGACAAGAATGAATTGAATATCCCAAATCTACTGGAGGAAACAAAAAGAGAATGTAGAGAGGTTAGAGGAAAATTATTATGTGACACACTCAATGCTGATCTGATAAAGAAGGATGACAAGCTAAAAATTATGCTATAAGACTTGAAGAAAGCAGAGGAAAAGTTCTACTGGCATAGAAGTAGAGAGAAGTAGATGGTAGATGTGGATAAAAATACCAAACTATACCATACTGCTGTTTGGAGAAGGGAGGTAGATAATATTATTTCTGAGCTAATTGATATGGAGGGAGTAGTAGTCAACAAACAAGCGGATCTAGAAGAGCAGGCCGTAAATTTCTATTCCTATCTATATAATAAAATTTTTGTGGAGGAAATAGAAGAGGAGGATCTAGAGTGGAAATTCAAGCTCACTGGAACGCACAACAATATTCCCACAAGGAAGACCAATGAGAAGGAAATCAAGGAAGTAGTTTGGAGTATTGGCACTAATAAGTCTCCAGGCTCAATGGGTTTTAATGCCTAATTTTATAAGAAGATGTGGGACATCATCAAGGAGGATCTGGTTGCATACATCAACTAGTTTCTAGAGGGTGGAAACATGGTGAGATAGGTCAATCATTCTATTCTGGTACTCATTCCCAAGAAAAAGGTGACTTCCTCCCTTACGGATTTTAGACCCATTGCATGCGGCTTGATATAATATAAAATTATTGCAAAAATTCTGCCTACTAGACTGAAGCTGGTACTCCCTTTTCTCATATCTATAAACCAAGGAGCCTTTGTGATAGGAAGGAGCATTAGTGACTATTCTCTCTTAGCTGGAAATTCCTATTAGATTATAATGTCATGAGAGGAAGCAGGAAGACATGTCTCAATCTGGATGTGTCCAAAGCATATGATAACGTCAGATGGGAAAAGCTATGGTGGATCATGCGACAATTGGGGTTTAGTGAACAGTGGATCAACTGAATGAAGTAGTGTGTTGGAACTACTAGTTTCTCTATTCTGGTCAATGGAACATCTGTAGGAATGTTTAGAGGTGGCAATGGCCTGCGCCAAGGGGACCCTTTGTCTCCTCTCCTCTTTGTGATTGTTATGGAATACTTCACATAGAAAATGCAGATGGTGGAAAAAAGAAAGGAGATAAAACCTTACACAATACATGACATAAAAGTGTTCACTCACCTAATATTTGTTGATGCATGTTGGTATTTGTCGAAGCAAAAAACACAACACTCTAGGGTGCCTACATAATTTGCTAAAAGATTTTGGGAACAGACAAGGCTGTGTGTGAATGCAAGCAAAACACAATTCTTTTTCTCCAAAAATTGTAGCCAAGTGGAAGACAGATTATTAGAGGCAATGGGTGTATAGAAAGGAAACTTTCCTACAAAATATCTTGGATTTCCACTTGCGAGGGCTACCTATAGTTAAATGACTTTGCTGATTGTATAGATAGACTAGAGGAAATGATCAACAGATGGCCATCGCAAAAGACATCCATGGCGGGGAGAGAAAATCTGATACGAGCAACTATAGAGGGGCTTCTTATTTTCTGGGTGCAACTAGGAGAGCTTCCAAGTTTGGTCCTGGATAGAATGGAGATGAAGATGCCAAATTTTCTATGGGCAAGTGACTACCACCCGATGAGATATGCAAAATTGGCTCTACCTAAGGAGGAAGGTGGTTTGAATATGAAAACACCAAAAGATATAGCAAAGTGGGGGATAGTATGGAGAATCATAATCATCTAGTAAGACTCCTCAACATGGGGGAGATGGATGAGAGAGAATATCCTAGAGGGCTAGATTTTAAACCAAAGACAAGGGAGGGATACTCATGTACCATTAACGAAATGATGGAATTATGGCAGCAAATTAGACAGTTCTTTGAGCCTCACGCTCAAGGGACATAGAGGCTTAAAGACAAAAAAATGAATCTATGGGAAATAACATGGACAAAGGCAACAAAAGACACATGTGTAGAACAAATTTGGATGGGTAGTTTTGTTCTAAAATGGAGCATGTGCATCTACAAAATTTTGCATAGTGAATTGGCCATCTTGGAAAAGATACGTGGATGGAACTATGATGTCTTAGTGTAGTGAATACCATTTAGGCTTTGTATGGATCTCTATGATTTATGATCATAGAGGGGGCCCCTTTACCATTCTGTATAAATGGCAAATTCTATTTTTCTATGCAAGAAGGAAGATGAGTCCCATGATCATCTGGTAGGAGGAAGCAGTTTCACAATGGAGGTTTGGAGGATTATATGTGAAGAGTTTCAACTACACTTCATGGTGGAAACGGGCCCGAGGAAAATGGTAACAAGCTGTAGAAGAGAGCACACAAAGAAGAATTTATTTGCTACTCTCTGCTATCATGTTTGGGAGGAATAGAGTGCCGGAAGACACCATGGCACAACTGAAAATGAAAGGAGTATTGCTGTAAAAATTTGTAAATGTGTTAAATGTAAGTTACACATTAGATAGCATGTGCGTTTTATTTATGAGTGTATGGCGTTGGGCCTACATGTAACTCTTGACGTTCTACTATTTGGTAGGAGGAATTCGAAATCTATTTACCTAATTTTGATACATACATACATACATACATACATACATACATACATATATACATACGTAGAAAGCACTTCCATGGTTGCTTAGACAACCTCAATGACATGATTAGCAAATGGCCAGGTTCAAAAATGGCCATGGCAGGCAGGCTTATCCTTCTTAAAAGTTCAGCTATGGGTTTAATCAGATTCTGGTTGAACATGGGTGAAATTCCCCCAGCTGTCTTAACTAGAATGGAAATCATGCTCTCAGATTTCTTGTGGGGCAGCTCGATTCATCCAGTTTCTTGGGGTCGTCTGTCCTATCCTCTTGATGAAGGTGGCCTAGGCATCCAATCTCTTCATGACCTAGCTGATTTCTTTACAGTCAAAGGATTCAAAAACTCATGACAGGTGAGTCCGTATGGGCAACTTGGATGAGATCCAGATACAAGCAACAACTGCATCAAGAGCTGAGACATAGATGGGGATTCTCTACTTCCTGGAGGCGTATGCATGATATATGGCCAAAATGGAAACCAAATACAACTGATGATGATCTGTGGAGAGCCTGCAGAAGATGTCTACCTAAGGATATTGGTTCTGAGGTGTTATGGAGGCATAAACACCATCCCAGATGGAGCCTTGTTACTTTTCGTGCTTACAAGAACTATCTGCCAACTCTTGTGAAAATAAAAAAGTGGAAACCCTACATATCCACTTCCTGCTACCTCTGCAGTGAGGGAGAAGATGATTGCGATCATCTATTTGCTTCATGCAAATGGTGGAATTATCTATGGGGTCGTTGCAGACTTAAGCTCATAACTTCTGGATGTAAAAACCTCTCTGAATCTCTTACTGATATTGCTACCATGGACAAGCACATTGCGACTTTCCACCTTTGGTGTCTATCATCCTGTGTTCAAGCTATTTGGACTGAAAGAAACAGAAGATGGCTAGGTGAAAAGAAGAAGGATGAGATCCTAATTTTTAATCACATTGAGAGGGATATTAAATCCTTGTATCTTGTTAGAAACCTTGTTGAAATTCCCTTAATTGTTAAAAGGAATTGGAACCTTTTGTAAACCTATTTCTCACATGTGAGAATAGGATCCTTGGGTAGGATCAAGGATGCATGATCCTCTGTAATCTTTGTGCCCAATTTTTGGGTTTCGGAATATAGTTACAAACAATTCCGATACATATATACATACATACATAGAGATGATCTCTGCTCCTGGCCCAAGTCTCAACATATAGAAGAAGAAGCTACTGACAGCCTTGTCTGCAATATACTACTACACCTGGAAAGAAAGGAACTCAAGGAAGCATAAGACGAAAACAAATAACACTGAATACATTGGGGGGAAAATTTGTAAAGTTCTTATTCATAGGCTCAATGTATAGGAACTTTTCTCTTCTTATTGTTGTTGTTTAGTAGTGTGCAGGGGCTACTATGTAATTTGTCCCAACTTTATTGGGGATTCAGAATAAAATTTACCATATTCTGATACATACATACATAGATACATACATACATACATAGATACATACATACATAGATACATACATACATACAAACATACATACATTCATACATACATACATACATACATACATACATACATACATACATACATACATACATACATACATACATACATACATACACACATACATACATACATACATACATACATACATACATACATACATACATACATACATACATACATACATACATACATACATACATACATACATACATACATACATACATACCTGATTTTGTCATATATATAAAATAGTTTATACACAGATGCGCCTAGGGTTTCTCGATAGCGCTCTGGCAATCACGGCACGATAAGGAAGACAAAGAAGAAATAACGCGTGGAACAACTAGCTGGGGGGAGGACTTTCCTTTCCCTTTCCATTCACAATGCCTCCGGGCAAAGCCTGGAACCAAGTGGTGGTAGGCGCTGACACCTACAAAGAACAGCCGTTCAAACCGGCGGAGATCATCGACGACAGACGATATGTCACCATTGATGAACTGACTTTTATTAGCATGGATAAATCATGGGATCACATTCTGATGCTCTATGTTATGGGGAAAAGACCCTACTATCCGCATCTACTTGCTTGGATCAAGAGGATGTGGAAACCTAAAGGTGGATTCGATCTTCTATCCAAGCCGGACAAGTTCTTCCTCGTCAGATTTAATAACGCCGATGATAAGAAGAACGTCATCGGCATGGGTCCACGCTGGTTTGACAACAAAATGGTGATTGTTAAAGAATTCAAGGTGGGTGATGACCTCCGTAAGGATCTGTTCAACACGATGCCTGTATGGATCAAGATTCCCAGTATGGGTAGGAACTGGTCTCAACGTGCTGTTGGGATAGTTGCGAGCGGTGTCGGAAAACTCCTTAGGGTGGACTTACGCTCCATTAGAAATGAATCCTTGGGCGAAGCTAGGGCCTTGGTTGAAATTGAGGCATCTGAAGATCCTCCCAAGGAAATTTGGGTTAACATGCCAGGACGGGAAACATCTCCGGTTGATATTCAATACGAGTACCTTCCTAAACGATGCTACAACTGTAAGATCTTTGGCCATGATGACTCCGATTGTCCAGAGAAGAAGGATGATGCTGATGAGGTTTCAAAACCTTGTGAAGATTCTGCTACTACCGGAGCAGATGAGGTGGAAACTATCTCCGAGAAAAGAACTGATCCTGTATAGGTTTCAAGTAAAGAACCTGCTACTATTGACGCAGATGTGTTGGAAACCAATAAGTCTTCTACGGAATCTGTTGAAGTCCCCAAACCTTGCGAGGAATCTGCTGCCAATTCTGGCACAGATGAGGTGGGTGCCACGACACAGCCTGGTGAGAAGAACACAGGGAAGTCTGCTGTTCCTCCCAATCAAGAAAAGTCTCAGGGAACCAATGGTTCTGAGAAAGGAAAAAAGAACGATGCTGGTACTTCGTCTTCCTCGTCTGGAGTGTCCGGGACACGCAAAACCCGATCCTCCGGCCGTGGTAGATGACCATCTTCATGACCAACGTCCGTAGTTCTGGGAAACCACGGAAAAAGAGGGAGGTGAGGGATTCTATTCGCTCTGTTCATGCCTCTATTACTGTTATGGTTGAGACTAAAATCAAAACCTACAGCGTAAATTCTATGAGTAAGATGTTTCCTCCTGGATGGAAATACCTTACAAATCACGATTACAATCCCAACGGGAGAATCTGTGTTTGGTGGAACCCTAAATCCTGGAACATAGACACCATCAACATGAGTGATAAAATCATCTCATGCACCTGTATAAACAAAGGTGGTCTGTGTATCATCCTATCTGCCATCTATGCCCACAACCTTATGCAAGACAGAATGAGTCTGTGGGACAACCTTGAAGATCTAGCTCCAAACATACATGATCCTTGGATCGTAATTGGAGATTTTAACAATATCAGGAAAAGAGAAGAAAAAGCAGGTGGCCGTGAAGTCCCTAATGCTGTTTTAAGCTCCTTTAATGATGTCATTGACAACGCCGGCCTCACAGAATTACCTACAGTGGGTGGCGAAATCTTCACATGGAATAACCAACTTGCCAAATCCAAAAGGATTGCATGTAAACTGGATCGAGCCTTGGTAAACGACGACTGGTTAGTCAAGTTTCCTGGAACAAAAACAAAGCTTCTGACTTACAACTTCACTGATCACTCCTCGATTAATGTGAATCTTAAAGATATTAGTAGGTCTCCTAGACCCTTCCGTTTTCTTAATTTTTGGCAAGACTGGTACGGGTTCAAGGAACTCCTGGAACATGCGTGGTCCATCCCGGTTTATGGAAATCCTCTTTACTGTTTCCATCAGAAACTTCGCAATGTAAAGATGGAGCTTAAACCTTGGGCTAAGAAAGTCGTTAATATCAAGAATCTTCATGAGAAAGAATATCTACAACTGAAAGATATCTCTGCAGCTCTTCATAGATCCCCTCTTGATGAACAACTCATTGACGCGGAGAAAGCAACAAAGGAAAGACTGAAATATCTTGAACTTGCTGAAGAGAAATACTTCTGGCAGCGTAGCCGTGTTCAATGGATTGAAAACGGTGATAGAAATACGAAGCTGTATCATTCCACTGTCAAACATAGGGATGCAATCAACACAATTACTGAGATATATGATAGTCAAGGTAATTTCATAGATGATGAAGATGCCATTAAAGCTGATACTGTCAATTACTTTGAAGGACTGTACAACCAAGACAATACTGAACTTCAGGATGACACGATCTGGGATAAACTCATTACTGATGAAGATAACGACTACCTCCTCAGTAGTCCGAATGAGAATGAAATCAAAGACGCGGTTTGGTCAATTGGCCCCAACAAAAGTCAAGGACCAGACGGCTTCAATGGATTCTTCTACAGAAACAACTAGGATCTTATTAAAACAGATCTCATTCAAGCTATTAAATGGTTTTATGATGGTGGCAATATGGTTCGCCAGGTAAACCACGTCTTTGTGGCTCTTATACCTAAGAAGGATATAGTGTCTTCTCCCTGTGACTTCAGGCCCATCGCCTGTTGCTCCATGCTATATAAGATCATAACCAAGATATGCACTAGACGTCTCTCAACAATTATGCCTAAGATCATATCCAATAATCAAGGCGCTTTTGTACAAGGACGTCACATTGAAGACTGCTCACTCCTCGCTGCTGAATTCACTCTGAACTTCAATGTATAGAGAAGCTCTCCATCTGCCTGCCTCAAGCTAGACATCACGAAAGCTTTTGATTCTATATGTTGGGACTATCTCTGGAGATGCTTAGATGGTCTTGGCTTTAGCCAACGTTGGATTGATATGGTGAAACAATGCGTTTCAACCCCCTCCTTTTTGCTGCTGATTAATGGCTCCTCCACAGGTCTGTTTAGAAGCACAAATGGACTAAGGCAGGGTGATCCACTCTCACCCTTGCTCTTCACTATAGAAATGGAAGGTCTCACGAAAAGAATTCAAAACTCCATTGAAGAGAAAAAGCTCAGAACATACACCATCTGAAACTATAAGGTGCTTTCTCACCTACTATTCGCTGATGATGTTTTGGTCTTTCTGAAAGGCAGAGAAAGAAGCTTCAAAGCTCTTAAAGACATCCTTCATGAGTTCGGGAAGAACTCAGGCATGGTGATTAGTGGAACCAAGATGTTCATCTACTTCTCTAAATCATGCAAAAACAAAGCTGTCCTAGCTGACATTCTCGGTGTACAAATTGGTGAATTTCCGACGAAGTACCTTGGCTTCCCCATTGCGGGAGGAAACCTTAGGCGTAAGCACTTCTATGAGTGCTTAGACCGTCTAAAGGATCTCATCAGCAGATGGGCGGGCTCCAAACTATCAATGGCCGGTAGGTTAACTCTGATCAGGAGCTGCGCTCTCGGACTCATCAAATACTGGATGTCCCAAGGTGATATCCCATCTTCGGCACTCAGAAGAATGGAGATCATGTTAAACGATTTCATTTGGAGATGTGCCTCGCATCCAGCTAGCTGGACCAGACTTTCCTTTCCTCTAGACGAAGGTGGTCTAGACCTTCCTTCCTTATTTGACCTCGCTGATTACTTCACTATTCAGCGACTACATAACCTGTGTACTGGTACCTCCATTTGGTCCAGATGGATGCTCCAGAGATATAAGTCTCTCCCTGACTCCATACCCACTCATCGCTGGGGTTACTCTACTACCTGACACAGAATGGCTGCTCTCTGGTCTAAGTTTATACCCGAGCAAAGCAACTCTCAAATATGGGAAAGCTGCAGACAAAGACTTCCTTCTGATCCAGCGGAAAGGAATATATGGGGCTCCCTATTTCATCTGAGATGGAGCATTTCCACTTTCAAAGCCTACAAAAATTACCTGCACACATCTGACATTGTCAGTAGATGGTTCCACAACATCTCTACTACCTGTCTTTTGTGTGAATCTCATCCAGAATCTGTGGAGCATCTCTTCGATTCTTGCAATTTTTGGAAATATCTCTGGGCAAGAGCTGCTGTCAAATTTGGTATTAATGGCCATAAAAGCCTTACTCAAAGCTTAATCCATATCGATAGCATATCTAAAGGTGAAAAAACCTTACTACTATGGTGCATCACGGGCATCTCCCATCTGATCTGGAGAGAGCGCAACTCAAGGAAATTTGGAGGAAAACTGCAAGACATCCTTGTTCTATTTGCTAAACTTGAACATGAATTGAAGCTTTTGTTCAATACTTATTGTAATCGATTAGGTTCTATTTCCCCTACTTGTCTCCACAATTGGGATCTCTTGTAAACCAAGTGAGGTTTTAATTTCTTAGTACCTTCAAGGTTAGGTGTTATACCTTATGGTATTTCTTTGTTTCCACACATTAGTGTGAGCATTGTAACTTTGTGCCTTTTGGGGCTCGGAATATATTTACCATAGTTCCGATACCTGATTTTTTCACTAGCATTCGCCATCACGGAGGAGGCAAGCCTCCCCACCATTAGGGCATGATCATCCCCAGAGTCGCCACCTAATCGCTAGAGCCACCTAAACCCTAGGAGGCAAGCCTCCCCACCATTGGGGTGTGATCGTCCCCTGGATGAGATTCTTTGTCTCTGGATCGGATCAACTAAAGCCCAAACATTCATATGAGCCAGTAGTGGTAGAAGATGGGAAAAACTTTGTCACCATTGATGAAGAAACATACAAGTATATGGAGAAAACTTGGGAACACATGATCTCAGTCTATCTTATGGGCAAGATACCCTACTACTATCACTTTCTGGATTGGATCAAACGTGTTTGGAAACCAAAAGGGGGTTTTGATCTCTATTCAAAACCCAATAGTTTCTTCCTCATGAGGTTCAACAACAGTGAGGACAAGAATACTGTGATTAATATGGGTCCACACTGGTTCGATGATCAACTCATTATCATGAAGGATCATCATACTAGTTTAGCTCAGTCCCTGTTTGGATTAAAATCCTGAGCATGGGCAGGAACTAGTCACAGAAAGTTGTGGAATTCATCACCTCTGGTGTGAGAAAGCTACTTCAAGTGGATATGAGATCCATTCATCAGGAGTCCCTAGGCGAGGGGAAAGCACTCGTTGAGATCCAGGTCGATGAGGAACCTCCCAAAGAAATTTGGGTCAATCTGCCTAAGAAAGATCCAATACTAGTTGAAATCTTATACCAACACATCCCTAAGAACTGTCAGGAGTGTAAGGTTTTCGGCCATGATGAGCATGACTATCCCCTTTATCCCAAAGAGATTGAAGCAGTACAAAAGAAGACTTTTGAGTGGGTTGATCCCAAGAAGAAGAAAGTACAGAAACCTGCTAAACCCATTTCTTCAAATAAAGCCTACAAAACTTCAACCAGTAACAGATACAAGCAACTCGATTCTGATGTGGAGGAGACGGTTGTGGAGAATACCAAGGTGAATGGTGAGGAGGTCCAGTCACATGACAATGACACACCCAAAACTAGGAACAAAGAGGTGGATAAGGAGGTGAATTCCAATAAAAAGAAAGACTCCAACAATGTTGGAGATAGCCCTAAGGTGCCTGAGTCACGAAAAACTCGGTCATCTAAGAAGCGTTAATTTATGACCTTCTTCATGGACAACGTCCACGGTGCAGGAAAACCATGGAAGAGAAGGGAAGTGAAAGAGGCAATCCGTTCAATTTAAGCTCCGATAGCAGGTCTTGTTGAAACAAAAATAAAAAAAGACAGCTTACAGTTGATGAAGAAGATGCTGCCAAATGGTAGGGACATGATTACCAATCATGACCATAACATTAATGGTAGAGTTTTCATGGGTTGGAATCTGAAGACTTGGGACTTTGAGCTCTTAGACATGGATGACCAACAAATTATTGCAAAGTGTATTAATAAAGGTGGTTTGATTGTGATCATCTCTGGGATTTATGCCCATAACTTGATGTGCCAACGCATGGCATTATGGGATAAACTTGAAAATCTTTCTCAAAGAATCAAGAACCACTGGCTAGTTTTTGGGGACTTCAACAACATCAGGAAGCATGAGGAGAAAGTTGGGGGAAGGGAAGTTCCAAACTCCATCCTTAGTACCTTTAACACAACCATTGATAAGGCTAGACTAGTTGAATTGCTGGTCATTGGGAGGGATGCCTTCACCTGGCATAACAATCTGAAGCCGAAGAAGCATATAGCTTGTAAACTCGACCGAGGACTTGTCAATGAAGACTGGCTTGAAATCTTCCTAGGTTCTAAAATGAAACTACTTACCTTGTGTTTTTCTGACCACTTAGCACTGCATGTTAGCCTCAAAGAAGTGACTAAGAAAAATCACCCATTCTGCTTTCTCAACTTCTGGCAAGAATGGACAGGTTGTGAAGGAGTGATCTCGAAAGAATGGAAGGAGGGAGTCTATGCCCCTTTATTATTTCAAACAACGTCTCAGGAACGTAAAGACAACATTAAAAACCTAGTCCAAAGAGTTCATTAACTTACACAATCTTCTCAAGAAGGAACATAGGGAACTTGATGATATCTCCAAGGTGCTTAGAAGGAATCCGCTGGATGACGAGCTCATTGAGGCAGAGAGAACTACCCTTGAAAAAATGAAATTACTTGACAAAGTTGAGGAACACTACTACTAGCAAAGAAATAGATCTAAGTGGATTGAAAGTGGGGATCAAAACACTGAGCTGTATTACTCCATTGTCAAGAGATGAGAATCCATTAACACCATTATTGAGTTATACGAAGATGAAGGCAACTACATTGAGAGTGATGAAGAAATAGTAAAGCAGACTACCGAAGACTTTCAGAAGCTATATAACCAAGAAGAAGACATGTCATCTTCTTTGGAGGTGAAATGGGACAAAACTATTTCTGAAGAAGACAACATCATGCTATCAAAGTGCCCTTTGGAACAAGAAATTAAAGATGCAGTTTGGAGCATTGGGGCTGACAAAAGCCCTGGCCCAAATGGATTTAATGGATTCTTTTATAGAAGCAACTGGTCCATCATCAAAGACAATCTTGTCAAAACAGTCCAGTGGTTTTTCAATGGGGGCAATATGGTGAAGGAAATCAACCATGTCTTCCTTGCCTTAATCCCTTAGAAGGAGATCATTACCTCACCTGTGAATTTCAGACCAATATCCTACTGTTCCATCCTTTATAAAAGCATCACAAATATTCTCACTAATAGATTGAGTTCTATACTCCCTAGACTTATATCACCCAACCAAGGGGCATTTGTCAAAGCCAGGAAAATCAAAGACTGTGCTATGCTAGCGGCTGAATTCATCTTGAATTTCAATGTCCAATGTAGTACTCCCTCTACTTGCATCAAATTGGATATCATGAAAGAATATGATACCATAAATTGGAACTATATGTGGACCTGCTTGAAAGGTTTGGGCTTCTACAATAGCTAGATTAGAATGGTAAAGCAATGTGTCACCACTGCTTCATTCTCGCTGCTACTGAATGGAACACCTAAAAGTTTGTTTTCTAGCTCTAATGGTTTATGACAAGGTGACCCTCTATCACCTCTGTTTTTTACTATAGCCACATAAGGACTAACTAAGGTGATTGATGTAGCTTCCAATGAAAAGAAACTGAAATCCTATACCATACGGAAGACCAAGATGATATCTCACCTACTCTTCGCGGATGACATCCTTATGTTCATGGAAGGAAGACCTAAAACCCTTTCTTACTTGAAGGAAGTTCTCTTGGAGTTTGGTAAGATCTTAGGCATGAAACTAAATGCGAACAAGTCCCAAATCTTCTTCTCAGCATCTTGCAAGAACAAGATATCTCTATCAGAGGCAATAGGTCTACAAGAAGGGGAGTGGCCAACGAAGTACCTGGGATTCCTCCTTGTTGGGGGAAATCTTAGAGGTAAACATTTCCTCAAATTCTTAGATCATTTCAAGGAAATGATTAACAAATGGCCTGGCTCTAAGATGGCCATGACAGACATAATTTTCTTACTGAAGAGTGCCGTAATGGGTCTCATTAGGTACTGGTTGTCTCTTGGTGATATCCCCCACTCGGTTCTTTAGAGAATGGAAATCATGCTATCAAACTTCCTTTGGGGTAGCTCTGTCCATACAATGAGTTGGATTATACTCTCTTATCCATTTAATGAAGGTGGCCTTGGTCTCACTTCACTATATGATCTCGCTGATATCTACACTTTATCTAGAATCAGTAAGCTCAAATAGGGTGAATTGATATGGGCCAGATGGATGAACTCCAGATATACTTCCATCCTTAGCTCGATTCCTAACCACAGGTGAGGTTACTCAACCTACTAGAGGAGAATTGTGGAATGGTGGTCATGATGGGATACTAACCTCAACTCAGAGAATCTATGGCTACTTAGTAGACATAAGGCACCTATTGACTATCCTGCTGAAGTAATATGGTGTCATTTACACCAACCAAGATGGAGCCTAGTAACTTATTGAGCATACAAGAACTTTTTGCCTACTTTGACGAAGGTCAAGAAATAGAAGGAGAACATAAATACCACCTACCTCATGTGTGGCTTGGGGGAGGATGACTGTGATCACCTGTTTGGTGAACGCAAGTCATGGAGATATCTATGGAGCTGTGCTCGTCTAAAACTGAACAAGAATGGTGTTCTAAACCTTACAGATTCCTTGATGAAGGCTAGCTCGATACCTAAAGACGAGAGAACCTTATATATATGGAGTCTTTCTGCTTGCACTCATCTGTTGTGGAGAGAAAGAATTTCAAGATGGCTTGGCAACAAGAAAAATGACGAGCTAGAGATTTTCCTTATCTTAGAAAAAGAGATTAAAATTTTGTATTTGTGCTATAAGAATCTTCTTACCGCTTTACCTAAAGTTGTACTAAGGAACTGGGATCTTAATTAGACCCATTCCAAACATATGTTAGTCACATAATCTGTGTGTGACTTGTAATTAGCACCCAATTGTTTTGGGTTTAGAATATATTTACCAATTTTCGATACAATACAATATACAAAAAAACCCACGTCCTGCCCCTAGGGCTCCAATGGCGCTCCTTGGCGATCATGACCCTAGGGCACAATGCCCACATCGCCAACCACTCCGGCCACTAATGTCCACCTCCACGCCACCCCAAAAAACCCCCATCTAGCCACTACACAACCTATGACAACGGGAGAGAAGAGAGAGGGTGCCTCTCCTGCAAACCCTAACCCTAACATGGGGAGGGGACAAAGGACAAAGAGGATGATTTGAGGGCACGACTGAGGAAGTAATGGACTGAGGTTCTGAAATAGCTATCGATGACCAAGACGGCAATGGAATTGTTCCTGAAGCCAAGGGTGGAGGGAGGAGAGATCCACATTAAGCTTGACAAAGAGGAATACTGATGAATGTGGAATGTCTAGGAATACACTATTATGGTGTATGTGCTGGGCAAATGGCCATTCTAGCCTTACTTCCTGGCATGGATGAAGCAGACTTGGAAGCTGAGGGGAACTATGGAGCTGCTATCTCATGAAAATGACATGTTCCTGGTGTGATTCTCAATGGCCGTAGACAAGGAGGCGGTGCTCAATCTTGGACCGAGATGGTTCGATCGTCAACTAGTAGTCACCAAGGACTACTTGTATGGGGATGAGATGCAAAAGGACATGTTCTCCACAATCCCCTCATGGATCACCATCTGGTCTTTTGGCAGAACCTGGACGAAGCGGGCGGTTGGCACCATTTCCGCCCATGTGGGGAATGTGTTGCACATCGACAAGCAGTCACTGGAGGGTGATGATGCTAGAGTGATTGTTGAGATCGATGTGGGAAGTCCAACCCCCAATATTGTATGGATGAATGTTAAAGGGAGGGAGCCAATGCTGGTCAGGGTCGAGTATGACCATGTGCTGGCAAGATGTAGCCGCTGCCAAGCTTTTGGGCATACTGACTGCAAGCTGAAGGAGCCGACGCAGCAGACGATGAATCAACAATGGCGAGTGAAAGAAGCTACCCAGTCGAGTAGAAGCGCTGAGGAAGATAGGTCACAAACTACTTCTGAAGGAGAGGTGACTGATACAAGCATGGAAGATGGCTCGACGAAGGCATCTGACCCTGTGCAACCCCAGGACACACGCAGTAGGAAGGAGGGGGAATTCACTCCAGTTGAGATGAGAAGGAAGAGCCCAAGGGTTACTAGAATATCGAAGGCTCAAGGAGTAGGTTCCATACTAGAAATGTCAAACACTTTTAAAGCCCAAAGTGACTTGGACAAGGAGGTAGACCAAATCCACAAAAAGAGGGAAGCAAGAAAGCCTGCAAATAAGGAGCATGTGAGGTGTACTAGATCCCACTCTACCCATTAATATGTCCATTGCTATGTGGAAAATCACATGGGGGGTGTGACATGAATAAGAAGAAGGAGGTTCAAGACTGAATCACTGTAAGTGGCCCCTCTATTGTAGCGCTGGTTGAAGCCAAGATTAAGGAGAAGAATGTACAAAGCATTAGTTACTTATTTCCACAAGGATGGGAGCATGTATCTAACTGAGAATTATCTGAGCTAGTGAGAGTGTGCTTAGCATGGAAACCCAATGCATGTCAGATGACAGTGATGAAGATGTTTGATCCGCATATTACTGTGGATTGTAGGACCAGAACTAGTTTACACATGTTCTTGATAGTGGTGTATGCACATAATGATGCCAAAAGAAGACAAGAGTTGTGGTATGATTTTGCACTGCTTTCCAGACAGATGATAGTATCTTGGATGGTAATAGGAGATTTTAATAATGTCAGACTCAAAAGAGAGAAGATAGGTGAAAGACTGGTGCTGAGATATGTGATTGATGCTTTTAATCGATCTATTGATAAGGCTGAGTTGACTGAGTTTCCTATGATAGGTGGTGACTTGTTCACGTGGAGTAATGAACAAAGACCGGAGGACAGGATAGTGAGTAAGCTAGATAGAATCTTGGTAAATGAACATTGGTTAAAGATGTTTCTAGATGTGCACTTAAAGGTAGAAGGATCGTAATTGAGTGATCACGCTCCCTTGCTAGTGCATATCATACAGAAGAAGCAAAGGAGGAAACCCTTCAGATTTCTTAACTACTGGGTAGAATGGAAAGGTTTCAGTGAGGTTGTCAAAGAGATCCGGAGCATTAAAGTACATGGGAATCCTATGTTTGTGTTTGTAAAGAAGTTGGTAAACATGAAGGTAGCCTTAAAGAGGTGGGCGAAGGAGGAAGTGAATATTCCAAACCAACTCAAGAACACTAAGGAGGAATGTAGGGAGGTACATAAATTGCTACTTGCCAACCCTATTGATGAGGATCTAATCAAGAAGGATAGGGAATTGATGATGATGCTGGATGATCTTAAGAAAGCAGAGGAAAAATTCTACTGGCAAAGAAGTAGAGAGAAGTGGATGGAGGATGGTGATAGAAATACTAAGTTGTGTCACTTGGCAGTTAAAAGAAGAGAAGCAAGTAACATCATATCAGTGCCGATTGATGCTGAGGACAGAGTAGTCAACAAGCAGGAAGACCTAGAGGAAGAAGCAGTGCAATTCTATACTGAGTTATACAATAAAAGGTTTGATGCAAAATTGAAAGAGGAAAAGATGGAGTGGAGATTCCAGCTCTCGGGAACACACAATAATATCCTTACAAGAGAGGTTAATGAGCAGGAGATCAAGAAAGCGCTATGGAGCATTCACTACAACAAGACACCCAAATCTAATGGTTTCAATGGTTTCTTCTATAGAGCTGCATGGGACATTATTAAAGAAGATCTTGTGGAGTACGTGAAGTGGCTTTTCAATGGTGGAAATATGGTGAGACAAGTCAACCATGCTTTTCTAGTCCTCATTCCCAAGAAGAAGATCACTGCATCTCTTGCTGATTTTAGACTCATTGCATGTTGCTCAGTCCATTATAAAATCATAGCTAAATTCTTGGTAGAGAGATTAAAGTTGGTTCTTCCCTTCCTTATTTATGAGAATCAAGGAGCATTCATTGCAAGTAGGATCATCAGTGATTGTGCTCTCCTAGAAAGTGAGTTTTTGGCTGACTATAATGTGATGAGAGGGAGTAGAAAATCATGCCTAAAACTTGATGTATCTAAGGCATATGATAGGCATTAGATGGGAAAAGCATTGGTGGATTATGCAGCAGATGGGTTTCTCTAAAACATGGATTGGCTGGATGAAGCAATGTGTGAGCACTACGAGCTTCTCGATTCTTGTGAATGGAACTTCTGCTGGGTTGTTTAAGGGTGGCAATAGACTGCAACAAGGAGACCCCCTATCTCCTCTCCTGTTCACCATTGTCATGGAATATCTTACACAGAGGATGAAGTAAGACAAAGAGGAAAATTTCCTTAAAGCATATACAGTTCATGGTATGAAAGTGACGAGCCATCTTATTTTTACAGATGACGTATTAATCTTTATTGAGGCAAAGTCCAACGTGTTGATAGAGCTGAAATCATTTCTAAAGGAGTTTGGAGAGCTGACTGGGCTTTTTATAAATACTTCCAAGACCCAACTCTTCCTATCTAAGAATTGCTACCACTGTGAAGCAAGGCTACAAGAAGCTATAGGTGTAGAGCTGGGGAAGTTTCCAACCAAATACTTGGGATTCCCATTGGCCAGAAGAAACTTGCAGGTGAAAGACTTTGTAGAATGCATAGATAGGTTGGACGAGATGATTTCTAGATGGCCTTCCCAAAAAACATCCATGATGGGACGTGTGGCACTCACAAAGTCAGCTATTGAAGGACTTCTCATCTTCTGGGTGCAGTAAGGAGAGATACCTAGGGCTGTTCTTGATAGAATGGAGATGAAGATCTCTAACTTTGTATGGGAAAGAAAATATCATCCGATGAAATATTCTAGACTAGCAATGATGAAAGAGGAAGGGGGATTAAATCTAAAAACTCCCAGGGATATCACCAAATGCGGGACCTTGAGCAGAATCATTTTTTATCAAGAAGGAACCTCAGTGTGGGGAAGATGGATGAGAGATAGATATCCACAAGGATTGGATTTTCAGCCTAGGATACGTGAAGGTTACTCACATACCATCTGTATGATGAGAAAGATATGGCCTGAAGTCAAACATATCTTTGCATATGATCCTATGGGCAACATGAGGCTCATTATTCTAGAGACTGATCTATGGGAGGCTACAAGGATCAGAGCTGTAAAAGATAGGATGATGGAGCAAATTTGGAAAGGTAAACAAGTGCTCAAGTAGACAATGTGTGTGTTTGAAATTTTACATGGTGCAATAACCATACTGGATAAAATCCACAAGTGGAATAATGAGGTATCGATGACTTGTTTGCTGGGTAATGAAGAGAATGAGTCTCATAATCACTTGTTTTGCTGCTGCAAATTCATGAAAGAAGTGTGGAAAATTTTAAGCAAGAAACTCTGCCTACAAATGAAGCTAGAAGACAAACTAAACATGATGGTAATGCACTACGAAAAGGAGGATAAAAGTAGAATTTTGTATGCTTCTATGTGGTTCCACATTTGGAATGAAAGGAACAATCAGAGACACAAAGGTACAGTCCAGAGTATGGATAGAACTGCTGTAAAAATTTGTAAATGTGTTAAGCGTAAGCTACACGTTAGATAGAAGTGTGAGTTGTTCGAGTCTTTGTTATGTGGCGTGGGGCTATATGTAATTCTAGACCTCCTATATTTTTAGCAGGAAGTCGGAATATATATTTAATTAATTCCGATGCATACATACATACATACATGTGGATACTAGGGTTAGTTACCCATACATCTATTTTGTAATAGGAAGGCACACACACATACCTACATACATACACACACACACACATATATATATATATTCTCTACCCGATTCAGGTAACTAAGGTTAGTTATCTATGAACCCACTTTTGTAATAGGAAGGCACCAAACTAAAAAGACATGAAAAAATTTGTAATACAAAGACTTTTTTTATAAAAATGTCAAATTATTGTGTTTTGCACAAATAGTGAAAATGACATTTATGAAAAAATAGTCCCCACCCTAAATTGTAACCAGGAGTTAAATTTTTTAAGCAGTATGGAAAAATTATAACCACAATTCTTATATTGTAATCAGAATCACCGGGTAACTAATCTAAGCTACCCAACTAGTAAAGTATACATGATATATACATACAACATACAAACATACATAGATACATATATATGTATGTATATATATGTATGTATGTGTATATATATATGTATATATATATATGTATATATATATATGTATATATATATGTATATATATATTTATATATATATATATGGGTATTTATTCAATGCCCGCGCAGGTATATTAGTGACGCTACCCGGCGACGGAGACGCGGTAGAACCAAATTGTAAAAAGAAGAAATTTATCACATCTGCATTCTTCTTTCACTCCGCTGTAGGACGAACTCCTTCAACCCCCAAAGTCTGAAATTGATTGCCCACCTGTCCTCCTCTTCCCTTCCAGAGGAGGCCTTCTTTCCTTCTTTGCCCTTGGCAGAGGGTTATCCTGAGAAGTCTCTTTCAATGGGGACAACAACAACGATGAGCCGTCCCTATTCTCCTTGCCGGACTAAAGCATAGCGGGGCTCGCGGCATTGATCTCGCTCGCTGGGAGATATTTCAGCGCCTTCCTCCACCCTCCTTTCTTTGACAAGTTGGCATCTCCGGCGGTGGACCTCAGGGAGTCGGAGGGATGGATTGTGGTTGACATGGTGGTGAAGATTTTGACCGTTGGGTACTGGGCGTCTGACGACTGTGAGTTGGACTTCACAATTTTTCCCTCTGCCGATTCCTCTTCATTGGACTTCACAAATTTTCCAAATCTCACAACTGTTTGAACTAGAGGCAACGATGCATGCGGTAGATGGAGAATTGGCCTACAAAAGAAGTCCCAGACGTGGTCCCAGTCACAGACTGCAATGCTGCCGCTACAATGGGTGGTGGCTCTGTTGATACCCTGGACAAGGGAGTTTTAGACATGCTACTGAAGAGGGATCCCAAATAGAGGTGGACAGTTGAACGTCTTCTGCAACACCTCATTGCAATCATCAATAAGGAGGTAGGGAGAGGATTGTTGGGATGATGTTGACTCAACGAGGAGAAGCCCCAATTGGCCGTCACCCAAGTGCGTTCTTAACCAGGATGACTTATGGGGCTATACAGTTCAAGAACATGATGACAGTGGACAATGAACATGATTTATAGTACGACGATACATCAGAGAGGCTTGGACATCTGGCTCTTCCACCTACCTAACCGGCCTTGCCCAATTGGATTTGGAGGATGAGGATTGGATCATTGTTCGAGTTCTAGAGACGTCACCAAGTGCTCATCCTGGTCAACAGAAGAGATGACCCCAAGGCATTTTTTTTGACACCACCCATACAGAAAGCTCCGGCCAAACTTCTTCCTCTTATTTTTCTCTTCTTTGTTTTACTGCGACAAGTATAAAAAAAAGTCTGCAGTAGATTTTGTTTATCCTAAGCTGACAGGGATCCAGTTCTTCATTCCTATGATGGTAATTCTCACCTCGTCGCCGAGGACATTTCTATTTTACTTTACCACTGATCATGTATGTAACATCCCTAACCTGGGTTATGAGTTAACCCTAGGTGTTTTGCCTAAATATGTAATTAAATCTTTGTGATTAACTCTGAGCATGTAATTAAGTTCTCAGAAACATATATCTCAGTATTTGCTCCTTTTTATTTAAAGTAGTAGCATTGTTTTGATATACAGGGACCTATGTGCAATTTACCCAGTTAAAAGGGTTAGCTTGAAATTTGCACATGTTGAGATGTTCCTCTGATGTTGAGACATCATGAGAATCTTTTTGGTAAAGTTTGAGGGATTTCCCAAGCTAAGGCACCAAGGTGCAGCTGTGGAAGCAATCCTGGTGCTTGAAAACCTAGTTTGGGGTAAAATGCAATTTACCCAAATTAAGGGATACAAATTGTGAAATATGTCATCTAATGTATCTTTTTATACTCTTGCCATCATTAAGAGAAGAAATGATGAGGAATTCACATCAATTGAATTATCAAGTTATGAGATATGCCTTGTGATTGAATAATCAGGGTATATGTGCAATATTTCTTTATGTATGTACCTCATTATTAGCTTGCTCTCCTTTACCTTCTTTTCCTAAGACCTTAAGAGAAGTTTTGTCCTTAGAATAAAGAGGAAGGGACGATCAAGTAAAGAAGGAGGGACCTAGTTGGAATTATGGACAACTTATGAACTAATGTTGAAAATCCTACCCCATGTATATAAGCTCTCCTTCCCTTAGTTGCAAGGGAACTCACCCTTCGTTCCCTTACTGTTTCATTTCACCAAAGACGAACAAGGACTTCCTTGGAGCTAAGGAGGACGACCAAGGGGTGCAAGGTAGGTTTAAACCCCTCTTCTTGCTTAGTTCCATGGTTAGAACTCGAATTCAAGGTCATCTTCATGGCTAACTCTTGAAACCCTACCTTTCTAGCCGTCTCTTTTCATCCTTCCTTGGAGTTTTCACCTTGGCCAACCTGTAATAACTCAAGGACGACATTAGAGCTTGGAGCTTGAAAGCTTGGAGCTCAAGAAGCAAGCTTTAGGCGGGTTTTATAACTCTAAACCCATGCTTTACTATGTGCATCTTTATATGCGTTTTGATGATAGCTCTTAGTATTTCCCTACTTTTCCCTGCTATTTTGCAAGCAAATCCATGGGATATTCGTACTGTTCTTGAGCTAGGAGATGAAGGCGTGATTTCCAAGAAAAATCCACCGCTTTTCACTTCCTTAAATGGTCTCAAAAGTTTGCTCTCTCGGTCTCAAGACCGAGAGGTGAGCAAACGGTCTCGAGACCGCGACAGGGCAAACGGTCTCCAAGACCGTTTGGCCCCATTGACCGGGCGTGGACCGTATAATAAATCTGTTCCTAATTATATAGGCTAATTACCCTCAAAATTTGGGAGGCTAACTCCAAAGAAATCGGGAGATATGACCTTTTTAAGTAACAACTTTATTTGAATTTATTCCTGATTTTCAAACGGTCTGAAATTGCCTTTTTTGGGCAAACGGTCTCAAGATCGTGAGAGGGCTCGGGGTCTCAAGACCGTGAGGGGGCTCGTGGTCTCAAGACCATGAGAGGGCTCGCGGTCTCAAGACCGTGAGGGGGCTCACGGTCTCAAGACCGAGAGGAGGCTCGCGGTCTCAAGACCGCGAAGGGCCTCGCGGTCCTGAGGTCAAACTAGCTAAACGGTCAACGTCTCTTCGCGGTCCCAACTCCAATTTGATCTTCGCGGTCTCAACATCAATTGAACCAATGATAGGGCTTCACGGTCTTGAAGCCTAAGGGGGCTCGCGGTATTGAAGTTAGAAGGAGGGTCGCGGTCTTGGAAAGTCAAAGTGGGCAAACGGTCAACACTTTCAACCGATCTCAACTCAATTAATGATTAATGATTGAAATCAATCAATGTGATTCAAGGTTGACCTCATTCAATCATTTGATGATGTAAATGGTTCAATGTTGCCCAAATCAAACCCTAATGATAATCTAGGATAGTAAGGTGTTAATTAACTAAGGTTCTGACCATAATGATGATCAATGGGGTGAATTACCAAAATACCCCTGAAGGGTCAATTAAGTTATACCTTGCTCAATTCAAACTCTAATTACATGAGAATGATGTTTTTAGTCATAATGACTCTATCCAACTTGATCTAGTCTAATGTTATCATCAACCATTAGTACTCTAGAGAGAGAAAGTACCCTAGAGAGAGAAAGTAACTCTAATCACATAATGGTGATGTTTTTGGCTATGTTAGCCTATGATGACTCAATCCAACCTGTTTTAGAGTGATGTTGACATCACCTAACATTATGATGAGAGAGAAAGTACTTCTAGAGAGAGAAAGTACTCCTAGAGAGAGAAAGTACCCTTTTTAAGTGGAAACTCAAGTAAAACATCTCCAATGCACATAAGTGAGCATAATTAGGGTATGGTCCACCCGTGTGAGGACATAGAAACCCTAATTCTAATAAATGATGAACCTTTACCTAATCCAAGAGCATCAATGAAGATGTTACGCATACATGATGATGTTATGAGTTTAATTCACCTTGATGTGAATAGTAAACCCTAAATCAAGGGTAATGACATGTAATGTGAATAGTAAACCCTAATTCAAGGGAAATGGCATGCTTTTGAGCATTAAACTCTATTTGATTTGAATTAAAGATTTAACTCTTATGACAAGAGTAGGAAGTGCATTCCTTATTGTTGTATTACCTTTATCAGATGTATTATCCATGCAGAGTCTGATATGAAGGTAATCATATCCAGGTATGGATGTTGATGTTATATTCATTAAAGGCATGCTGTTAGCCTTATGAATAAGTAAAGTAATCTGATTCCTTGCCAGTGGCATCCTATGCTGATAATGGGCTATGAGAGCCATGAATACCATCAAGGTCATGCCTTAGAGATGACTTGTGATGAGGATAATAAGAAATGATGATTGATATGAGTTAGGCTTGTTACATTTAGTATTCTTCTTTTATAGCTGCTATGCTACTGTTATTGTTTGAAGAACAATGTATGTTGTTAAAGAATACTGAATGTACCTAACTAATCAAGTATAATGTAGAGCCCTGATCATAGATCCATCATTGTCAGAAATTAAGTGATGGTGAAACAGGTTTTCCTCAGGGAACTCCTGGAGCACATACTTTTGAGTATGTGGGGTACATGGATGTGTAGAACCTTACATCCTAGTGAAGGAAAGTGATGTAGATGTGTAATCCATCCATCCTTCACTATAGTTTCATACCGTATCAGTGGTAGGTAAACATGAAACCTCCTGATGATGAAGAAAGCACAGATATCCGTATCAGTGGTAGGTAAATATGAAACCTCCTGATGACGAAGAGAGTACAGAACGCCACTGTGACTCTAGAATAGCGAAGGACCAGTTTACCCTGGTAAGCTATATTAAGTAGAGACACGAGATGTCCTACAAGTGATCCTCTTACTGACTGAGGAAGGTGAAGGTCATGAGAATCCGGCTCTCTTAATGACCTATGTATGATACTGATGCGGCTTCTCAGCGATCAGTTGGAGTATGAGTGGTAAGCCTCATCTCCACAGGGCATAATGTTGTTTGTAAAACATAATCAACCATGTAGTATAACTTGTTAGAGACGACTCCAAGTTAGTTGATTGATGTTACATTGCAATAATGTTGATATTCTCCATATCTCCTAAATTGTAGAAATCTTGTTATACCTGCAACTGTTATAGAATGCTTTGAAGGCTTTACTGTTTAAGATATTCTTTGATGTCATCATAAAGCTTATGGCGAAGAGTTATAACTCTCGCTGGGACAATTATGTATAATTGTCTCACCCCGTAGGCTTCAACTTTTTAGGTGGACGTCGGAGACGAAGGAACCAGCCTACAGGTGATCAGTCTCAGCAGCAGCATCAGGGGCAGCAGTAATCTCAGGTGGAGATTGTCCTGCCATATGGTGTAGTTAGAGTCAGTCCTATGTGTCCTCTGTACTCTCAGGTCTTTGAGTCTTTTGTATAGTGATCTTGAGATTTTGTATCTTGATGTATATAATTACTAAAGAAGTAATTATCCTGAGATGTAAACAGTTTACCTCACTTTATGAAAGAAGCTTTTATGGATCCAAGTTCTTATCTCAAAAAGTTTTAATTTCCCGTGATTTTTGTCTTCCGCTGATTACCGATTCGCTTCCGCTAAGTTTTAATCGTGTTTATGTCATGGTTTGGAGATCAGAGCCCACAACTAGTGGTATCAGAGCTCCAGGTTCAGTTGAGTCTACAGAGGCATAGGACTTAGGATGTTGAGTCTACCTTTAGTACTCCTTCCTCATCTAATAGAATCTTCTGCTCCTCAGGAGAAGAAGATACATAAGAATGTCAGAACATCACGATGAGCACGTGGCAGAAAGTAGTACTAGTGCACCTCGAGGCGGTGCAAGAGTTCCGAGAATAGAACAACCTGCACCTGAGTCGCCAAGAGAGCCACCCCAGTTTGACCCAGCTGACATGAGTGATCCAGCTGTACAGACGATGTTCGGGCAGTTCATGACTGCCATGACACATATAACCGATAGGATGCCCATTCCTACACCTAGGGCACCTGTCCAGCCTGAAGCACAAGGTATTGGTAAGACATTTGAACGACTTCTTCGTGTCGGAGCTACCGAGTACTTCGGAACTGCCGACCCTGCAGATGCTGACTTATGGTTGACAGAGTTGGAGAAGGCTTTCAGGATTCTTATGATTCCGGAAGCTGAGAAGGTTAGACATGTTGTCTATCTTCTCAAAGGCAGTGTTGGTCACTGGTGGAACATGGAAGAGCAGAAGAGACCTGGAGTAGAGTTCTCATGGGAAGAGTTTTTTCGGGAATTTATCAATAGATATTTTCCAAAGACCTTCCTAGATGAGAAGATCTCTCAGTTTGAGAAACTAAGGCAGGGTATGATGAACATTAGTGAGTATGAAGCTAAGTTCATGGAGTTGTTGCGGTTCTGTCCGCACATGGCCGCTACGGATGAGGAAAGAATCAGAAGATTCGAAAAGGGTTTGAATTCTGATATGTCAACCCCTGTGTCTGCCTTAGAAAACAGAGAGAGATTCTCTACCTTCGTTGAGTCAGTCCGAAGGATAGAGAGATCTGTGGTTGAGAAAAGACAAACCCATAAAAGATATCCACAGTTCCAGGGTTCTTCATCTAGGGATTCCAAGAAACCTAGATTCTCTGCATCTAACCCCCCCCCACCACCCAGATCGAGTTTTCAAACTCAATGGACACCAAGCAGAGGTAGAGGACGGAGTCAACCGCTTCAAGGGACGCACAGTTCTGCATCTGAGTCAGTCACTGGACCACCTAGACCACAACAACAGGAGAGGAGTTGCTACAACTGTGGTAAGGTGGGACACTTGATGAAGGATTGCCGTTCTAGGCCTGTCAGTGTGACACAACAAACCCCGAGATAGAATCAACAGGGATCTCAGAATAGACAACATCAAGGAGCAGCTCGAGGATGTGGACAAGCGTCTCAAGCTGGATCATCAGCACCACCTCAATGCCAGGCGACTGCGAGGTTCTATGCTATGAACCCACCTGAGGCAGTGGTCAATCCACGGGTAGTGGCAGGTCAGATGAAATTTTTATATTCTGATATGTCTACATCCTGTGTTGTATCCGTTCTGATTGATCCGGGTGCTACACACTCTTTCATCACTCGAGAAATGATTCGTAACTGCAATGTGACTGTTAGTCATAGAGCAGATAGTTTGTTGTTAGAGACTCCGTTGAGTGGGTCTGCCGTTTTGAGGAGGTATGTTCTCCCTGCATCCTTTTCTTTTCTGACCATCGCATTCAAGTGGATCTTATACCACTTGATATGCAGGGATTTGATATAATCCTTGGGATGGATACCTTAGAAAGGTATAGAGTTGTCTTGGATTGTGAGTCCAAGTTGGCTGTGTTTGCTGATAAAAGCAATACATGGATCTTTCAAGGTGAAAGAAAGATTCTGCCCACCTGTCTTGTGTCAGCTATGGTTGCTGATAAGCTGTTGAGGCAAGGATGTTATGCATTCTTAGCCCATGTGGTAGATGTTACCAAGGAAAGTTCCAATCCTGCCGAAGTTCCTATAGTCAGGGAATTCGAAGATGTGTTTCTTGAAGAACTTCCCGGTATACCACCACCTCGGGAGATTGATTTTGAAATTAATCTGATCCCAGATACGAAACCCATAGCTCAAACTCCGTATAGAATGGTGCCTTCCGAAATGGTAGAACTCAAGAAACAGCTTCAAGAGCTACTTGAGAGAGGTTTTATCCGACCAAGTACTTCACCTTGGGGTGCTCCGGTTTTGTTTGTTAAAAAGAAAGATGGGTCAATGCGGTTGTGCATTGATTACAGACAACTCAATAAAGTAACAATAAAGAATAAGTATCCTCTGCCGAGGATTGATGATCTCTTTGACCAGTTGTGTGGTGCAACAGTCTTTTCAAAGATAGACTTGAGGTCTGGATATCACCAACTCCGTATTAAGGATAGTGACATATCCAAGTCTGCCTTTAGGACAAGATATGGTCACTATGAGTTCACGGTTATGTCGTTTGGACTAACCAATGCACCAGCTGCATTTATGGAACTCATGAATAGAGTTTTTCGACCTTTCCTTGATCAGTGTGTTGTCGTCTTCATAGATGACATTCTGATTTATAGTAAGGATGCTCAGCAGCATGAGCAGCATCTTCGCCAAGCTTTGACCTTGCTAAGAAAACATAAGCTATACGCTAAGTTTAGCAAGTGTGAGTTCTGGCTGCCGGAGGTATCTTTTCTTGGACATGTAATATCCGCCTCGGGAATTCGTGTTGACCCTACAAAGGTAGAATCTGTTCTACAATGGGAACAACCGAAGACACCGATGGAGATTCGAAGTTTCTTGGGGTTAGCTGGCTATTATCGAAGGTTCATTAAGAACTTTAGTTCTATAGCTTTACCTTTGACCAAGTTAACCCGGAAAGATGTTCCTTTTTCTTGGAGTGATAAGTGTCAACAATCTTTCCAGTTGCTGAAGGAGAGGTTGACAAGTGCACCTGTGCTAGTGCTACCTGAACAAGGAAAAGGGTATATAGTTTTCTATGATGCTTCCAAGAATGGACTTGGATGTGTGTTGATGCAGGATAAACAAGTGATTTCTTTTGCTTCCCGACAGCTTAAGAAACACGAGGAGAATTATCCAACACACGATCTGGAGTTAGCTGCTGTGGTTCATGCCTTGAAGATCTGGAGGCATTATCTCTACGGAGAAACATTTCAGATTTTCACAGACCACAAAAACCTTAAGTATATCTTCTCTCAGCATGAGCTCAACATGAGGCAACGTCGCTGGATGGAATTAATCAAGGACTACGACTGTACAATTGATTACCATCCAGGCAAGGCCAATGTTGTTGCAGATGCCTTGAGTAGGAAATCAGCAACATCAACCATGAATAGAGCACAACTAAACTCTTTAGTATGCTCTAGGAGAGATATGCTTATCTCTTTAAGGCAAGACAATGTACAGTTGAAGGTGTCATTGTTAACCGGTTTGCTAGCTGAGATGCATATTAAACCTACCCAAAGGGAGAAGATTAAAGAGGCACAGCTAGGTGATGCTGCAGTTCAACATATAAGATCTGAGTATGGAAATGAGAAGCAAGATGGTTTTCATGACTCAGAAGATCAAGTGGCTTGTTATAATGGAAGAATGATAGTGCCAGATGTGGACAACTTGAGAAAGTTAGTCCTGGAAGAAGCCCATTCTTCCATGTATGCTATGCATCCAGGGAGCACCAAGATGTATCGGAATTTGAAAGATCTGTATTGGTGGCCTGGGATGAAGAAGAACGTTGCAGAGTTTGTTCTGAGGTGTCCCGTGTGTCAGCAAGTTAAAGCTGAACACCAGAAGCCTGCAGGTACAATGCAACCTTTACCCATACCACAGTGGAAGTGGGACCATGTGACCATGGACTTTGTTGTTGGCCTACCCAGGACAAGCAAAGGACATGATTCCATTTGGGTAGTTGTTGATCAGACACCGAGTCAGTTCTACAACCCATGGAAGTAGAATTGAATGATGACATATCCTATAAGGAGGGACCAGTGTCAATCCTTGATAAACGAATTAAAAAGTTAAAGAAGAAAGATATAAGTCTTGTGAAAGTCCTCTGGAACCATCGTGGTATTGAAGAAGCCACTTGGGAGTTAGAGGATGAGATGAGAAGGAAGTATCCTGCCCTTTTCTCTTAGTATGTTTTATCGATTTCGGGGATGAAATCCTTGTAAGGGGTGGATAATTTGTAACATCCCTAACCTGGGTTATGAGTTAACCCTAGGTGTTTTGCCTAAATATGTAATTAAATCTTTGTGATTAACTCTGAGCATGTAATTAAGTTCTCAGAAACATATATCTCAGTATTTGCTCCTTTTTATTTAAAGTAGTAGCATTGTTTTGATATACAGGGACCTATGTGCAATTTACCCAGTTAAAAGGGTTAGCTTGCAATTTGCACATGTTGAGATGTTCCTCTGATGTTGAGACATCATGAGAATCTTTTTGGTAAAGTTTGAGGGATTTCCCAAGCTAAGGCACCAAGGTGCAGCTGTGGAAGCAATCCCGGTGCTTGAAACCCTAGTTTGGGGTAAAATGCAATTTACCCAAATTAAGGGATACAAATTGTGAAATATGTCATCTAATGTATCTTTTTAGACTCTTTCCATCATTAAGAGAAGAAATGATGAGGAAGTCACCTCAATTGAATTATCAAGTTATGAGATATGCCTTGTGATTGAATAATCAAGGTTTATATGCAATATTTCTTTATGTATGTACCTCATTATTAGCTTTCTCTCCTTTACCTTCTTTTCCTAAGACCTTAAGAGAAGGTTTGTCCTTAGAATAAAGAGGAAGGGACGATCAAGTAAAGAAGGAGGGACCTAGTTGGAATTATGGACAACTTATGAACTAATGTTGAAAATCCTACCCCATGTATATAAGCTCTCCTTCCCTTAGTTGCAAGGGAACTCACCCTTCGTTCCCTTACTGTTTCATTTCACCAAAGACGACCAAGGACTGCCTTGGAGCTAAGGAGGACGACCAAGGGGTGCAAGGTAGGTTTAAACCCCTCTTATTGCTTAGTTCCATGGTTAGAACTCGAATTCAAGGTCATCTTCATGGCTAACTCTTGAAACCCTACCTTTCTAGCCGTCTCTTTTCATCCTTCCTTGGAGTTTTCACCTTGGCCAACCTGTAAGAACTCAAGGACGCCATTAGAGCTTGGAGCTTGAAAGCTTGGAGCTCAAGAAGCAAGCTTTAGGCGGGTTTTATAACTCTAAACCCATGCTTTACTATGTGCATCTTTATATGCGTTTTGATGATAGCTCTTAGTATTTCCCTACTTTTCCCTGCTATGTTGCAAGCAAATCCATGGGATATTCATACTGTTCTTGAGCTAGGAGATGCAGGCGTGATTTCCAAGAAAAACCCACCGCTTTTCACTTCCTTAAACGGTCTCAAAAGTTTGCTCTCTCGGTCTCAAGACCGCGAGGTGAGCAAATGGTCTCGAGACCGCGACAGGGCAAACGGTCTCCATGACCGTTTGGCCCCATTGACCGGGCGTGGACCGTATAAGAAATCTGTTCCTAATTATATAGGATAATTACCCTCAAAATTTGGGAGGCTAACTCCAAAGGAATCGGGAGATATGACCTTTTTAAGTAACAAATTTATTTGAATTTATTCCTGATTTTCAAACGGTCTGAAATTGCCTTTTTGGGCAAACGGTCTCAAGACCGTGAGAGGGCTCGCGGTCTCAAGACCGTGAGGAGGCTCGCGGTCTCAAGACCGTGAGAGGGCTCGCGGTCTCATGACCGTGAGGGGGCTCACGGTCTCAAGACCGAGAGGAGGCTCGCGGTCTCAAGACCGCGAAGGGCCTTGCGGTCCTGAGGTCAAACTAGCTAAACGGTCAACGTCTCTTCGCGGTCCCAACTCCAATTTGATCTTCGCGGTCTCAACATCAATTGAACCAATGATAGGGCTTCGCGGTCTTGAAGCCTAAGGGGGCTCGCGGTCTTGAAGTTAGAAGGAGGCTCGCGGTCTTGGAAAGTCAAAGTGGGCAAACGGTCAACACTTTCAACCGATCTCAACTCAATTAATGATTAATGATTGAAATCAATCAATGTGATTCAAGGTTGACCTCATTCAATCATTTGATGATGTAAATGGTTCAATGTTGCCCAAATCAAACCCTAATGATAATCTAGGATAGTAAGGGGTTAATTAACTAAGGTTCTGACCATAATGATGATTAATGGGGTGAATTACCAAAATACCCCTGAAGGGTCAATTAAGTTATACCTTGCTCAATTCAAACTCTAATTACATGAGAATGATGTTTTTAGTCATAATGACTCTATCCAACTTGATCTAGTCTAATGTTATCATCAACCATTAGTACTCTAGAGAGAGAAAGTACCCTAGAGAGAGAAAGCAACTCTAATCACATAATGGTGATGTTTTTGGCTATGTTAGCCTATGATGACTCAATCCAACATGTTTTAGAGTGATGTTGACATCACCTAACATTATGATGAGAGAGAAAGTACTTCTAGAGAGAGAAAGTACTCCTAGAGAGAGAAAGTACCCTTTTTAAGTGGAAACTCAAGTAAAACATCTCCAATGCACATAAGTGAGCATAATTAGGGTATGGTCCACCCGTGTGAGGACATAGAAACCCTAATTCTAATAAATGATGAACCTTTACCTAATCCAAGAGCATCAATGAAGATGTTACTCATACATGATGATGTTATGAGTTTAATTCACCTTGATGTGAATAGTAAACCCTAAATCAAGGGTAATGACATGTAATGTGAATAGTAAACCCTAATTCAAGGGAAATGGCATGCTTTTGAGCATTAAACTCTATTTGATTTGAATTAAAGATTTAACTCTTATGACAAGAGTAGGAAGTGCATTCCTTATTGTTGTATTACCTTTATCAGATGTATTATCCATGCAAGTTCTGATATGAAGGTAATCATATCCAGGTATGGATGTTGATGTTATATTCATTAAAGGCATGTTGTTAGCCTTATGAATAAGTAAAGTAATCTGATGCCTTGCCAGTGGCATCCTATGCTGATAATGGGCTATGAGAGCCATGAATACCATCAAGGTCATGCCTTAGAGATGACTTGTGATGAGGATAATAAGAAATGATGATTGATATGAGTTAGGCCTGTTACATTTAGTATTCTTCTTTTATAGCTGCTATGCTACTGTTATTGTTTGAAGAACAATGTATGTTGTTAAAGAATACTGAATGTACCTAACTAATCAAGTATAATGTAGAGCCCTGATCATAGATCCATCATTGTCAGAAATTAAGTGATGGTGAAACAGGTTTTCCTCAGGGAACTCCTGGAGCACATACTTTTGAGTATGTGGGGTACATGGATGTGTAGAACCTTACATCCTAGTGAAGGAAAGTGATGTAGATGTGTAATCCATCCATCCTTCACTATAGTTTCATACCGTATCAGTGGTAGGTAAACATGAAACCTCCTGATGACGAAGAAAGCACGGATATCCGTATCAGTGGTAGGTAAATATGAAACCTCCTGATGACGAAGAGAGTACAGAACGCCACTGTGACTCTAGAATAGCGAAGGACCAGTTTACCCTGGTAAGCTATATTAAGTAGAGACACGAGATGTCCTACAAGTGATCCTCTTACTGACTGAGGAAGGTGAAGGTCATGAGAATCTGGCTCTCTTAATGACCTATGTATGATACTGATGCGGCTTCTCAGCGATCAGTTGGAGTATGAGTGGTAAGCCTCATCTCCACAGGGCATAATGTTGTTTGTAAAACATAATCAACCATGTAGTATAACTTGTTAGAGACGACTCCAAGTTAGTTGATTGATGTTACATTGCAATAATGTTGATATTCTCCATATCTCCTAAATTGTAGAAATCTTGTTATACCTGCAACTGTTATAGAATGCTTTGAAGGCTTTACTGTTTAAGATATTCTTTGATGTCATCATAAAGCTTATGGCGAAGAGTTATAACTCTCGCTGGGACAATTATGTATAATTGTCTCACCCCGTAGGCTTCAACTTTTTAGGTGGACGTCGGAGACGAAGGAACCAGCCTACAGGTGATCAGTCTCAGCAGCAGCATCAGGGGCAGCAGTAATCTCAGGTGGAGATTGTCCTGCCATATGGTGTAGTTAGAGTCAGTCCTATGTGTCCTCTGTACTCTCAGGTCTTAGAGTCTTTTGTATAGTGATCTTGAGATTTTGTATCTTGATGTATATAATTACTCAAGAAGTAATTATCCTGAGATGTAAACAGTTTACCTCACTTTATGAAAGAAGCTTTTATGGATCCAAGTTCTTATCTCGAAAAGTTTTAATTTCCCGTGATTTTTGTCTTCCGCTGATTACCGATTCGCTTCCGCTAAGTTTTAATCGTGTTTATGTCATGGTTTGGAGATCAGAGCCCACAATGTAATTGGTGCTACCTAAGAATGATCGAGATGTTCCCCCTTATCATCAATTTCATCATTGATGTTGTTCTTGTTTCTATTTTGTTAAAGAGAAGAAAGTCTGTAACTCTTATAAACCATTTCCAGTAAATACGTGACCTGTTTGATGAAATGTGCATGTAGTGTTAGGAATAGAACAACTTTATGATTTCTATTTCTAATCAGTTTATAAATAGGAACATAAGACTGAATTCAGCATAGTAAATAAAAAGATAATGCAAGACATTATGCAATGCTCATAGCAGAAAATAAAAGTAAAATAACAGTGAAGGCGAACATGTTGAATAAAAAATACAATTAGATTATCTTTAGTTTGATATTATCTTTCAATTTAGTTGTTAACATATTGCATTCCTATGCAGTTAAGTTTATAAAAATTTGACTAGAAATGACCGAGAGTTGTTAGAAAATCACATATGTTGCTCTATCCGCAATGCACCCGTCATTTTCTCAAATATCAACCTTTTCAACATTCAAGACAAAACGATATAGACCAAAGGGAAGTCTACATGATAGTCTCATTCCAAGAAAATATAATTATAGAAAATAGCTTCATGTTGCGATTTGCATTTTTTTAATCAACATCATTAAAGGAAAAGCTCTCAGAACGGAACACCTCAAATTTCTATACCGATCTCAATACTTTTGCTTTATCTCAATCCCCTCTTGTTCAATGTGTCTGTCTGGTCAACATTATGTATGAGAGACTCTTCGGCCTAAATGAGTACCTTGTCATAAATGATGTAGGGAAAGAAAGAAAAGAAGTGCCTTTTAAGACCCATATGATGAACAGATTGCATACAAAAAATTGCTGATACTATTGTTCATTAAAAGAATGTGTTGTGGGCAAAATCTGAAAAAATTGCATAAACGAACACAAATGAGTGTAGATCATGAGAATTTTTATAGGAGAGACATGTAGATTGGGGTTGCCCACAATCTGTCATCCATGTACCATGATGGGTATGGAATCCATATGACATATGACACTTGCTTATTACAATATGACTATCCATATTACAAAACTATCACCTACATTACAATTGGTTCTTGCCTATTACAATGTGAATGTCCATAATACAGATTATACTTGCTTATTAAAATATGACTATCCATATTACAAACTGTCACCTACATTCTGGTTGACTCTTGCCTATTACAATGTGACTATCCATATTACAGATGACTCTTCTCTATTACAATGTGAGTATCCATATTACAAAATTGTCACCTACATTACGGTTGACTCTTGCGTATTACAATGCGAATGTCCATATTACAGATGACACTTGCTTATTACTATATGAGTATCCATATTACAAAACTGTCACCTACATTATGGTTGTCTTTTGTATATTATAATGCAACTATCCATATGACATATGCCACTTGCTTATTACAATATGACTATCCATATTACAAAAATATTACCTACATTACAGTTGGCTATTGCCTATTACAATGTGACTGTCCTTATTACATATGACAGTTACTTATTACAATATGACTATCCATATTATAAACTATCACTTGCTTATTACAATATGACTATCCATATTATAAAATTATTACCTACATTACAGTTGGCTCTTGCCTATTAAAACGTGACTGTCCCTATTACATATGACACTTGCTTATTACAATATGACTATCCATATTACAAGAATTATGAATTACATGGGGATGGTACTTTGCCTTGCCCCTTTACAAAATAGAAAATACATACATCAAAATTTATTTATATAACACATTGCCAACTATACTAGTTAATCCAATCCAGTCTCCATTTTTCAAATGTAACATTCATTTTATTATCTGCTATGCTTCAAAACATCATTTGTAATTATTCTGAAAAAAAAAATTTATGTTGTACAGAGTCATTACAAATGACGACACACAAAAAAACAAGTGATATAAAACCAAACATCTAATGGGCAATACATCCAGTGTTTGCGGAACCACCAGACTAGCAGACATTTGCTATGTAGTCACTATCCTGGAATTCTTCTCATATTCATCCTTATCGTGATCCTTGCCCAATCTGTCTTCCTGAAAATGGTATCATGATGACTAGCACCTTGGTCTATTGTTATGGCTTCGTGGTCAGCTTCAGTCGGGTTACTACAGTCCTGGATCTGGTCCTCTATAAAACGAGGCGAGGAGGGAGAAACACCCCACCACCACCATCATCCGTTCGAGAGATCCCCTAACAAGGGCTTAAAGCAATCCAACCCCTTCCTTCTCCCACACCGAGCTTAAGAAGCAGAGAGGCAAAGAAAGGAATTGCGTCCGCTGTCACCTGCTTACTCGTCGCCGCCACCCTCCTCCTGTCTCACTTTCCAATAGGTAATGCATCCTCTGCTGGTCCTCGTCATCATGCATCTTTTCCACAGCCACCACACCTGGTTTCATTTCCACCGGCGCCGCTACACGCATATATCTTCCCAATACTATCTATCACTATCAGCTCACCGCAATGTCGTTCCGTTTGTGTGACAAAACAGGCCTAGCGGCCCCAGCGACCCCCAGTACCGCCGCCTCCACCAAGAAGCAGCCTTCAGTCACGGCGTGTAGTGCGTCCAACCTTGTGATCACACAGTCTAAGACCGGCAACGTCGTCGAGGGCAAGCCCGAGTATGAGGTCACGATGGTGAACCAGTGCCATTGCTCAGGGGCGAAGGTCACCGCCCGATGCTATGGCCTCAGCAGTGTTCGTCCCGTCGACCCTCGCGCCATCCACCCCATCGACGACGAGCTCTGCATTGTCAACAGGGGCAAGCCCGTCATAGTTGGTGGAAAGGTCCTGTTCTGGTACGCGTGGATGACACCACAAGACTTCCCCATCATCACACGACCCATTTCCTCTGAAGCAGCAACAATAGCAATAGAAGGATAGGACGTCGAGGGAGAGAGGTAATGCGGCGGCGGCAACGCTCCCTCCGAATGCTGCGGCATTGGGTGGATAGTTGGAGCGCCACCACCACTATTCCAGGATTTCGAGCCGATGATGGTTGCGGTGGACCTGGTATCGAGCTTGCGCACCGCACCGCCGTGAAGCAGCTCGCAGATCCGCTCTGACGGTTCAGTTATGACAAGCTCTGACGCGCGACGGTCGGGTTCACGCCCGCGAACAAGCTGGGCGAGGGCGGGGTTCGCGCCTGTATTCAGAGGGGGGTTGTCTTTGCCTGTTGCCCCCAGAGGGGTATTGGTCGAGGATGTTGCCGTCAAGCTCACGGACTCCGGGTCCCTTCGGGGCGAGATCGAGTTCCAGAACAAGCTCTCGCTGGCGAACGAAACAAATGATATTACCTTTATTTACAATGTCTGCCACCGTGATCATGCACGGGTAGCAACTTTTATGTACCCGCGCGGGCAACGAATACAAACCCTATATATATATAAATATATATATATATATAAATATATATATATATATATATAAATATATATATATATAAATATATATATATATATTTATATATAAATAAATAAATATATATATATATATGCTGTTTATTCATTACGCAATGGGAAGCCTGGATTTTCGCTACCCGTACATCCCAAAAAGTAACCATATGGTCAGAAAAGTAACTCTTCGGACAAAAAAATAACGATATGACTAAAAAAGTGAAATCGGGCAGAGTACACAACAAATATATATGTAATTGTATATTTTTTATAGATATTAGAAATGTAACTATTTATGCATAAAAAGTAACAACTTACAAGGTAAAGTAACCATGGACATGTGTAAAGTAAGAAACTCTAAAGAACTAACCAAAAGAGGGGACGGGTAGGTACCCACGCGTGTACTGAATATGGGTCCATATATATATATATATATATATATATATATATATATATATATATATATATATATATATATATATATATATATATATATATATATATATATATATATGGGCGTTCATTCGTTGCCCGTGCGGGTAACCTGGATTTTCGCTACCCTGCAGCCAAAAAAGTAACTCTCCTAGGCAAAAAAGTAAGTCTACTGTCAAAAAAAGTAACTATAGTGGCAAAAAAAGTAACTCTGCTGGACAAAAAAGTAACTCTGTACAAAATATACAGCAGATATATATAAGGACAGGTTTTTTGATTTTGGAGGGGCAAATGATATTATTTTTGGCCAAAATTTTTTGGAGAGCTTGACAAAATAGTCCTCTACAATTGTAAATTTTTTTTTGAAAAAAAGTAATGGGAAGGGTGGGCAGGTAGCTACCCGCGCGGGCAATAAAGATGGCCCTATATATATATATAAATATATATATATAGATACATACACACTAGTACATGCACGTGCGTTCCACGTGACCCTATGTATAAAAATTTGATAAAGTAGTGAAATATATAACTAAAAACGATGATGACAAATTTATAATTTAGATTAGAAAAATATATATATGTTTTGTTTGTCTCTCTCAATAAGTCCTCCAATACTATAACCAACATCATATCGTATGCAAGTGTGAATTCTTCTCTTATCAACCCTGTCACTTGTCCTTGCTTGTTTTGGCCATGTTATTTGGTTGATTCAATTTTTTGTTCCATTTTATTTTAAGTTCATTTTTTTAAATATCAATTTGGTTAGAAACTATATCATGATGATACCCCCATTTATGAATGGTCCATCATTTTTTTCTCACAAAAAATAGTCAATTTTAACCTTTTGAAAAAAATACCCCCCTACAAATCATAAAACTATATATATGTAATTTGTTGTCCATGTTGAACCATGACAATCATTTCTCATTTGCAATGGCTAATCTAAGGCAGAGTTGAGGATTGTCGACACATTTGATCTTTTCTGTAGTGACATCAATGTTGTCAATTGACAACAACCTTGAATACAAATCAAATTATTATTGTAATAATTCTCTTACATGCTTTGTTATACACTATAATAATTATCATTGGGTAGGTATTAGGCCCCATACATGGTCCTACGACTTTGCTGAGACATGCATTTTTGGTAAACAGTGAGGCACCCCTTCTCCCAAAGTTACGTGCTATATTGTCAAGTTCCTTAGAGATAGTTGTCTTGCATCCCTATGTATTCTCTATCTACCTACATGTGTCGGTAAATATACACATGAGATGTGAGCCATAACCATTTTGGTTTTGATTATTTTTATAATTTTAGTTTTTACTGATAATAAGCATTCACTTCTCCTTATAAGTGTCCCTAAATCTATAATGACCACCCATTCTCATAGGTAACCGATTATTTTGATTGGGTTTTGAATGGTTACAGTGATAAACAACTTTTTATGAAAGTTTAGCTAGAATATGTGAAATTTCAATGTTATACGTTTGAATGCAAGATAATAATAACAAAAAATAAATCTCCTCAAAAGGAAATATTATGATAAATAGTAAATGGAAATTTTGAAATCACAAAAGTTATAAATCAATGACATAAAATAGAGTGAGTTATGTCCTTTAAGCCACTCCTCAACCAAAACAAGAACAATAAAGCATACATATACTTTTATTTATACATGTTATATGAATGATTAGTGGTGTGTAATGAAATTAAAATTGTTTCAGAATGTGAAGAAAAGCATAAAGCTTGGCCTGAATTGGGATAATAGTTACAATGCCAAATTGGCATATGATTATCAATGTTTGTTTACATTAGACTCAATTTGTATGTGACATAATGCAAGTGAATAAAGATTCTTGATTGTGTTATCAAATTAAGTTATATGGTTTATGTAACATCTACGTAAAGAAATTGGAGCAGTTCTTATCTTGTGTATCATTTTTCTTATAAATAAAAGGCTAAATTAGTGTGATTTTATTTTTGATTCATCAATTACCCCATTAATGTGTTATTCAAGTATATGTAACGTTAATTGGATATATGTTTCAAATATATCATAACACTATAAAAGAAGTTGAAATTGTGGTTTGTATTAGAAACTTCTATAATTCATTTTATTTCAAAATGAGCCTCAGTGTAAAAACAAAAACATCATGTAATCACCAGATTAAGGCATTGTATTTATAACCATGAGTATTTGCAAGGAGGGTAAATACATCTTGAATTGATTTAGAGTTATTCTATATGAAAAGTAATTTGAGATAGAAATATATTGTCACGATATAAGTAAATGATATATAATAACTTCTCAATTGTGAAAGCAGATACAAGCTATAGAATAGACAACAACTCACATTGTACATATTATATTGTCATCAAGTTTCATAACTATAAATAATAACTAAACCATAGGTACCCAAAAATCTATGAAAAACATTCATTTTAACATTGTTTTTGTACTACTATATGTTATCAAATATTTAAATGATATATATTCAAAATACATATCATGTTCTCAATGGTTGTGAACTATATGGGGTTGTGTTTTATGAAGTATGGTATATCCATGATAAGAAAGGACATGACACATATGGGCACATTGAATATGAGTTATTCCAAAATATTGGGTTTTTCAACAACCTTACAACAATAACATTAGTTAACTCCCCTGGTTTAAGTTTGGTTTGTGATAGTAAAAATCCGAGTGAAAAATCACCCAAATACACCACACTCGAGACAAAGATCTATACATCCGAAGTGTATATTTTCATCTCAATGAAATTGGAATGCATGATGAGAGTTCATCACAACTTTCATGGAATTCCCTCATGGTGCTTCATAGACAGACTTTTCTGGTTCTAGAGCATTAATCATGATAGAGTCAAATGAAGCGGTTTACCTTAACTTCAATTTAGCTGACATAGTGCAGCATATCATCTAGTAAATTCTAACTTACCTGTGTTTTCAACATATTTCTATATTTTTTTATTCAACTTAGGGTCAGATTGAGTGGAACAATATATAATTAAACTTTTACATAATGAAAAACTAAGATTGTTTATCACAGGTCATCCAAATTCATAATCACCATTCTTATGAAGCCAATGAAAATCTCCTTATATCATGGTTAGATTGATAAAATGTGTCAACAACATAATGACAAGAGTACATGCATTTCTATTATATCCAAATATATATGCATGACATAGTGAATGTGATTTAGAACGTCATTAGTGAAAAAGTCATGTAAATGGAAGGTATGGAAGTACAAGCTTAATTATTAAATAACTCTACAATATAGAATAAGTACATATGAACGAGGAGCCACCTATAGTCTGTATACCTGCACTTACGCTTAAAATCTTTTAATAATTTTGTCTAACATACTACCTCCGATTTTATTATTACCCGCACCTAGAAATACAAACAAAATTTATTAAGAGTAAATTTGAGGCTGGTGAAAAGAAAAGAAAACACTTATTGAAAAGAATGCCAACAAATAAATATTAATTTGTGTTACAAAGTGTATGGAATGATGATCATTATTATATTCTTTGATTGTGTCTTAAGAATACAATGTTTCAGTATAATAAGTACAATAAGAGAGTCTTAGTATAACAGGTAGACAATTGAATAAAAACATAAGAATAAAACCTTCAACAAATATCAACAATATTACTTGTCTCATCGCATGTCACCTTGAATGATAAAACATGTTTTCTTCCAGGATTGTATTAAAGTTTACCTCATTGATTGGAATTGTTGCATCAACTACAACACTAAAGTTTCTGCTGGCACGCTGCATTATGCCATTTCAACCTCACCTGTATGACTCTTGTGTGCAAATAAAGTCCCACATTTTTCTCGTCCATTCAACCAATCCTCTACAAATAAATTTTGAATGAACTGCATAGTTATGTAGAAAGAAGCATGAGTCAAAAGTGATTTTCTATGAATGACCAAGCCTGTGTATAGGTTTTATAATGTCTATTTTTTATACAACTATGGAGAGGATCATAATTTTAAAACTTTAAATAAAGAAATTGTTGATTTTGTCACAAATAATACTATACAATAGATTCAAATGAACATATTGATGCCACCGAATAGTAAATGAATGAATAGCATTTAGTCCTCAAATTTCTAGTTATTATCAGATTCAAAAAATTACGTATCAGCTATGTAGTATGTTAGCATGTAATATACTTAAAAATTGAAACAAAAGAAGTTTATCAGTAAATCATACCGACCACAACAAAAGATGAGGTAAAGCTTTAACACCATATATCGGCTTGTCGTATTATTTCGTGGTGCATGTAGCCTGCTGATTTTCGGAAGGCAAATCTAGACATCTGGACATGTCATAATCGAACATCAGTTTTGGTTTTAAGGGCTGCATACTGCTGTTAGAATTTGGGGTTGGGGGCTATCGCTGTTATATTAGATCCGATGCTGAAAGGATGAAACCAGTAGCCTAGGCATTGGCATTGCTCTATCACTATTCACGCTCATCAATGTACCTTGCCTGCATGAACCAAAGCCTGAGATCCTATTGGGGTAGTCGTGGTTGATGTCTAGCGTATGCACGAGCATTCATAGCCACGGGAAGTCGTTGGCCATTACCTATTTTCCAATGGGGCGTTCATGATGTTGCCGCTACCACGTACTTCCGATCTTTGCCACAAGGACATAAAGAGTTACGCTACCCACAGTCTACAGTCTACCCGCTGCACCACTCGGTTTCTTAGAAACCCGCACAAAGCTGTTCTAGCCTTTTCTTTTAATTAGAATTAACTCCTCTACCAACTGATTTCATACAGCAAATGAAGATTTCCGAGATTCTCTCTGCACTCTTCTCTTCTCTCCAACATTCATCTTTATTAATTTGTTTTTCCTCTTGTAATTATTCTCTCAAGTTCTATTCCACCCACCAGCATTCCCGTATTAGTACAGTACCTACGAAATCCAATAGCAACATTGATCTGGAAGCATAAGTACAGTACCTACGGAATCTAGTAGTATCATTTGTCATCTCGACATAATTGTTTTACAAAATAGAGAGATAAGTTGAGTGCCTATTTGTTGATGATCTCAAAAGTATAGTGCGCATCAGATTAAAAGTCATTTATAAATTACATCCATAAGTATGATACCCACTTGTTAATTTCAATTCATTTGCTGAAGCATAAGTACAGTACCTAGCAAATTACAAAATCAAGCATAATTGTATAACTAGTCTAGAAGTATAAGAACAATACCTACATGATCTCATACAACTATAAAATGCATCTATAAGTATTGTACCCACTTGTTAATTCCAACTCAGTTTTTTCAAACATAGGTACAATACTTACCAAATTATAAAACCAAGAATAAGTACAGTACCTAACAAATTACAAAATCAAGCATAATTGTATAACTGATATGGAGCCATAAGTACAGTACCTACGAAATCCAATAACAACATTTTTCACCTGGACATAATTTTTTTACAAAAGTGTAGTGCACGTCTGGTCAATAATCAACTATAAAATGCATCTATACGTATTGTACCTGTAACATCCCAATCTTGTTATGTAATTTTTCCAAATTATTTTATTTCGTGCATGCTCTTTTCCTAATTAGATAATTGTTGAGGACTTAAATGCAATTTTCCCATGTTAGTTTTGCAAAATTATTTTATTATGCTCAATAGCTCTCTTATCCTTGTTTTATTTAAAGAAAATCTTTTCATGTATATCTATGCCCTTTTGTTTTAGAAAAATGAGGATAAATGCTTTTATGACAAATTTTCTCTCTCACATGATAATTAGTGATTTACATGTTTAATTTCTTGTTTAATGGCCTCCAATTTGTTAATTAAAAAGAAATAATATATTCAGGGCACGTTTTTATGTTTTGCAATCCTTATTTGAGAAATCAATGACTTTATATGCACTAATTTTATTCATTTAAATGCACATAATGGTCTTTGCTATTTTAGACCTAAAATGTGTACAAGCAGAAAATCTAATTAATTGAGAATGTTCTAGACCCTCTAATACACCTATGGTTCAAATTCGAACTCTTTTGGACCATGTTTGACCCTCTAATTTATTTGAGAGAGGTTTGAGTACTTTATGACCAAGATTTGAATGAAATGTCATTTATGCAGCCAATTTAAGCTATAGTTCATTTTAATTGCATTTGTCACGCGCTACTTCATCCATTTTATTCTCGCGCACATCCGCAACCCTTGGATCAGGATCCAATGACACGGCAATCTTCTTCTTCCTCCGTTTTTCTCGCAAGCCACAGCCGTTTCACAGGTCGTTCCCCCCTAACTTTGTTCTCACTCCACAGTCCACCGTTTTACTTGATTTCTTCGCCAACGACTCCGGCTGGTCGCCCCGATCTGAGCAAGCCATCACTCGCCCCCCCTCTCTCTCTGTCGAGCAAATGCCCAATCTAGGGCTTGGACTCTCCAAGTTGCAGAAGGCACGACCGTGCCTCTACTTCCTATTTAAGCCCCCCGAGAGCATCACCGGTCGAGTATCACCTCTCCTCCTCCTTTAATTTCACCGCTATCACTGCAACTCACCAAAACCTGCTCGACCTTCCTTCTTCGGCGACCGAAGCTTCTCCCTAACTTCTCCGACTCCTCTGACCAAATTGCTCTTGCGGTGAGCATCTGCGACACCTAATCTGCATTTTGGCTTTCTCAGTTTGTCTTGAGGTCACCCCTATCGGCGGGTCCTATAGGGCCGCCGCCTGTGCTTGCCGGCGCTAGCCGGCATGGCACCACAATGGATTCTAAGCCACGGAGACTGCACCTCCGACCTCTCTTGGCCTTAAGGGTTGATTTCCGATCCCCAGCGTGCCCTCTATGGCTTTGATTCTTTGCCGTTTGAACCATCACCGTCGCCTCTGTTTCCCACGACAATTCTCTATTTCATGGATACGACGGCCCTCTTGTTCCCTCTGACTCTGGAAATGATGGCTTTAGGTTTGCTCGACCTCGCTGTGGTTGTATGGACCTTTTGGTCCCGAACTGCTTGTTTTTTTTCTCTGTGCTCACCTTTGCGAGTAGTGGTTCCACCTCGGCCCCATTTTCGACTGCCATGGTTACACCATGGGGCCTGTGCTCCTTATAGCTCGAGCAATGGCTCATCGACTTCAGCTTGGAATAAGGGAGCCCTCGGTGGTTTCCTCTGCTTAGGGTTGGTCGAAGTGATCACCTGGTGTTGCCATCGTAGGTCTTCTCCTTGCGCTAGTCGACGCCATGGCTGAAGGGAAGAATCCAGGTCCTAAAATGACCTTTGTGCCCCTGTCCTTTGTTTACTAAACCATTTCCACTGTGGGGGCATTTTCGGGTTTTCACCTTTCCTCTTTGCTTTGCGCGAGCCCTCAGTGGCAAGCCTCGTCGCTGAGTTGGCCAAGTCCGATTGGCCCAACTCAGGACTCAGGCCCAGATGTGGCTTTTTTTAGGTTTATTATTGGTCTATTTTTGTAAAATTCATAATAAATCGCCTATTTATCAGAAAATTACAAAAAAAATGTTTTGGAAAACATTTTCGATGAGGAACTCGATTTTATTATTTTCATCGACTGATTTTGCTGTTTTAGCATCTCAAGTTTTATATGGACAAATTAGGGTTTAAGTTGAATAACAAAGGATAAATATGTTAATTTCAGGTGATTAAAAAGGATCCAACCAGTCAAACCAGGTTTGACTTAGGTGTTTTAGATCAAGGTAAGCGGGCCATGCCTTTGGCATAGTAAATTTGATTTATTGAATGATTATGATATGTTTATGCTCTTTATACTCAAGTCATGATAAATGTCATGTTTTTCCTCAATGTATATACTTATTGAATGTTGATTGCTATAATCTAAGTCTAAGAATAGAAATCACATTAAGATTATGATTTATGATTAAGATACATGAAACCAAGATTTAGAGGGAAGAGATTCCCATCCATGCTTAAGA
>OY856411.1:663919890-664397390 GCA_963693085.1 Alisma plantago-aquatica | reverse complement strand
TATTTACAAGCTCACACCGCTGTCTACTATGAAGGAAGTTTATGTTTTGGCCATGTAGGTTTTCTTTAATGTTTATCAAGAAATTTTCCATGATTGCAAAGCCTTACAAAGCTTCTTCTCAAAGATGCTACTTTCTTGTTTGAATTTCCATGCATGGAAAGCTTTAGCAATTTGAAGGCTTATCCTATTAACACACCCATCATCAGGGCACCGAATTGGTCTCAACCTATTGAGATCACATGTGATGCTTGTGACTATACAATAGGAGAATTTCCGTGTCAACAAATGACAAGAGGCACAATGTCATAAATTATGCCTTGAAGGAATTAGAAAAAGCACAAAAGAACTATGCCACAACTGATAAGGGCCTTCTTCCTATTGTGTATGCCTTTGACAAATTTAGATTATATCTAGTTGGCACAAAGGTGATTGTCTACACCAACCATGCTGCCATTCGCTATTTGATGACGAAGAAATATGCCAAGCCTAGGTGAACTTGATGGATTCTCTTGCTATAAGAGTTTGATATTGAGATACATGACAACAAAGGAAGCGAGAATGTAGTGGCTAATCACCCTATCTTCATTCATCTTCATGATAATGATAACATGCCAATTGATGATTCCCTCCCTGATGACCATTTGATAAAAATTCTTCCGACATACCTTACTTTGTAGATTTTGTAAACTATCCAACTTTCGGGGTTCTACACATGGAGTACACAAGCCATCCCAATAAGAGCTTCTTGCATGATGTCAAGAAATACTATTGAGATAAGCCGTATCTCTTTCCACTCAAAGCTGATAGTTTGTTTCAAAGACGTGTCATAGAGGATGAAGGACACTCTATTCTTGAGAATTGCCACTTGGGCCCAATGGGTAGATACACGAATGCAAAGGAAATCATACTGAAGGTCCTCCAATGTGGATTCTACTAGTTTAAGATATTCAAAGATTCATATGAATTCATTCTTTCTTGTGATCAATACCAAAGGTCTAGAAGCATATCAAGTATGGATGGAACATACTTGACAACTTAGCAAGAGGTTGAGATCTTAACATTTGGGAGTGAATTACATGGGTCCATGTCCCTCATATTTTGACTGTTCTTACATATTACTTGTAGTAGATTATGTTTCTAAGTGGATAAAGAAAGTCCCCGCTATCTCCAGTGATTCTAAACCCATCATGAAGCTCTTTATGGATATCATCTTTCCCAGGTTCATGGTACTACACATAATTATTTCCAATGGATGATCTCATTTTCTGGAGAAGAATTTTGAATATTTGCTAAAGAAATATGGCATTCATCATTGAGTGTTCTATTTGTATTACCCTCAAACTAGCGTCCAAGTAGAAGTTTCAAATAGACAAATCAAGGCCACCCTTAGAATTACTATGAGACACACAAGGAAGGATTGTACATTGAAGCTTTGTGATGCTCTTTGGGCATACCAGACAACATTCGAAATGTCATTAGTCACTACTCCATTCTGGATAATATATGAAAAATCATGGCATCTTCCTGTTGAGATGGAACATAAAACAATTTGGGTGATTCGATTTCTGAAATTTGACTTATCTCTTGTTGGAGATAAATGATTACTTCAACTACAAGAATTGGAGGAGATGTGTATGTCCTCCTATGAGAACACACACATCTACAAGGAGTGGATCAATATTTGGCATGACAACCACTTGAAGATAAAGTACATCTAACTGGAAGATCAAGTCCTACTCTACAACTCCCAATTGAGGTTGTTTCTAGGGAAATTGAAGTCCCAACGACATGTTTCATATCTAGTAAATAAGACCCACCCATGTAGAGTTTGTGTTATGGGACAAAGTCAAAGGAAATTTTTTAGTGAATGACCATAGACTAAATCGATACCTTAATATTGTAGATTTATTGTTAGGGAAGCAACTCTTCTCCCTCTTACCGATCCTGTGGCCATTTTAGGACTCAGACATCAATCCAGTGACCATAGACAAGGTTATTTCTAGAAGGCAACCCGATGGTTATCGTAGTTGGATTCAATTTCTTACATTAGGAGTAGTTATATTTCACTTTATCTCAACCTTTTTAATGTCCTTAAGTTGCAATTCATAATTAAATAATTAGATGATCTGGATTCTTGTTTGAAATTGACTGCATGTTGAAATCTATACTGATATGAACTCTGCTAGCCTCCTAATAAGGAAATTGGATCATCCAGTCAGATGATTGGGTGGGTCTCTTTTCACCAAGAAATTGACTTGCATGCAAGTCAGGAAATTAGAAAAACCAATCGGTCAACCTACCTATAGCAGACAATTTTCGACCCATTTCTAGTCAGCCGGTGCACCGATCCAACTAGGCAATTAGAATAGGTTCTCAAACATCCATAACTTGTTGGATTCATAATCAAAATTCCAATAAGCTGCTTGGTGCACCCAGTCAACTAATTGGTGGATACTTGGTAGTTCTAATGGATACTAATCTTTACAATGCATTTTCAATCACATGACTCATCCAACAAGTCAACCAATTGGGATAGGGACCCTCTCATGCATTGTCTAGGTACCCTCTCACACATTTAACACCCAAGATAGTTGACCTAAGCCACACGATTCAGCCAACTAACAACTAAACTTTTAACACTAGACACATACTCCAGTTGTCGCGCCCCAATCTCACATTAGCCACAAACCACAAAATTAGGGCATGACAGGTGGAAATTACACATAATCAAACACTCGTCACTTTTAAAACAATCCAAGGCATTTAATTGATAACCAAGTTTAAGCTGTAAACAAGAACTAAACAAACTACAGAAACTTCTCTATTAAACTGATAGAAGATACAAGCAAAGTCTACAGCATAATGCATTGATTAACATAAAGAAAACATAACATTAATTTACATCTTTGTACACATTCTCTCTCTCACTCACACCTTGTCCCGAGGATCGAGGGGAAAGGACTAAGAGACCTCTAACTAGACTAACAACAAACCTTCTATCGACTAAGCGTTAGGGTGAAACGATCCTTCTGATTCCTGATGCCGATGCTGACCTGAAAATGTTTGAGTAGAGGGATGAGCCTACTCACTCAGTGAATAACATTTCACTTAGCTATCACTAAACAACTCGTCAGGTTTATTAACTGAAAATAAACATATATACAGTTCAAGCAGGGCAGTTATATTGACATAGCAGATATACAGATAATAATCACATTTCTAAGCATCAACTGGTATTTCAGGTAAATAAACAGTTATGTAAACTTACTGTGTCCTATATGATTACTTATTCATATTATTATTATGCCCTAAACATATGCAGTGTACTCTGCATATAAAGATCCGCAGCAAGTCCATGCTACGGTCCCACCATACAAGACTTAGCGACACACCCGGGAAGTGCTAAGTCTGACTACTCGTCCTGGTCTGCACAGGACCCAGGCTCCACGACCTCAATGCACAACCACGTGCGCTGCCCAACCACGTGTGCTCCAGACTTCTCCTTTAACCTGAGTACACCGGCGGAGAGTCTCACAGGGTTACCTTCGTGACACAAGCACGAATGGTGTTAGATAACCAAGTTTTCTTTTTCCCAGTGCCATCGTGACACAAGCACGATTGTTGTTGGACACTGCCTCTCTTTCCTCATTTGTCCGTGACACAAGCACGGATGATGTTGCAACATGAGTTTCACCCCTAAGTTGCAGACCTCTCTTAGGGGTTCTACGGTGTTAGGGCACCTAAGTCTAATAATTAGATAGCAGATAAACAATTAGACAGAAATATCACATAGCAACTGTAAGACATGGAATTTCCTCTTTTTCATCATTCACATCACGCATTTCAAGTTCCAATGAACTTATCACACTAAAATGTACATGCTACACTGTTTAAAGGTCATATCAACTGATACTGAAGCAAATAAGCATTTAAAATGAGTTAAATAATGATTTCTAAATGAACTGCCACTCACCCACTTCGGTGTGTTCGTATACACCGAAAAACGTCCACAAACACGCCTAATTCTTCCCTTTATAGTAGCGTGCACGTCGTGCACCTAGACTGCACGCCGTGTACCTTCAGTGCACTTCTGTTCTACTTTTCTGCACCATTGCACGCCGTGCAAACTGATTTGCACGCCGTGCAACCTGGGCAGAAACTCGTTCCTCTTCCTGTAACTTTGCACGCCGTGCAACCTGCGCAGAAACGGGAATCCCCTATATCAGCTTTCTGTAACGTTGCACGCCGTGCAAACGGATTTACACGCCGTGCAACCTGCACAGAGACGGAAATTGTAGAAATAAAAGAGGAGATTGGGGTCGATTCAGTGGACGATTCTTACCCGAATCACTCCTATAGCTTCGGAATGACCTAGCAAGCAGTTGGAAAGAAGAAAGAACGGAGGGGAAGCACCGTTCGCTCCCTAGACCATCTCCATGGTCGGCTTCTTCGCGGCTGCAGGAGGAAGAAGAAGGTGAAGAAGAAGAAGATGATGCAGCTGGTTGATTTGGCTGGAGAAGATGAAGAAATCGAAGAAGAATGGAGAAGGAGGGGCTTGGTTGCCTAGCTTCTCCTCTAGTTCGCTCTCTCCCTCTCCCCTTCACTGTTTTTCTCAGGCGGCAACTGAAGGAATGACCTATCGTTCATTCCAAAGTCGGTTAACAGAGTTAAAAAGGGAAAACTGAAGGAAAGGATAAGGAAGGGCGCCCAGGGGGCCGGATGCAAATTGCCCAAAAACTTTCTGAAATTGCACATAGGTCCCTTCACACAAAAAGGCTTATATCTTTTTACTCGTAAGTCGGTTTTGCGTGATTTTCCTCGCAACGGATCAAGCACAACCTTGTCCTTAACCTCAGGACAAGAAAACAAGCTAATGATACATTAACACTAGCCCAAAGCTCAAAACACTATTAACAAAAAGCAAGTACTCATCTCAACATAACTAGTTCAATTATGCACTAACCAAGGTACTTACTGGTAAAACGAAACGTGGGTCATAACAATCTCCCTCCCTTATAAGAATTTCGTCCTGAAATTCCTAAAAGAGAAAAGGAAACTTGTTACGCATTTCTGATTCAAGCTCCCACGTAGCTTCCTTTATATTATGGTTTCTCCATAAAACCTTCACTAAAGGTATCTCGCGGTTCTTAAGCTTTTTGATCCGGTGATCAACTATCTGCACTGGTCCTTCAACATAGGACACATCTGTTCTAAGCTGTGCCGGTTCTAGATCTAGAATCATTTCAGTACCGGGATGACACTTTTTCAGCATAGACACATGGAAGACATCATGAAGATTTGCCAACTCAGGCGGCAAATCCAACCTGTAAGCTACAGGTCCAATCCTATCAACAATAGGATATGGACCCATATACCTAGGAGTCAACTTACCCCTCTTGCCAAACCTTAACAATCCCTTCCACGGTGAAACCTTTAAATAAACCTCGTCACCAACCTCAAACTCAAGAGGTCGACGTCGTCTCTCAGCATAACTTTTCTGCCTGTCCTGAGCAGCTTTCAACTGCTCCCTGATCACAGATATCTTCTCTGTTGTTACATCAACTAGCTCAGGTCCAAGAATTTCTTTTTCACCAACTTCATACCAACAAACTGGCGATCTACACTTCCTGCCATAAAGAGCTTCATATGGAGCCATTCCAAGACTAGAATGGTATCTGTTATTATATGCAAACTCCATCAGGCTTAAGTGTTCTTCCCAGTTACCTCTGAACTGCAGAACGCATGCTCTCAGCATGTCTTCAAGAGTCTGAATGGTCCTCTCAGATTGACCATCAGTCTGCGGGTGAAACGCTGTACTGAACTTCAGTCTTGTGCCCAACGCATGATGTAACTGATTCCAGAATCTAGATGTAAACTTTGGATCTCTGTCAGAAATAATGGAAACTGGAATCCCATGCAACCTGACTACTTCATCCACATAAACTTTGGCCAAATTTGAAATGTCAAAGGTTGACTTGACAGGAAGAAAGTGAGCAGACTTAGTTAGTCTATCCACAATCACCCATATCGAGTCTGAACCCTTAGGCGTCCTGGGTAATCCTACCACAAAGTCCATCGTGATGTGTTCCCATTTCCATTCTGGTATAGGAAGCGACTGCAAAGTACCAGCAGGTTTCTGATGCTCAGCCTTAACCTGCTGACACACCCCGCACCTAGCCACGTATTCAGCCACATCCTTTTTCATACCAGACCACCAGTATAGCTCTTTGAGGTTCCTGTACATCTTTGTGTTACCTGGATGCATAGCATACATAGAAGTATGTGCTTCCTCAAGAATCTGCTCTTTCAACTCACTGTTTCCAGGTACACATAACCTATCATGAAGATACAACATGCCTTCATCAGAAAACCTGAACTCTGTTCTCTTACCTTCTGACATTTCCTGCGTGATTTGCCACAACTCATCATCACTCTGCTGTAATTCCTTAATCTGATTATAAAAAGTAGGTCTGACTTGCATCTGAGCAATCAACCCACTTTGTCCATTCACATCCAAGTCCAAGTTCAATTTTCGCATATCTACAAGCAAGTCTCTCTTGAAACATGCCATAGAAAATGCATTAGCTGTTGAACTTGACTTTCTACTCAAGGCATCAGCTACAACATTTGCCTTACCCGGATGGTAATCGATTGTCACATCATAGTCTTTAATCAGCTCAAGCCATCTGTGCTGTCTCAAATTCAAGTCTCTCTGAGTGAAGATATATTTTAGGCTCTTATGGTCTGTAAACACCTGACATGTCTCACCATACAGGTAGTGACGCCATATCTTAAGAGCATGAACTATAGCAGCTAATTCCAAATCATGAACAGGGTAATTCTCTTCATTCCTCTTAAGCTGTCTAGATGTGTAAGCCACAACTTTGCCTTCTTGCATCAGTATACAACCCAAACCTCTCCTGGAAGCATCACAGAACACTATATAGCCTTTTTCTGCTTCAGGCAAAACCAACACTGGTGCTGAAGTCAACCTCTTATTCAAAATCTGAAAACTTCTCTCACAGTTATCAGACCAAACAAACGGTACATCCTTCCTCGTCAAGCGTGTCAAAGGTGATGCTAACACACTGAAGTTCTGTATGAACCTTCTGTAATAACCTGCCAAACCCAAGAAACTTCTGATCTCAGTAGGAGTCGTAGGCTGTTCCCACTGAAGCACATATTCAACTTTCTTAGGATCCACGCTAACTCCATCTTTCGAGATAACATGTCCAAGAAATGCTACCTCGGCCAACCAGAACTCACACTTGCTAAATTTAGCAAACAACTGGTGTTGTCTCAACAACTGCAACACTACTCTCAAGTGTTGCTCATGCTGTTCATCGTCTCTGGAGTAGATCAGAATATCATCTATAAAGACTACAATAAACTGATCTAGGAACGGTTTGAAAATCCAGTTCATCATATCCATAAAGGCTGCTGGGGCATTGGTCAGCCCAAACGACATGACCAAAAACTCATAATGCCCATACCTGGTTCTGAAAGTTGTTTTGGGAATATCAGAAGCCTTTATTCTGAGCTGATGATATCCGGATCTCAAATCTATTTTAGAGAAGATCGTCGCTCCACGCAACTGATCAAACAGATCATCTATTCTCGGCAATGGATACTTGTTCTTTATAGTGATCTTGTTCAGTTGCCTGTAATCTATACAGAGACGCATGGTACCATCCTTTTTCTTAACAAACAGGACTGGAGCACCCCACGGTGAAGAGCTGGGTATAATAAAACCCTTATCTAGCAATTCCTGCAACTGCACCTTGAGTTCCTTCAACTCTGCAGGTGCCATTCTATAGGCTGGCAGTGCTACTGGATGACTACCTGGATATACCTGAATTTCAAAATCAATATCTCTGACAGGAGGTAAGCCTGGTAACTCCTCTGGAAAAACATAAGAAAACTCACGAACTACAGGCACATCATAAACACTGGCGGTGCTCTTCTCTGCTCTGGTGTCAACCACATGAGCAAGGAACGCTTCACATCCTTTCTGTAGCATCTTATCAGCTATAGCAGCTGATACTATGCACGTAGGCAGAACTTTCCTGTCTCCAGCAAAGACACAAGAAAATTCACCTAATTGAAAGGTAGCTTCCTTTTTCCAACAATCGAGTTGCACTCGATATGTTTCAAGACAATCCATACCCAAGATGACTTGAAAGGTATTTACATCCAAGGGTATGAGATTAGCAGCAAAGGTGAGACCTCCAAAAGATAACAAGCATCCGGGACAGAACTCGGATAAAACTGTTGGTCCACCTAGTGGAACCCTCAACACTAACTCATTTGCCAATTCTTGAGTTAACAAATTAAGTTCATCAACTAAAGAATGTCGTATAAAAGAGTGAGTAGCTCCCGGATCTATCAAAACTGAGACTGGTATACTATTAAACAAAAGCATCTCTCCTGTAACAACTTATGAAGAAATTATATCTTCCTGAGGTGTCAAAGAAAAGAAACGTGCTGAAGCTCTCCCTCTGCCACGCTGTCCTCTCTGACCACTCCTGCCACTAGACACTCCACCACCTCTAGAACCAGAAGCCACAGAGGAACTCGGAACATCATGGTATTGAGGCTGAAAAGCTTGTGATGCTGCTTGTCGAAGTTGAGGACATTCCCTTTTGACATGTCCTATCTGTCCACAGGCATAACAACCAGAACTCCAACACGGTCCAGTATGTGGCCTTCCACATTTGTCACATGGCGGTAACTCTTGTCTCTGGGGACCTGTCACTGACATTGACGACCCAGAAGACTGCCCATTATCGGCACTGCCCCATCTTCCTGGGTTATATCCTCCTCTGCCTCTGGCAGTAGTGACATCCTCAGATCTCTGCCTGACGAAACAACCAAAGCCACGCCCAAGTTTAGAAAAGAAACCTCTACCTCCACCTCTGTATCCACTACTGGATTGCCCTCTACTGAAGTCTGCAGATCTCTTCTTAGACTCAGGCACCTTGTCAGCATTCACAGATTCTTCAACCTATCTAGCAGCCTCGACAAACTCACCAAAGTTCTCTCTGTTCCTCCTACTAGTAGCAGAAACTGTATGCCGAATCTCTGGCCTTAGTCCTTCCTGAAACCTTCTACATCTCTCTATGTTATCGGGAACAAGCTGCGGATAGAAGTTAGCTAACCGTGTGAAAAGCGCTTCATACTCTGTAACTGTCATGTTCCCCTGCTTGATATTCTGTAACTGCCTGATTTTCTCATTAAGGAAAGTGGGTGGATAGAATTTGAGATGAAACTCCTCAGAGAAATCCTGCCAAGAAAGCTCTGTACCTCTCCTCTTTTCTTCCACACCACGCCACCACAACTCTGCATCGCCTGTCAAAAGGTAGACTGCATGATTAATCTTCTTCTCTTCTGGAAGCTCCATCAGGCGAAAGATCTTCTCTATCTGTCTAAACCATTCATCAGCCTCTGCTTGATCTGTAGCGCCACTAAACTCCGTGCCACCAAGCTTCTTTACAAGCTCATAAGATCGCATCAGATCTTTACTGCTGGTAGAAGAAGAATCTCGCCTATCAGCCTTGTACTTTTCTTTGGTTTCCAGAAACATCCTGTACATCCGGGATGCTTCATCCACGTGGTCACCACCACCTGGACCCAAGTACAAAGGATCAGGGCCAACATGGCTCTCGGCCTGATCATCACGATCAAAGCCTCTTCCTGCCATCTGCAATGATATAATAGAATATTTCCTATTAGAAAATGACAGATAGAAGAAAGACACCTAAACCTTAATCCTATTGGTCTCTTATCGTCCCCTGACCTTGAGTAACTAAGTACTCAAACCTAATCTCTGATACCAAAAATTGTCGCGCCCCAATCTCACATTAGCCACAAACCACGAAATTAGGGCATGACAGGTGGAAATTACACATAATCAACCACTCGTCGCTTTTAAAACAATCCAAGGCATTTAATTGATAACCAAGTTTAAGTTGTAAACAAGAACTAAACAAACTACAGAAACTTCTCTATTAAACTGATAGAAGATACAAGCAAAGTCTACAACATAATGCATTGATTAACATAAAGAAAACATAACATTAATTTACATCTTTATACACATTCTCTCTCTCACTCACACCTTGTCCCGAGGATCGAGGGGAAAGGACTAAGAGACCTCTAACTAGACTAACAACAAACCTTCTATCGACTAAGCGTTAGGGTGAAACGATCCTTTTGATTCGTGATGGTGATGCTGACCTGAAAATGTTTGAGTAGAGGGATGAGCCTACTCGCTCAGTGAATAACATTTCACTTAGCTATCACTAAACAACTCGTCAGGTTTATTAACTAAAAATAAACATATATACAGTTCAAGAAGGGCAGTTCTATTGACATAGCAGATATACAGATAATAATCACATTTCTAAGCATCAACAGGTATTTCAGGTAAATAAACAGTTATGTAAACTTACTGTGTCCTATATGATTACTTATTCATATTATTATTATGCCCTAAACATATGCAGTGTACTCTGTATATAAAGATCCGCAGCAAGTCCATGCTACGGTCCCACCGTACAAGACTTAGCGACACACCCGGGAAGTGCTAAGTCTGACTACTCGTCCTGGTCTGCACAGGACCCAGGCTCCACGGCCTCAACGCACAACCACGTGTGCTGCACAATCACGTGTGCTCCAGACTTCTCCTTTAACCTGAGTACACCGGCAGAGAGTCTCACAGGGTTACCTTCGTGACACAAGCATGAATGGTGTTAGATAACCAAGTTTTCTTTTTCCCAGTGCCATCGTGACACAAGCACGATTGTTGTTGGACACTGCCTCTCTTTCCTCGTTTGTCCGTGACACAAGCACAGATGATGTTGCAACACGAGTTTCACCCCTAAGTTGTAGACCTCTCTTAGGGGTTCTACGGTGTTAGGGCACCTAAGTCTAATAATTAGATAGTAGATAAACAATTAGACAGAAATATCACATAGCAACTGTAAGACATGGAATTTCCTCTTTTTCATCATTCACATCACGCATTTCAAGTTCCAATGAACTTATCACACTAAAATGTACATGCTACACTGTTTAAAGGTCATATCAACTGATACTGAAGCAAATAAGCATTTAAAATGAGTTAAATAATGATTTCTAAATGAACTGCCACTCACCCACTTCGGTGTGTTTGTATACACCGAAAAACATCCACAAACACGCCTAATTCTGCCCTTTACAGCAGTGTGCACGCCGTGCACCTTCAGTGCACTTCTGTTCTACTTTTCTGCACCTTTGCACGCCGTGCAAACTGATTTGCACGTCGTGCAACCTGGGCAGAAACTCGTTCCTCTTCCTGTAACTTTGCACGTCGTGCAAATTGACTTTGCACGCCGTGCAACCTGCGCAGAAAGGGGAATCCCCTATATCAGCTTTCTGTAACGTTGCACGCCGTGCAAACGGATTTGCACGCCGTGCAACCTGCGCAGAGACGGAAATTGTAGAAATAAAAGAGGAGATTGGGGTCGATTCGGTGGACGATTCTTACCCGAATCACTCCTATAGCTTCGGAATGACCTAGCAAGCAGTTGGCAAGAAGAAAGAACGGAGGGGAAGCACCGTTCGCTCCCTAGACCATCTCCATGGTCGGCTTCTTCGCGGCTGCAGGAGGAAGAAGAAGGTGAAGAAGAAGAAGATGATGCAGCTGGTTGATTTGGATGGAGAAGATGAAGAAATCGAAGAAGAATGGAGAAGGAGGGGCTTGGTTGCCTAGCTTCTCCTCTAGTTCGCTCTCTCCCTCTCCCCTTCACTGTTTTTCTCAGGCGGCAACTGAAGGAATGACCTATCGTTCATTCCAAAGTCAATTAACAGAGTTAAAAAGGGAAAACTGAAGGGAAGGATAAGGAAGGGCGCCCAGGGGGCCGGATGCAAATTGCCCAAAAACTTTCTGAAATTGCACATAGGTCCCTGCACACAAAAAGGCTTATATCTTTTTACTCGTAGGTCGGTTTTGCATGATTTTTCTGGCAACGGATCAAGCACAACCTTGTCCTTAACCTCAGAACAAGAAAACAAGCTAATGATACATTAACACTAGCCCAAAGCTCAAAACACTATTAACAAAAAGCAAGTACTCATCTCAACATAACTAGTTAAATTATGCACTAACCAAGGTACTTACTGGTAAAACGAAACGTGGGTCATAACACCAGTTGAGTGACTCAAAGCCATTGAGTTGGCCGACTGACCATCCATTATCAATTCAAGTGACCTTAGAGGGTAGGGGAGACAACTTCTAAATTTCTTCCTTCCTTGACCTAGCATATAACTAAGCTTCCAATTCACTCAATCCACTCACCTCAAGCTACCCACATTTAATCCTTCACTTTCATTTGGTGACCCCATCACTCACGTTGATAGACAACACTACCTCTAACTAGTCGAGAGAGAGCCACAACATGGATCGACACCCCAATTAATCTCCATCCAACTGGAGCTTCTCTCCATCAACACCATGCGACATTCCTTCTCCTTTAGTCACCCAATATGAAGTGCCCAACCGGCCAACGATGTCACCATCATCTCCACCATGACAACCCATTGTCCACACTTCCTTGCAAGGAATCATCCAACTCACTTTTGGCTTATTAGGTGACTCACCCTCATACACCCCTTCATATTATAAAATCCAATCAAATGAAGTTATGCCCTTCAGTCAGTTGATGCCACATCCATTTGCCACCTTCTAGAAACCTCCTGTCAACATTCCACTTGCTCGACTCAAGAAACTAGTCAGGAAATTGGGCTGCATTTGATGCACAAGCTGGATTCTAGTCATTCGATTAACTCTACAGGTCATCCAAATTGACTACATCAGAAGTGCAACCTCCTATTCCAGTTGCATGACTCATACACACAATGAACCAAATGGTATTCCAATAGCCACCCAAGATACCACATGCTTGGGGAAATGTGTCAGTTCAACTTTCAGGTAGTTTTGGGAAGAGTCTTCTGAAGAACTGAACCATTCTTTCTCTAAGAAGGGTAAAAGCAAAGCAAAGTAGGAAACTCCCTCCATATCCCATTCTCAATCAGTACACTGACCCCACTGGTGACATTTTCTTCCGAGTGATATGTATTAATTACTATACACACATACTAAACATAATGGGGTGGGTGATAACTACTACACTAAGGTGGATCTATCTGTAGAATAGCGGTTGTGGATTGGCTCACCCACGTCATCAACACTATACATGGAGATATCTTCCTTCACATCACTAGTTCCACTTCTGTTGTGCATAGAAACCCTCACCATCAGATGACGTACTGTAATGACCCCACCTCTCGGTAACGCCCACATTAGGGAGACCAAAAGGTCGGTGTCGTTATAACTCCCTCAGTAGTGAATGTGATCCTTTTCTAGACACCTCAATCTTTCAGACAATCCTTTAATAACTCCCTCAGTTCTATGGAATTTGTAAAATTTAATAATTATTAATGATTGGATGAGGAACCTATGCTATGATACCAATTATAACAACCCCGCCTCCCGGTAACCCCCACTTAAGGGAGACCAAAAGGTCAGTTCCGTTATCCAATTAACAGGATCAAAGGTTCGACAAATAATCAATAACAATTAACAAATTTTACCAACTAAACTGGAAACTAGTATAAAATAAAACTTTGCATACCTTTTGCAAAATTGGGATATCTACATATATCCACATCAGGAGTCTACTCTAACTAATCCTCCTTTGTGATTTAACTCTTAATTAATTTCACATATGCCACTTTACTGTTTGTCCTTTTCAAGCTTGTACCTAAAAAGTCGACAAACAAAATATCGGTCAACATATCAGAATATGCCGGTATGTGGGGACAACCAAAAGTTTGCACATATGGATAACAATCTAATTATCACAATCAAGTTGATCAACTAGCCAATTTACACTTTTCAGTTTGACATTCTCCACCTCTTTTGCCCTAACCCTGGCATACCCACCTTAGGGTTTCTTTTGCCAATGACTTAAGGCCACCATCTCAATCCTGAGCTTGGTGCCTGGGGTCACCCTTCATAGTGCCAGTTAGTCATTCAATATCATAGGCCACCTTCTCATTCCCGAGCTTGGTGCATGGGGTCACCAATCATGGTGCCCATTGGTCTACCCATCTGGGCCTGACCTTTGGCATCGTCCATCAGGGTGGCATGTAGGTGCAAGAATACATACTTCTATTATTAGTGTCATAATCATAGTGACTTTATGATTTGCAAGTATGAACATCCAAACTGATAATTTGCATTCAATGCCATTAACCATCCGGAAAATCCTCGGGAAACTAAGGCGGTTATTCATAATTAACCACACACCTGATTTGGAAGCCTCAAGGATTGTAAGTAGAATATCCAATTAATCAAACAGCCAACCAAGCCAGGCAACCAATCACCTCAATCAAATAGGAACAATAAGAAACCTAGAAAACATGTGCAATCTAGTTATTCATATGTTCATTATGCACTCTCTTTATGGAATTGAAATTCCCTCTTAGGGTGTGCCTAAGTTTAATTAGGGTTTTCCTTAACGTTCTTTATATTCGTCTTTTAACCTTTACCTTTTAGGTCAACTAAACCCTAAAACATTGTTTCAATTTTCCAAAACCATAATTACTTAGTCGTTCATATCTAAGCCTCTTTATTACCAATCTAGCTTACGATTAGTTCTAACTTCATCTTATACATAAGATTTCAAAACATAGCTTATTAAAGTCATAAACACCTAGATTAAGGTTTCTAGGTTTTTCAAGTATATCTTCGTACATACGAGACTTTTAAAAAATCTCTTTAAGTTATCTATTCTAAGTCTTCTTAATTAAATGTCAGATCAATATATTTCCTTTTAAGATATTCATATCCTCGAAATAGAAGTCATTAAAGTCATATTACTCAACATTAGGGCTTTTAGGCCCATTATTGCACTTTCTTAATCATAGCACCCTAATTAATCAAATCATGGGTTTTTAACTCAAATCGGATTCATATTATCTATTTTATGCCAAAAGGGTAAATGTTAATTCATAATACCAACTTAAGTAATTGAACTCATCCCTAATCAACATCTAGGGTTTTGATTACACTTATAGCATTAAAGTTACTAACTTTGTGTAGTTTTCGAACTAGAAGAAAAAACTAGTCAGTAAAGGTATTTTTATTGGATTCCTTGTACTTTTCTGTGCAACTTTCATGTATAACTTATTTTCATCAGATCTTCCTAGCAATAGTTATGCTTTTTGTAAAATTAAACAGTTCTCAGCCAATTAGGGTGTGCCACGTTGGAATTAGTATTGGATGCTTTAAAAAAACGAACAAAAGGTCTATTATAGCCATTACCATAAGGAGTGACCCCAGGGGTACATGGGTCTTTTCACGTGAAGTCATCTTCTTCCCCCGATCTCTACTCCCTTTTCTCACGAACAACCACCATGTTCACTCAACCGGAGAGTTGACTTTCACCTATGGTCCTCCAAAATAGCAGGTGATGGCTCCACGAGCTCTGCCTCCTCTTCCCAGATTCAACCAGCTTCTCACCACCATCTGTGGTGGTTGGGATTGGTGGCCCCAAGAATGACCTCCGGCCTGCAGAACAGGCCCACGTAGCTACATGGTTAGAACCTATGAAGACCCCCCTCCTCTCCTCGAAAAAACTACCACGGCCACCACCAGACTCCGTCGAAGGTGGCTGGGGCCTCAATTTCCCTGAGGTCATTCGAAACTAGCCACTATCTTCCCACCCCTTCAGCAGGTTCACAACGATGATATGCGCAAAGGGACGCACCTCCCGATGTAATTGCAAGAGCAAGTCCCCTCACAGCTGTTGGCCGAAGACAATGGGAGGTTTTTGCCATTTTGTTGGGATCCAAAGCCCCCTATATATATAAGCAGGTCGACGAGAAGGTCCCAACTAGATTTGGGCATTTTTCTTGGTATCCACGAAACTTACCAAGTCCTAGGTCTCCCAGGTTCATATTCTTCTCCTGAATCCACTGGACTAATCGCCATAATGATTCGTCCACTATCTTGCAAGATACTAGTTTTGGAAAGTCCACCCTCTCAGCCTCCTATTTCCTTGTCTGACTGAGGAAGGTGACAACACAACCTCTGTTGGATCTGAATCCAACGGCTGTGGTGTCTCACATTTATATCATTTACAAATCTAATAGGAAATAAAATCAAGACAAAAATACTTTCATCTACACTTTATGAATTTTTGTAAAATCCATATCTCCCAAACCGAGTGTCCAAATAATCCCAAATTTTGAGGGAAACTTAGAAACGATGTGATCTACCTCTCTGCCAAATTTGGGTTTATTATCTAAAAGAAAACGTGCCTTTTTTCTAGGGGCAAGATATCACTTAATTATATATATATCTCACCTATTTTCTCTTTCTTTTGCCATTAAATTATTATTCTGAGTTCCTTGAACCACAAGAAACCTTAATGGATCGAAATACCATCTTGGGAATATCCCTTAGTCTTTTACTTACCTTTTATCCAATATTCCTCATTATCTTATTTATTTCTTATCGAAATATCTCTTTTCGAGGATTTCTCTTTATTTCTCTTTTTATTTTCCTTATTGGAATTCCTTTTAATATTAGAAACCTCATGGATACGAAAATCCACCAAGGATAACTCAATTTTGCCTCTTTCCACTTCTTTTCCACTTTTTATCATTGTTCTCAATTTCTTTCTTAATAAAGAAATATCTAATTGATCTTTTCTTTTCTTATTGCTTTATCTTTGCAAGTTTGGACTCCTTGGGACCCAAGGAACACAAGAGGCACGAAATCCACCTTTGGATTACACTCTTTTGCCTTCTAGAGGTTTCTACATTATTTCTTTTCTCCATTTCTTATTAATAATGGAGTTTCTTTTGTCTTTTCCTTGTTATTGGGCCCAATAGCCAATAAAGCCCACAAATAAATCAACAAGGCTATTTTAAACGAAATTCATGCATTCAATCAAAAGACATCATTACTTGTTCATTTATCTTTATGATGAGATATTGCATTTCTCACCAAATGAACCCAAAAATTGGGGTTTTAACATCCTTCCCCTCTTATAAGAATTTTTTCATCAAAATTCTATCAAGCAAACCAACAGTTCAGGATAAGCCTTTCTTATGTCCATCACGGCTCTCATATGGCTTCACCCTTTCCATGGTGCTTCCCAAGAACCTTCATCATCTCATATTCTTTCATCTGAGTTCTTTCTTACCTTGGTTTATCGTACCCTTATAGGTGACTCAGGACATTCCAACCTCTCAAAAGCTGAATAGGTTCAGGGCTCAACACATGGATTGGGTACCTCACATGGTGTTCTAGATTGGACTCATGGAACTCGTCACACATCACTTTATACTGAGGGTTAAGGGAAAACTTAACCTTCTCCACCAAACCATGTCATAAGAACCCATGCATCGGGGACTCAACTTTCTTAGATATAGCTTAGAGGGGTCGGATTTTGACATCACATACTCTCCCACAGTGAACTGCATGTCAGTCTGCTTTGCATCAGCTCACGACTCATATCATCTCTGGGCTCTCTCTCAGCTATTGCATAATCAAAGTGACTTCATATGCACACACTATGGTTTTTTTTTGACCTTCATGAGGCCTCCTTCACCAACATCATCTTAATGAAGTTGTGACCGACACAACCTCCCTATATAACTTCTTGCATCACGATAAAGGCTATGGTGGTTAACAACACATCTTAAGAACTATCTCTTTGTATCACCCTGAACAACCACACTTGCTCTCATCAGACCCTCTAGTCTGGATAATACTAACCATTAGTATGGGGTGCTAAACTGTACTAACATTGAGTTCTTCAGGTATCTACTTCCACCTCATGGGAGTGAACCTTTAGGTCACACTCAAGAACTCTTGAACTCACATCATGGTGAAGTTGAACCATCTCTCTCTCTCTCTTAAGTAGTTTAACCGAATCCATCCCTTGACAACATTCTTTCTTTCTCATGTTATCTAGGTAAGGCAATCTACCATAACCCATATTGGATCTTGACCTTCCTTGGTCTAGGGGAGACTCACAACATCCATAGTGATGAACTCCCATTCCCTCTCGAGAACTCTTTATACTTTATATCCATGCACTGGGTTACTGGTGTTCGTCCCTCACCTCTTGGCTTGCATGGCCACATGCTACATGCAACTTCACATTAAGCAACCAAAGTGCTACTATCACTAACTATCTTTGTAGTTTCACGGTGGATGGTGATCTTAAAATCATGATTTCCCATATGTCGTGATTCCTCAAGATTGATTCCTCAAAAGCCCTAAACCACTCTCATCAGGGTTTTATTACCTTTCTATCCAAAGAAGTACATCTGAGATTCTATCACCATCCTTTCATTATCTCACGGACTAGACTGCTAACCAAACAACCATTAACTTGTTCAACCTATCTTGTTACATCCGAGTGTTAGCCAAAACACATCTTCTTCCAAACTTAGGGTTAGCCAAACAACCTCAACTTCTTCTAGCCTCTAGCTAAACTAGGAAACTAAATCTCAACTAGAGCATCCATTACCACTTCACCTCCTTAGGTGTCAGGTAATGTTGAAGACATACACCTCCATGTATTCTACTTATCATCTCATCTCAAACTCTAAGTTTGTCTTCATCAAGAAACTCTGAGCTCATCCTCATGGTGATCAAACTCAACCTTGGTTAACTTGCAAATTCCACATAGGTCATGCTAAAAACATCCTTGTAAGATGACTACCTTATTTCTCCTAGTGTTGGTAAGCCATCCATGTATTATTCACTCCACCGAGGTATGTTATCATCTTTGTCCTCCTACCTCTTAGCAACATTCCAACTCGCATCATCTTTTATCCTTGGTGTATGGCATGCATACTGCCCCATCTCTCCCTCCCATAATAAGAGGAAATAAGCATTTGGCGGCCGTCCAAACACAAATTTCTTCCTATTCCAAGAGTAGAGAGGGTGCATCCCACCTTGCCAGTACACCTTCAAATCTAGGTTGAAACGCGCCACCCACGTCTCTACATCACAATCATCTCGATATCAAGGTTACTTCCATGGAGAATGGGTCTCGAGCCTACTAGGGTTTATACACAATCCTTGGTCATCTCCTCTAGGTCTATAGGGTGCTGGCACTTTTTGGGGTTATCCCTCTTCCCTTATGCATCCATAGAGTGCCCTACTCATCTTCCCTTTGGGTCCCATGAGTTCATGAAGGTGATCAATCTCCTAACCCATGGCCCTCAGACAATGATAGCTGTTACCTCCCGACCTTATGGTCATGTGCAACTAGGGAATTAGGCAACTCCTACTTCCATCAGTCTTATCCCTACCTAACCCTTGGATAGACTTAGGATTCTAACATAGTACATGTTCAACTTAGAACCTTACCCCAAGCCTTTATCATCTCTCTTTGCATTCATGGGTTGTCTTTTATCCCTTCACAGGGGTCATGGCAACCTGCCTACCTTGGTTAGGCCCCATACTGGTTACCTCCATGGTATCACACCCACATGCACATCTAGATGGTTATGTATGGGTCTACAGGTTCATTCTCTTACCATGTACTCATCACTTAGCTTCTCAAGATCATATGAAACCTCTTTAGGTTACCTCAAAAACAACAAAACCGGTATACACCCTACAAAAGGGTCCCTCTCCCAGGATGGGAGGAAACTGAACCTTATCAACAAAGACCACAAATTCCTTTATGTCTAGGGTTTACATCCACATGAGCATGCTTAACCCTAGCAAGATGCTAAGGCACAAGCAGACCATCTACTAAACCATGCTAGGCCACCTTGGATCAAGATCATACCTTCCCATGTCATCAACTTAGCTGTGGGGGTTCATCAGACATACCCTTAACTTAAGGGATTTCCTCTACCTGTACACATGAGGAGTACCATGCTCGAAACTATAGAGACTCAAATCTCATCATGAGCATCAGATACACTGCTTCCCCTCTTAGGCCTAGGAACCCTAGGTTCTCCTTTGGATATCCAACTGCATGCTCAATCTCTTAACCACGATCAAACACGTCCAAGGTATGTCATGTACTCCCATGTTCCTTTTATATGATAAATACCTCAGAGTCAAGTCCTCCTCAAGGACATTCAACTAGGTATAAAACCTCACAACTGGTTACTTAAACCTCCTCAAGGTCTAAGGCACTCTTTATCTCATCCAGCAGGTTGTCACTTATACCATAGGTACCAGAAGCATCATCCTCTCTCTAGGGTTTGGTTCCTCTAAATATATCCAAGATATCATCAGCCTCCAGGGGTCAAGAATAGGGCAACCACTATCATCCACTTAGGTCACATCATCCTCGACTCCCCACTTTTCCTCATATCTCTGAGTCTAGGCTTCTAACCTTCCTACTAGGGTCCTGTTTTCTCTCCCTAGAGCTAACTCCACATCCAACCATACTACTAGAGGTTCTCTCTCCATGAAGGATCAAGCTCACAAGCATACCTCTACGTGGGTGAAGCCTATGCTCAAACTTATGTTTTCTCATGATTATCCATAGCCCCTTATGCTTATCTCATAAGCCATCCATCATGTCCTTCTGGCCTCAGTTTTAACTTACTGCTTGTACTAGTGATGTACTCTGGGTGCAAGCTATATCCTACTTACAACAACCCATAAGGTATCTATAGGTTCTTATCTAACCTCATCCATGAAGGAGCTATCCTTCGCTCAAACATGCACAACCCTTCCCTGGTTTGGGTTGCCAAAAGTACAAGGTCACCCAACCTCCCATGGCTCAAAGCATGTCCACCCGCACCTGGTTTACCATGATATCTAACTCTTCAGGTCGTCTCTCTCTCTAACCTTCACTTAGGGTTAGGGTTAACATCATCCTCAAAGGATGTGCTAGGTCTCTACTTTTAATGGAGGTCTCTACCTCCAACACTAACTCTCTCTACCCATCCTCCTAACAAGGAGGTCTATCCTCAGGTCTCTCCTGAGGGCAATGACAACTCGTGTCATACGACCTAACCATGTATCTATTCTTTTACGCTTACTCTATTAAGCTTATGTCCAGGACATCTTATTTTCATGCTTTTTATTAATTTGGTGGAGGATCCCTTAATCCTTATTAATCGTACCCATAACTCAAGAGGGTGAGGGAAAGAGAGAAAACCCTAATCCTTAAGGTCCTTAATAGAATTTGAGTTGAGAAGGGATGAACAAGATGAGAGAGTCCTAAAGGTATCTTATTTCGAGTCATATCCTTAGACATCGGCCAGGCTATCACACAATCTGGGAGTCCTCGTATTCCGACTAGCAGTGCAGAGGAAAATATTGCCAGCCCCTGAATGTGATCCTTTTCTAGACACCTCAATCTTTCAGACAATCCTTTAATAACTCCCTCAGTTCTATGGAATTTGTAAAATTTAATAATTATTAATGATTGGATGAGGAACCTATGCTATGATACCAATTGTAACAACCCCGCCTCCCGGTAACCCCCACTTAAGGGAGACCAAAATGTCGGTGCCGTTATCCAATTAACAGGATCAAAGGTTCGACAAATAATCAATAACAATTAACAAATTTTATCAACTAAAATGGAAATTGGTATAAAATAAAACTTTGCATACCTTTTTCAAAATTGGGATATCTACATATATCCGCACCAGGAGTCTACTCTAACTAATCCTCCTTTGTGCTTTAACTCTTAATTAATTTCACATATGCCACTTTACTGTTTGTCCTTTTCAAGCTTGTACCTAAAATACCAACAAATAAAATATCGGTCATCATATCGGAATATGCCGGTATGTGGGGACAACCAAAAGTTTGCACATACGGATAACAATCTAATTATCACAATCAAGTTAATTAACAAGCCAATTTACACTTTTCAGTATGACGTTCTCCACCACTTTTACCCTAACCCTGGCATACCCACCTTAGGGTTTCTTTTGCCAATGACTTAAGGCCACCTTCTCAATCCTGAGCTTGGTGCTTGGGGTCACCCTTCATAGTGCCCGTTAATCATTCAATATCATAGGCCACCTTCTCATTCCCGAGCTTTGTGCCTGGGGTCACCACTCATGGTGCCCATTGGTCTACCCATCTGGGCCTGACCTTTGGCATCGTCCATCAGGGTGGCATGTAGGTGTGAGAATACATACTTCTATTATTAATGTGATAATCATAGTGACTTTATGATTTGCAAGTATGAACATCCAAATTGATAATTTGCATTCAATGCGATTAACCATTCAGAAAATCCTCGAGAAACTAAGGTGGTTATTCATAATTAACAACATACCTAATTTGGAAGCCTCAAGGATTGTAAGCAAAATATCCAATTAATCAAACAGCCAACCAAGCCAGGCAACCAATCACCTCAATGAAACAGGCACAACAAGAAACCTAGAAAACATGTGCAATCTAGTTATTCATATTTTCATTATGCACTCTCTTTATGGAATTGGAATTCCCTCTTAGGGTGTGCCTAAGTTGAATTAGGGTTTTCCTTAACGTTTTTTATATTCGTCTTTTAACCTTTACCTTTTAGGTCAACTAAACCCTAAAACATTGTTTCCATTTTCCAAAACCATAATTACTTAGTCGTTCATATCTAAGCCTCTTTATTACCAATCTGGCTTACGATTAGTTCTAACTTCATCTTATACATAAGATTTCAAAACATAGCTTATTAAAATCATAAACACCTAGATTAAGGTTTCTAGGTTTTTCAAGTATATCTTCACTCATATGAGACTTTTAAAACATCTCTTTAAGTTATCTATTCTAAGGCTTCTTAATTAAATGTCAGATCAATAAATCTATATTTAAGATATTCATATCCTCGAAATAGAAGTCATTAAAGTCATATTACTCAACATTAGGGCTTTTAGGCCCATTATTGCACTTTCTTAATCATAGCACCCTAATTAAGCAAATCATGGGGTTTTAACTCAAATCAGATTCATATTATCTATTTTATGCCAAAAGGGTAAATGTTAATTCATAATACCAACTTAAGTAATTGAACTCATCCCTAATCAACATCTAGGGTTTTGATTACACTTATAGCATTAAAGTTACTAACTTTGTGTAGTTTTCGAACTAGAAGCAAAACTAGTCAGTAGAAGTATTTTTATTGGATTCCTTGTACTTTTCTGTGCAACTTTCATGTATAACTTATTTTCATCAGAGCTTCCTAGAAATAGTTATTTATTTTTGCAAAAATTAAACAGTTCTCAGCCAATTAGGGTGTGCCACGTTAGAATTAGTCTTGGATGCTTTAAACAAATGAAAAAAAGTTCTATTATATCCCTTACCGTAAGGAGAGACCCCAGGGGTACACGGGTCTTTTCATGTGAAGTCATCTTCTTCCTCCGATCTCTACTCCCTTTGCTCACGAACAACCACCATGTTCAGTCAACCAGAGTGTTGACTTTCACCTATGGTCTTCCAAAACAGCGGGCGATGGCTCCACGAGCTCTGCCTCCTCTTCCCGAACTCAACTACCTTCTCGCCACCATCTGCGGTGGTCGGGATTGGTGGCCCCAAGAACACCCGCCGGCCTGTAGAACAGGCCCACGTAGCTGCGTGGTTAGAGCCTGTGCAGACCCCCCTTCACTCCTAAAAAAAACTACCACGGCCGCCGCCAGGCTCCGTCGAAGGTGGCTGGGGCCTCAATTTCCCCGAGGTCATTTGGACCTAGCCGCTATCTTCCCGCCCCTTCACCAGGTTCATGGCGATGATAGGCACAAAGGGACACACCTCCAGATGTAATTGCAAGAGCAATTCCCCTCGCAGATGTTGGCCGAAGACAATGTGAGGTTTTTGCCATTTTGTTGGATCCAAAGCCCCCTATATATATAAGCATGTCGACGAGAAGGTCCCAACCAGATTTGGGCATTTTTCTTGGCATCCAAGAAACTTACCAAGTCCTAGGTCTCCCAGGTCCGGAATCTTCTCCTGAATCCACTGGACTAATCGCCATAATGATTCGTCCACTATCTTGCAAGATACTAGTTTTGGAAAGTCCACCCTCTCAGCCTCCTGTTTCCTTGTCCGAATGAGGAAGGTGAAAACACAGCCTCTGTTGGATCCGAATCCAACAAAAATGGTGTCTCGCGTTTATATCAATTACAAATCTAATAGGAAATAAAATCGTGACAAAAATACTTTCATCTACACTTTATGAATGTTTGTAAAATCCATATCTCCCAAACCGAGTGTCCAAATAATCCCAAATTTTGAGGGAAACTTAGAAACTATTTGGTCTACCTCTATATCAAATTTGGGTTCATTATCTAAAAGAAAACGTGCCTTTTCTTTAGGGGCAAGATATCACTTAATTATATATATATCTCACCTATTTTCTCTTTCTTTTGCCATTAAATTATTATTCTGAGTTCCTTGAACCACAAGAAACCTTAATGGCTCGAAATCCCATCTTGGGAATATCCCTTAGTCTTTTACTTACCTTTTATCCAATATTCCTCATTATCTTATTTATTTCTTATCAAAATATCTCTTTTCGAGGATTTCTCTTTATTTCTCTTTTTATTTTCCTTATTGGAAATCCTTTTAATATTAGAAACCTCATGGATACGAAAATCCACCAAGGATAACTCAATTTTGCCTTTTTCCACTTCTTTTTTGCTTTTTATCATTGTTTTCAATTTCTTTCTTAATAAAGAAATATCTAATTGATCTTTTCTTTTCTTATTGCTTTATCTTTGCAATTTTGGACTCCTTGGGAACCAAGGAACCCAAGAGGCACGAAATCCACCTTTGGATTACACTCTTTTTCCTTCTAGAGGTTTGTACATTTTTTTCTCCATTTCTTATTAATAATGGAGTTTCTTTTGTCTTTTCCTTGTTATTGGGCCCAATAGCCAATAAAGGTCACAAATAAATCAACAAGGCTATTTTAAACGAAATTCATGCATTCAATCAAAAGACATCATTATTTGTTCATTTATCTTTATGATGAGTAATTACATTTCTCACCAAATGAACCCAAAAATTGGGGTTGTAACACGTACCATCAACCTTCCCTCCTTCTTATGCAACCCGCATCACCCCTCCTATAGGCAAGTACAATGCCTTAGTGAAAAATGAGAAAGAACAAAGATAAAAGGACATGGAATCCCTTGAAGTGAAACTCCTTAATGGACTTGTCAAACCATGCTCAAGTCTCTGATTTCTAGGAGGTAGTGGAATCCTTCCTATGCTGCTCTCACATCTCTCTCTTCCACTTTTGAGTGCGGCCAATTTTCAAGGATCTCACCATTGGGTTGTTGGCTAGCTTTGAGAAGCACCAAAATAGAGACTATCAATACAACTTCTCCTTTTACATGTTTGGCGAAGAGCATTAACTTAATGACACCAACCTAACCACCCTCATCCTGGATGTAAAAAGGGAATGGATGGACAAGTGCAACAAAATCAATCACAATTAATACAACAAAAATTTTGTCACCGAAAAATTCTGGGATGAATTTACTAGCCAAATTCCCATCTTCCTACATAATAACAAGGTGTCATTCATCCACAACTTGATGGTTCACTATCTATGCACATTTTTTCTTGCACCATTTTTGACCAGATTGTTACATCAAGCTGCTTGTGGAGCATCCTAAATGTGGAGTCGTTCGATGTACTCATTGATCATTTACACATATAGCAATACATGAACACCGATTATGCATTCTATCAGGACAGGGTAATCAAGGTCTCCTCATACCTCATCTACACTAAAATTTATCAAAGGAGGTCACTACGTTGAAGAGGACTCACTTGATTGAAACCAAGCATTTGGTTACCTCCACCTTCATCAAGATATCCATGGAGGATGACATATAATACTGCCTATTTCAAGACATCCCCACCATGATTGCATTGCCCGCCGACACATACTTTATGAGAAAAAACCTCATCTATGACCTCGATGATCTGAACACACACATCTAGTATTATCTGAGGGAACACCCTACAATTGAGTGTGAGGTTCCTAAGCTTTCGTCTAGACAATGTAGTGCTTCCATGGAAGAAAATGACAAGGAGAGAAATCCTTAGACACAACCTATGATACACTACATAAAGTGACATGCGCCAAACAATGTAGGGCCATACAAGCCATTTGGCTTCTTCGAGATGCAAAAACAACTGGACATAGCGACACCACTCAGACTCACATGGAATGGGAGCAATAATGTCAGAGCCACAAACTCAACCATATGTATCTGATGCAACATGTTCATGAGAATTAGCACATTAAACAAGGTGACTACTATGGACCAAAACCTACCATGAGGACTATAATGTTGGCCATACCTATTCTTCCCCTACCTCTTGGTATTAGGGGTAATAGTATGTTGAGCTTCCACCTTATGAGGAGCCTCCACAATCTTCCACAAGCTAAGCTTGGACTGACCAACTATCTTGGGATTCTTATCAGGGCCATCTCGACCCACACCCATATCACTCTCACTAGGAGCCACCACTGCCGGGTCAAAATGACAATTATTGGCCATTCTAGTAGTTCTCTCCCCCTTCATTCAAGACCTAGAATTTGCTTGGCATGAGAAAATTTCTAAGTTCAGTGTGGAGGGTGGGTTGTACGTCTCTATTCCACCCACTCCATCATAATAGTTTCCTATCTTCATCTTAGAATTAGATTTTATATCCTATTTTCAAGTTATTTTAATTATTTTCTTATTAGGGTTTCTTGTAATTGATCATTATTTGGTCAAGCCTAGATTCAATTTCATATTATATTGCTTTGTTTATGCATTTATCATCAATGTAACCATCTAAATGAATGGTAATATTTTGCGATGATGAGTTAGGAACTGCCAATGCTAAAACCCATTCTATTACTAATGATCTCAATTAACATCTTTCCTTGAAAAAACAACAAGCCATACGATATTGAGAGGGATCAAATGCAGTGTGTCTCTTACTGATTAAAATAATTTATTCTGGGAATTCCATTATTTGGAAGTCACATGATGTAGTTGATTTGATTATTAGGATTACTCCAATGCTCTAAATTCCAATATATGAGATGTCCAAGTTCCTCCTCTTTGACACTTCTTCCAGGATCTTCTTACCCATCATTTGTGACAAATAATCAATAATCCAAAAAATGTTCCAAACTGTAGTTTGGGGTGGCACACATCCTCCCACTACTCCATTTGTTTGATACATCTCACATGTAATAGTGGCATACCACGAACTAAAGTTACCATGCACACACCAAAAAGAAAAATAAAAAAATGCAATAAATGAAATTGCAACTACAAAGCAATATCAAGTTAGATAGAGGAGAGATTCAAAATCCTTTCCACCCATTCACTCCATTTTCTTTCCAGGGACAACATTTCAACCCCATACACATTCCTTCAATTGTTGAATTTTTTTCTTGTGCAATTTTCTTAGAAATACACAGAACTTTCTGAACATCAATTATGTATGATAGTGACTTTGTTGGTTTGTACGCAAAAGTAGGCTTGTGAAAGAAAAGTAAGGACATGAAATTTGAAATTTCATTTTGTGAATCTAGGATATTGGGTTTTCTTGGCCATATTTGGTTGTAAGTATCAAATGATGTTATGGAAGAGAGGATGAAATGTTGGTAGTATTATATTATAGGTTGCTTTGATTCTGTGTTGCTCGAGGATGGGTAGTGTTCAAGTTTGGGGTATTTTGATGAATGCATAATCATCCCATCTTCATTGCACATTTTAGATTAGTTTTTCTCTTTTCAAATAGGTCTTGTTATTTTTCTTATTTTCTTATTTTTCGTTTGTTCTTAAAGTATTAGGATTAGTATAAGAGTTATCACTCTTATGTGGGGAAAACCACCACTCATATCAAGGTCATAATAGTGGTCCTTACCCAACCTCATGTCTCAATTTTGGAGGAAATTGAAAGGCAAGAAGAGGCAAATCAATATATTCAGTTAAGCCAGTCAGGAAACTAGTTCCCCAGTCGGCTAATTGGTTCAACCAGACAAGGCGCCTCCCAAACACTTCACCAGTTAGATGACTCACTTCACCAGTCAAATGACTAAAATTCAATTTTAGTTTTCCTTTGAAATCAATAAACCACATAAGAATTAGGGACTAGTTATATCCAACCAATTGGTTCCACCAGTCAGCCGATTGAAATTCACTCACATTTGCCTCTCGAGTCAGTAGCCATCAACATTTTTGGAAGCCTGTCAGTCATTCTAGTGGCTGGCTTGTTGACTTCAGAGTTATACATTGTCCATATTTTGATAATTACTAAATGATTCCATTCATATGTATCTAATAGGTTTGTTTAATATTGATTTCATGCATTAGGTGCATGAAAAGATCATATTCAGCAAGCCCTAGCTTGTTGAAGTTCAAGTCAAAAGCAATGCAAATGGAATTTTGTGGAAAACACTCCAAATCACCTTAAAACATTTTGTAATCATTTGTATTAATGATATGACTTGTAACTAAGATGAAGAAAAATCTGGGATACTTAATTCAATCATTTGATCACTTACAAATCATGTTAGAAAATTCTTCACGACAACTTCATTAGTTGAGTTTGAATCACGACCGATCCATGATGGATTTTGGAAATGGTTTGGATCGATCGAGTTGTAAACTATCAGAATTCGACATACCAACTTTCTACCCAAATTTGATTTTGGTGAATCGGTTGAGTTACCCTAGGACAAACTCGACCGATCATTTAAAAACTGCCTTTTACAGATAGTTGATCGGTCTTGTTTCATTTATTTAAACTCGACCGAATACACCATACAAAAAATGTAGAAAAAATGATTCCAACCATTGGAGAGTTGCTAGAATTGAAAATTTCCATTCCAAGTTGCAAAATGACTAGTTTTTGTTCTTAAGTGATCCCACACTCAAAGGAACACCCCATCTATAAAATGGACCTCTTGGAGTTCATTCCAAGGTTACTCATTCATGCTATCGTTGGTCATTACTATAGTTGAGTGTGCTAAACCCCTTTATGCCCCTTTCTCTCTCTCTCATTTACAAAGTATTTCATGATTATGAGTGAGTGAGGCATGTTATAAGAGATCTACCTCATTATTACTTTGTAAAGCTCACCATCCTTCAATCTTCCCAATCCCCTTTATCTAAGAGAAAAGGATGAAGTGATCTTCTCCGAGTGAAGCATGAGTTGTTGTTCTTCTTGAAGGCTGAAGAAGGTGTGAAGATCTTCTATGAGTAAAGGAGAAGGAAAAGGTGGAAGATCCAAGGATCTTGGTGGGTAAATCCTTAAGGCTAAAAACTTTTTGCAAGGAGGAGATGTCCTAGGAGAAGGAATCGATCTACTTGTAAGAATGGGTAAACCTATTGTGAGGTAGAAGACTAGATCTTGGATAGGTAAGCCCTTGGGTGTAAGAAGGTAATCTTGTATGTCTTATAATGGAATATTAGTATACATGGGTTTCAAAGTCCTAGAGATTGACCTATGTAGGTAGTGGATTGACGATCTCCTAGTTTGGAGATTGGAACCACTCTAAGCACCTTGTCTAAGTGTATTATTCAATCTCTATCATCCTTTCTATGCTTGTTTAGATAGGACTTCAAATTCACTTTTAGTATTGCATTTAAATTGATATAATTTTAAGCTCCAACCATTCCTGTGTAAGTTTTGAAGCTCTATTCACCCCCCTCTAAAGCCCTAGATCCACAAGTAGTATTAGAGATTTGATCTTCTCTAACAAATCTCCTACGAGATGAGAACATGAGTGAGAACCTATATGGTTCCCTCAACCTAGAGGGAGGCTTCTCCAAGCGCCCCCGGTCTTCGAAGACACCAACTTCCTCTACGGGAAGTGGAAAATGCAATTTTACATTCAAGGAATAATTTTGACATGTGGAAAGTGATGATTGCACCCTATAAGGTGCCGACTAGAGATTTATCCTTTTTGGATGAAGTAGCTTTAAAGAATGCACAACTCAATGCCAAGACTATTAGAATCCTTTATGCTTCCTTCACTCCATTCGAGTTCAACTACATCTCCTCATGGGACATAACGCATGAGATATGGGACAAGTTGTGCATCACTTAAGAAAGCACAAATCAAGTGAAGGAGGCAAAGATCTACATGTTGAAAAACCTCCTAGAGAACTTTAAGATGGGGAAGAAAGAAGGAGTATCCAAGATGTACTCAAGGCTCAACGTCATCATCAACGACCTTGCCACCTAGGGACACACTTTGGATAGAGGAGCGATCAACTCAAAGATACTTCGATCACTTCCAAAGAGATGGGAGTCCAAGGTGACCTCCATAGAAGAAGTAATAAGTCTTGGTGATCTTCCAACCAAGGAGCTTATTGGCAATCTACAAGATCTTGAGCCAAGACTTGACAAGCAAGAAGAGGAGACAAAGTAAGAAGAAAAAGAATCAAGGAAGATCAAAGATAGTGCTTTCAAAGCTCAAGTGGAAGCTCTCATCCTTCAACAACAACTTGCTTGCCAGACCTCTCACTCCTCCTCTAGTAAAGATGATGGCTGTAGTGAGCATGAAGCTAACTTCTCCAAGGGAAAACTATTGCTATGTATGCCATGAAAGCCAATCATAGGATGATTGGTGGGATACATTAAGATTGATTTGATAAACATCAAAGGAAAGCTTCCAATTATTTTTGGTTCAGTCATATGAGATAGTGATAGAACAGATTGAATGTCTAGAGAATGACAATACTCAATGACGTATGCTTTCAGGTTGAGGACCTAAACGATGATATCATATGGATGCTAAGAGTTTGTACATTCTTGTTATGTTCCTATTCGGATGTCATTGTGGAAGGTAGATAGAAAGCAATGACACACAAGACTAGATTGTGGTGTAGGTTGATGACAAAATCTCATTAGTCATGATATAAAGATATCAAACCAAACACATAGGTACTTGTTAGAGAACAAGTGTACCGGACAGGCCCACCGTGAGTTTGACACATGGAACCATGACATGGCAGTCACAGTCAGTACTCACAGTGATGGTGGTGAGTGTGATTCTTTGACCTGAAATCACTACACTCAACACATGTCATTGGGCACACTTTGACATCATCAAACGCAGTCCTGAAACATGGGTTGTTATAAAGGTGATGATTGGGTGGCTTTGACACATGGGGCTTTTGAGGGGTGAGTGATAGATATGGGATTTGTCCCTCCTGAGAGAGTTTGATATCCAAGGCCACTTGATGAGTAGGATTGAAATAGGCGTGCACACGCATGTGTGAATCAATATGTGATATTGATGTCATACATATCTCTTCCAATCTACTCTGAGATCAAGAAAGTGAATGAACGTTGACAGGATGATTGTTCCATGCCTCGAGTTCATTCAGGATATCAGTGACAAAGGAATTATACATTCACTATAACACCATTCACACATTCTAGGATTGAAAGTTGTTCTCCAACTTTCTATTTCACTTGGGTAGCACCGATGTGTGACTAGGCACCACTCTTTTCTTGTAAAGTCATAAGTGTTATGGACTTTCACTGCCAACGTGAAAAGGACCTACAGGGTCACACACATAGGATTTAACCTAGAAGAGGAGTTTTGTCCACAAACAATGTTTAGATTGATTGCTAAAGGAGTTTAGTAGTTCAATTAAACACTCAATCAATTGATAGATCAGTATCATAATGTTCAAGGTGTTGGACTGATTGATTAGAGTATCGGATTGATTGAAACTGCAATTGACTATTTCTACACAATCTGCACTCCCAACCGATCGACTCATGTGATTAACCAATCAACTGAGCTTGGTGAACCGATCGGCTCATGTGATTAACCGATCGATTGAGCTTGGTGAACTAATCGGCTCATGTGGTGAGTCGATCGACTCAAGGACAGGGTGAAACGATTGCTTCAAGTGTTGAAACGATCGATTCAACTCGTGCAACCGAGCAAGTTGGGAAAGTAGGATTGGTGAGAAATTTCTTTTCATTTCACTTGCCCAATTTGATTGGAACAAGGATTGGTATTTGATACCAATTAGAAACAAAAGATGGAAAGTCAATCGGGAACTGACCAGGACCACGAACCGACCGGTTCATAAGTGAACCGACCGGTTGAGGTGTTCCAACCAATCGATTGAGGTGTCAACCGACCAGCTCAGGTCCCCAACCAACCGTTTTAGAAATGAAACGATCAGTTCAGGTTGCGCAGTTGGTTGTTTTTTGTGGAAAATCTTGAACCCTTCTACTCCTACTTTAGTCCCATATTGCCCGGGATAGAGAACCCTGTCCCATGACCCTCCTATATATATAGGGGTATTGGGGGCTTCTCAAAGTACAACTCAGTGCAACCAGTTGCTCTGTGAAGTTGTCGTTCTCTCTGGTTTTGGTAACCGAGAGAGCGCGAGAAAGTGCTACTCGAGAAGGGAGGCACAACAAGGGAAAGACAATTGTAGAAAGCGACTAGTGGCAGGAGAGTATGTCGGTGACTAGTACGCTGACAGGAGGGTGTGACTCCTTCCAATTCCTTGTGGGACAAGGAGATTGGAGTTCCAGGTGGTCCGTGTGGACTACTTCAGAGGCGGGAGATTTCTGCCGCTCGGAGGACAGTTGTCAATCCCGACAGTCCCGGTGAGACCAGGAGTTGTCAGTCCTGGTGCGACTAGGAGCTGCACAGACACTGTCCAAGACCGGAGGTGAAGACCGCGCAAGGCGTGAGGTATTGTTGCCGAGCAAGCCTCGGGACAAAGTATGATTCCACAAGCCAACCTTTCCTATTGTATAGACGTTGACGCATTTCCTTGTTCTGGGTTTGGGGGAGAAAATGTTTGTTTCCACTACCTTCTCTGCCTCCTCTAAAACCTAACAGTGGTATCAGAGCCACGTCAACTGCTCTATACTTTTGGATTATCGATATGATCGATTTTGGTTTGTTGCCTTTATTTATTGCATACGATGCGAATAAATTGGCTTTATGCATGTTCAATCCTAAATCCACAAATCCCAATTTACATATATGATATGTATTATGAATGCACTCAATACACGTCACCCTTAAATGAGTTTTGAGGTGGATGTATAGCGTGGTTGTGGCCAATAAATCCTATTTGTGTGTGGTTGTATGTGGTTGCTTGCATCTCCGTCTGTGCACCGATCTTTCTTCTCCTGTTCCTGATTTAACTCAAAATAATTCGAGATTTCTTTCCTACCTTTTCTCCCCTCGAATGTAACTCGAGGTTTCTCTTTTTACAATATAAAATAGGATAAATTTTTTATTTCCTGTTATGTCAAAGAATGGAGGACATCCTGACGACAGCTGAGATGATCGGTTCAAGGCGTGAACTGATCGGTTGACGTTCCAGACGATCAGTTCAAGGAGTGAGCCGATCGGTTGAAGACCGGTTCGAGGAGGGAGACGAGCGGGTGGCGGCCATGAAGAGATGCACGACGACCAGGCAAACCGATCGATTGGAGGAGCCAACCAATCGGCAGGTGGCACCCAGCCGACCAGTCTGATGGCGAGCCGGTCAATCATGTGATGAGTTGATCAAACCCAGAAAGGAAAAGCATAGAGTTCATCTTGTATAGGTTGCATGTGATGTAGACCTAGATGACCGTGATTCCTCTTGGCTTGAGGAATCACATTAGGATGGCCATGATCATCACTTTTATCATTTCACATGTTTTCTGTGGGATATAGCATGTATATGATATGTACTATATATTGTGGTGATTGTATATGTATATGTATATAAAAACCAAATCCCTCATTAAATATTAAGTTTTAGATGCCTTCCAAATGCGACACATGTGAAAAGCTTAATCGACCAAGTGTGGGCACACCCAAGCGTGGTGCACCGTCTATCTCATCGTAGCGTGAAGGATGGATATGTGGGTCTGCCCAAGCAGGGTGCATATTCATCGTGTTTGCTTTGGGTCAGACTTAACAAGGTGACCTAGATAGGATCTAGCACCTTGAGGCATGGAGATGATCATGGCAATGAGTTGCATATGACATCTTATCAAGAGTTGCATATGATGCAATTGGCAAGAGTTGCCTATGTGAGAGATCTAAGTTGTGGGTGACAACCCAATCTGGTCCATGACTTAGAGGGTTTCAGGATCTTGCCCACTAGAAGGTTGTACGCTGCAATCTTCCGAATTGATGGTGAGGGCTATCAATTTGAACTAAAATAGTGAGAGCGATAATTAATTAAAGGCCTAATTTTATCATCAACTTTTCAAATCAATCAAACAAGTCAAAAAGAGTTTTGGACTAAAATTGCATATATTTCCTTTTGTTAAAATAAATGGTTAATCAACAAATCACTTTATTTGCGATCGGTCTTTGAGACCAACAAATTAAATGGGAATAATTCCACGACTGGTTAGGATGATGAGAAGTGTTCTCAAAGAGCGAAAGCTCTAAGTTCTAGTTATACCAAGACTAGATGAACTCAATACCACCACATCAATTGCTGAAAGTATGCTTATGGAAGCATACCGAGGATGACATTGATGAGGAGTGTTTGATGTTGTGTTCTCTGAACTATGAGTTGCAGAGACAACATGAGACATATGATGTCTCAAGGACACTGTCCTAGTATGTCATGACAGAAGGAGATCCATTAAGGTATTCACACACTCAATATGATTGGGTATTTGGAAAACCTAACTAAGAAGGATTCCCTCTGAGCTAAGAGTTGGCTATTGGTATGATACTGCAAATGTTGCGAGAATCATACAATTCATGGTAAGCTACAACATGAACAATTTTGACAAGCATTGACAGAGTTGTTGGACATGTTGAGGATAGTAGAGGCAAAGATGAAGAAAGACAAACCATAATCTTTGATGTGATCAAAGAAAAGGTAATTCTTAAGGGCAAGGACAAGGGAAAAGCAAAGAAGTGTTTTGATGCTAGCCAGCAATCCAAGCCGTCTTCAGCCTCAAGGCACATGGGGAAAGGGTGTATGAGGGAATTGCCCTCTATATCTAGAAGAACAAAAGAAGATGAAGGAGGGGATGGAGATCTCCACCTAAGGTATCATGAAATGAACCACTTCTTTATCTGAGGTATATGATACCAAGATATGGATCTATCATATATGATATGCAAGATCCACAAAGAAGTGATGGACTTTGTGAAAGGACCAAGAAAGAAGTACCCATCATTGGAGCAAGTGTTGCTGCCATAGATAGGAGTATCTTTCAATTTATTTCAGCCTAAAGGGCACGAAATAGAGTTGAGAACTGCTATTTCATATATTGCCAATAGATAGAAACACTTTATTTTTGCATATTGTATGACAATGATGGCAATTAATAAAGTTGATGTTTCAATCTGAAAGATATGATCTTTGTGGCAATGCCTTGTTTATCTTGTGATACATGGTATGCATAAGATAAAATGATACCTAAATTTATTGATAACTCAAACAATCAAATTGGCATCAATCATGAGAAATTCATTTCTAGTTTCCATATGATGGATAAATCTAGACTCTTTTGGGTGGATAACCAGTAAGAGACATGAATCTCTTGGACATGATTAATCAATCTTCACTAGTGGTAGTGGGAGAATGATTATCCTATTAGGTATAATACATGTGATGTATTTACATACCTATTGGAGTAAATGCTAATACTTCAAATGGTGTTTAAAGAAATACCAAAATGAATATCATGAAATGTTCAAGGATATCATAGATGAAGTACGAATTTGGTAAAGTGTTAATTCTTGATGAGATCAATGAATGAAATACTTAGACCAAAATGGTTGAGATCCTTATGAGTGATTATGATAGTATATCATAGTGAGCTCATGATTAAGGCATAGTGATGTCTAAATAAAAAAGGGAGTCATACTCTAAGGAGTTAGAGAATGATTATCAAATAACTAAATTCTTCTTAAATAAAGAATACCCTACACTAATAAAGGACATTAAGAATCACAAAGGTTGTGAGTTCTTATATCCTTAACAGATACACCTCGATCATCTATATGATGAGTTCTTCATGAGATGAGTCAACTATCTAGATGAATATGAGGAACCAGATTTTGAGTTATGGTAGATGACCATTACATCCTAAATGACTTCCATGTAAACCATATGGTATGACCTTGATGGTAGCACTCATTGGGATGAAATCCATAAGTGTGAATAAGTCTTAAGTGTTAAGACACATGGATAACATTTTGAGAAGGATGATGCTTGTTGATTGCAACTTATTGACTAAGACATTTGGCATATGGATACTAAAACTGCATTCCTATGAGGAATAAAACAAGGATGTGCACGTGACACAACCTATAAGGTTTATGAATCCACTAATGCAAATGAAGTCTATAAGTTACAATGGACTAATCAATGTGATTGATTGAGTACAAGCAAATCAGAATTGGATCTTTACTTTGATGATATAGTCAACGGGTTTGACTGATATGTCAAAGATAAAGAAGGGATCTGTGATTTAGTGGGAGCGTATTCACATTCCACATGTTGATGTGAAATGGAAATGTTCTAGAATGGAAATCCAAAGTGGAAATTATCTTTAAGGAAGATAGAGATGTTTCCTATGAGATAGGAATAGAGATCTATAGAGATAGTTCTTGAAAACCTCTTGACCTTGAAAAGAGAGAACATACATTGGAAATCTGTACTGAAGGGTTTGGTGTACATAGATTCAGCGGGAGAAAACTTGTCCATGTTACATGGAGTTAGTATCCCAAGGCCAAATGTCCAATTCTTATGAAGAATGGGAACACTAAGAATAGATATGGATCTATCATGTATGTAATCATCCCATTATCTTGCATGTATAGACATGGCAAGAATAAAATGCATTCATCATCTTGTATGTAGGACATGATAATATGATGTGCTCATCCTGATAACTCGTATGTGGGACATGACAAGTGGATGTCTGTCTACTTCCAATAAGGGTTACTGGAAACCATGAGAACTTGATAAGTACTTGTGAAGTACTAGTTCTATGGAGATAAGGAAGTGTTCGATGTAAAGAGTTACATTGATGCAAACTTTTGAAAAGGACAAAAAATTAATCGCAAAATATATATAGGATATATAAAAGTGAAAGTTTGTTGATAATTGGAAGTGTTCCAATGAAACCATTTAAAAGGAAATGTCGAGTATCCGTGTGTTGGAGAACAACACTGGATACTATATGGATCTGGAAGTTCATGAGATGAACTTATAGATATTCTGGTCATTGATGACAAGTATGGAATCCTTGATCATGAAATGTGGCTAAAAGGTTAGCAAAGGAATACTAGATCGCATATTACGACAACTCCATCTCATACGTGTGACGTACAATGAAGAGATGAGAGACAAGCAATTTATACTGACTTTGGTAAGGTGTTGCCATAACTCACTATGTTGGCACTACAACACAGTAACATGTGGGACATGTTTGAAGATCACTATGAATATGATTCAAGGGTGATTGGATTGCAGTGCAAGTGGGAGTCTGTTGGTATGTATGCCCTGAGAGCCAATCATAGGATGATTGGTGGGATACATTAAGATTGATTTGATAAACATCAAAGGCAAGCTTCCAATTCTTTCTGGTTCATTCATATGAGATAGTAATAGAACATATTGAATGTCTAGAGAATGACATTACTCAATGACGTATGCTTTCAGGTTGAGGACCTGAACGATGAGATCATACGGATGCTAAGAGTTTGTACATTCTTGTTATGTCCCTAGTCATATGTCATTGTGGAAGGTAGATAGACAGCAATGACACACAAGACTAGATTGTGGTGTTGGTTGATGACAGAATCTCATTAGTCATGATATAGAGATATCAAACCAAACACATAGGTACTTGTTAGAGAACAAGTGTACCGGACAGACCCACCGTGAGTTTGACACGTGGAACCATGACATGGTAGTCACAGTCAGTACTCACAGTGATGGTGGTGAGTGTGATTCTTTGACCTAAAATCACTAGCCTCAACACATGTCATTGGGCACACTTTGACATCATCAAACGTAGTCCTGAAACATGGGTTGTTATAAAGGTGATGATTGGGTGGCTTTGACACATGGGGCTTTTGAGGGGTGAGTGATAGATATGGGATTTTTCCCTCCTAAGGGAGTTTGATATCCAAGGCCACTTGATGAGTAGGATTGAAATAGGCGTGCGCACGCATGTGTGAATCAGTATGTGATATTGATGTCATACATATCTCTTCCAATCTGCTCTGAGATCAAGAGAGTGAATGAACGTTGATAGGATGATTGTTCCATGCCTCGAGTTCATTCAGGATATCAGTGGCAAAGGAATTATACATTCACTGTAACACCATTCACGGATTGTAGGATTGAAAGTTGTTCTCCAACTTTCTATTTTACTTGGGTAGCACTGATGTGTGACTAGGCACCGCTCTTTGCTTGTGAAGTCATAAGTGTTATGGACTTTCACTGCCAATGTGAAAAGGACCTACAGGGTCACACACATAGGATTTAACCTGGAAGAGGAGTTTTGTCCACAAACAATGTTTAGATTGATTGCTAAAGGAGTTTAATAGTTCAATTAAACACTCAATCAATTTATAGCTCAGTATCATAATGTTCACGGTGTTGGACTAATTGATTAGAGTAACATATTGATTGAAACTGCAATTGACTATTTCTGCACAATCTGCACTCCCAACCAATCGACTCATGTGATGAACCGATCGGCTGAGCTTAGTGAACCGATCGGCTCATGTGGTGAGTCGATCGGCTCAAGGACAGGGTGAAACGATTGCTTCAAGTGTTGAAACGATCGATTCAACTGGTGCAACCGAGCAAGTTGGAAACGTAAGATTGGTGAGAAATTTCTTTTCGTTTCACTTGCCCAATTTGATTGAAATAAGGATTGGTATTTGATACCAATTAGAAACAAAAGATGGAAAGTCAATCAGGAACTGACTAGGACCACGAACCGACCGATTCAGAAGTGAACCGACCAGATGAGGTGTCCCAACCTATCGGTTGAGGTGTCAATCGACCAGATCAGGTCCCCAACCGATTGTTTCAGAAATGAAACAATCAGTTCAGGTTGCGCAGTTGGTTGTTTTTTGTGGAAAATCTCGAACCCTTCTACTCCTGATTTAGTCCCATATTGCCCGGGATAGAGAACCCTGTCCCATGACCCTCCTATATATTTAGGGGTATTGGGGGCTTCTCGGGCTTCTCAAAGTACAACTCAGTGCAACCAGTTGCTCTGTGAAGTTGTCTTTCTCTCTGGTTTTGGTAACCGAGAGAGCCCGAGCAAGTGCTACCCGATAAGGGAGGCACAGCAAGGGAAAGACAACTGCAGAAAGCGACTGGTGGTAGGAGAGTGTGTCGGTGACTAGTACACTGACAAGAGGGTGCGACTCCTTCCAATTCCTTGTGGGAGAAGGAGATTGGAGTTCCAGGTGGTCCGTGTGGACTACTTCAGAGGTGGGAGATTTCTGCTGCTCAGAGGACAGCTGTCAATCCCGACAGTCCCGGTGAGACCAGGAGTCGTTAGTCCCGGTGCGACCAGGAGCTACACAGACACCGTCCAAGACCGGAGGTGAAGACGGCGCAAGGTGTGAGGTATTATCACCAAGCAAGCCTTGGGATAAGGTATGATTCCACAAACCATCCTTTCCTATTGTATAGATGTTGACGTGTTTCCTTGTTCTGGGTTTGGGGGAGAAAATTTTTGTTTCCGCTGCCTTCTCTACCTCCCCTAAAACCCAACAAAAACCCTTCAAAGGAATGCAATCTTCCTCATCTACTCCAAGGTGATACAAGTGTGCTTATAAAGGAAACTATAAGAGTGAATGTCCTAAAGCTAGAAAGTCACACCACAACATCAGCTCCAAGAAGGAGGAAGACTACAAGAAATATAGAAATACAAGAGGAAGGACTAAAAGGAGAGGAGGAACATAGATGCATCTCATTCCACATGGAAAGGATCATCATGTAGTGGCTCAAGCTCCGATGAAGATGGAGAATGCCACCTTGCACTCATGGCCTCTACAATTGAAGATATTGGTGAGGCAAGTGAGGTAAGTTTGCATGAGTTAGATAAAGGAACTCATATTGACATGCTTAATGCTAAATGTTCTTCTTATTCCGAATGTAAATCTAAAAAGAGGAGATTGGGTAAAATTATTGATGATTTGTATGCTAATCTTGATATTCTTGAGCAAAATGTGAAAGTTCATCTTGAGAACATTGATTCTTTATAAGGACAATTTCTTAATCTTGAGATCCAATACAATGGGGTGGAAGTTTCGTATGGGATCTACCTTAATAATATCACTAGTCTTAAGGAAGAGAAAAAAAATGCCTTGATGAGCTTGAGTTGCTAAAAACTAAAAATTCTAAACTTAAGATTATGAGTGATTCTCATAGAGATGAGATATATGTTTATCTCAAAGAAATTAAATTACTTAAATCTGAAAATGCTAGTATTCTTGATCAAGTAAATGACTTATCTTCTAGACCTATTTTTCCTAGTAATGGTGTTGCTTCTATTAATCTTGAAAAGGATTCTTATTTGACTAAAGCCCTATGTTTATAAGCTGACCATGTACATTCTAGAGATGATCTTGCTAGTTTATCTTCTAATGTTATCTCTCTTACTGATTACAATCATAGGCTTCCAGCTTCTCTGTAGAAATTCCTCAAAGGGAAGAACTCCCTGAATGAAATCCTTGATCACTCTTCCAAACAAAGTGGTACTAGTGGTTTGGGATTTGTAGGGGGAGCTCCTAAGGGAAAGAGTAAGGCCAAAGGTAAGAAAAAGAGTAAGGAAACTCCTTTCTTCATTGAAGAGTCTTCTGGTTCAAAGAACCCTATGATTTGTTCTCATTGCAATAACGATGGTCACTATTATACTTATTGTCCATATAAGCCTAAGGGGACAAACACAAAGATGAAATGGGTCCCCAAGCTAACTTTGGATCCCAAAGTTTGAGTTAGGAATTGACATTCTCCTTTTTTGTAGGAAAAAGAAAGACAGATTGTTGATAGTGTATGCACAAAACACATGACAAGTGATATAAGCCACTTCAACAATTTTACAACGAAGAAAGGAGGATTGGTTACTTTCGGGGATAGAAAGAAAGGTAAAGTGAAAGATGAGGGTGATGTAGGTGAATCCTTGTGTATCAAGAATGTTCTCTTTGTGGATGGCCTACATCATAATTTAATAAGTGTTAGTCAATCATGTGATAATGGTTACCTTGTGCTATTTACTTCTTTTGAATGCTTGCTCCTAGTTTCCCTCACTTACAACGTCATATATAAGGGAACTAGATATGGTAATATTTATGTAATTTTGCTTGACTCTATTAAGCCTGTTGTTGGTAGATGCCTTGTAGTCAATTTGAATGATATTTCTCTTTGTCATTGTAGGCTTGGTCATGTAAATATGCATCAATTGAAGAAGTTAAGCAAAAAGGACTTGGTCAAGGGACTTCCCAAATTAAATTTTAAAAAGGATGAGGAATGCCAACCTTGTATATAAGAAAAGCAAACCAAGTCCTCATTCAAATCCAAAGGAGTCCTTAGTACCAATAGAGTTCTTGAACTTCTCCATATTGATCTATTTGGACCTATTAGAACTCAATTGCTTCATGGTTCCAGGTATTGTCTTTTTATTATTGATGAGTTTTCTCAATATACTTGGACCTTCTTTCTTGTTTCTAAGAGTGATACTCTGGATGTTTTCTCTAGCTTTTGCAAACGAGTTGAAAAAAATGTTTCTTACTACATTGTTTCTAACCATAATGATCATGGGGGAGATTTTAAAATGATCTTTTTGAACAGTTTTGTGAAGAGTCTGGATATGCACATAACTTTTCTTCACCTCAAACATCTCAATAAAAAGGGGTTGTAGAGAGGAAGAACATGTCAGTACAGGAAATGGCTAGGACCATGCTTCTAGAGTATGACACTCCAAAGAAGTTTTGGGTTGAAACCGTTAGTATTTCATGTTTTGTGCAAAATTGGGTTTTCACACATCCATCTTTGAAGAAAGCCACCTATGAGCCATGGTTTGGTACGAAGCCTTCCATCGAGTATTTTCACATTTTTGGGTGTCCTTGTTTTTTTTTAACACAAAAGATTCACTTGACAAGTTTGACTCAAAATTGTACAAGACTTTTTTTCTTGGCTATAACACTACTAGCAAGGATTATAGAGTGTATAATGTTGATCTATCTAAAGTAAACGAATCTATTAATGTAAAATTTATTGAGATTGACCCCTAATTTTCCAAGGATATTGCTAATGATGATGTTGAGGATGAAGTAATTCCTATCTTAAAAGAACTCAACATCACTCAAAAAGGAAAAGAGGTGGCCTCTCAAAAAGAAGAGATAGATGAAGAAAAGAAGGATCCAACCCCAACATTATAAAGAATCATACTAAAAAGCTCATCATAGGTGACCCCTTTGAAAGAGTGAATACATAGGCTACCTAAAACCAAGAACAAGTCAACATCACCTTCATCTCACAACTCGAGCCAAAGAATGTCAAAGAAGATGTTGGGGACGATGAGTGGATCCTAGACATGTAGGAAGAACTAGAGAAATTTGAAAAGAACAAAGTGTGGAATCTTGTGCCAAGACCATGTGATAGAAAGATCATTGGCACCAAGTGGGTCTATTGCAACAAGCTGGATGAACGCGGCAAGGTGGTAAGAAATAAAGCAAGGTTAGTGGCTCAAGGCTACAATCAACAAGAAGGTATAGACTTTTATGAGACATATGCACATGTAGCTAGACTTGAGTCAATTATAATGTTTCATGCTTTTGCTAGTCATAAGAATTTTATTCTTTATCAAATTTAAAGTGTGTTTTTGAATCGTACAATTGAGGAGGAAGTATATGTTGCTCAACCTCTGGGCTTTGAACATGATAGTTTGCCAAATCATGTTTATCTATGGCAAAAATCTTTCTATGGTATCAAACAAGCACCTCGAGCTTGATATGAGATTTTAAAGACTTTTTTTCTTCAGATAATGGTTATATCATGGGAAAAGTTGATTTTACCTTATTTGTAAAGAACACTTCTAACAATTTTCTTATCATTCAAATTGATGTTGATTATATCATTTTTGGCAGAACTAATCTTGATCTTTGCAAGGAGCTTAGTGATCTTATGCAGAGTGAGTTTGAGATGAGTATGATGGGGGAGCTTACTTTCTTCCTTGCTTCCAAATCAAATAAAGTAAGGATGGAAACTTCATCAACCAAAGGAAATACACAAGTGAGCTACTTAAGAACTTTGAGATGGAGAACACCAAGCCGATGGACACCCCTATGTGAAACACTGCCAAGCTTTATAGAGATGAAGAAGTTGAAAAGGTAGATGAGAAACTCTATAGAGGTATGATTGGAAGTTTACTTTATTTAACTACATCTAGACCTGAAATCATGTTTAGTGTTGGCTTCGGTGCTCACTTTCAATCAAGTCCTAGGAAATCACATATTATAGATGTTAAGAGGATTTTGAGGTACTTAGTCAAAACCCAAAATTTTGGAGTATGGTATCCTAAGTCGAGGGAATTTACTCTTACTGCTTATAGTAATGCTGATTACACAAGATGTTTAATTGATAGAAAGTGCACAAGTGGCACTTGCTTCCTCCTAGGACCATGCTTGGTGTCTTGGTTTTATAAGAAATAGAGCATATTGGTTCTATCAACTACCTAGGCTGAATACATTACAACTGGGAGTTGTTGTGCCCAGATTCTATGGATGAAGCAAATGCTTCGAGACTTCAACATTTATTTTGATGCTTCTCCTATCTATTGTGATAATATAGTGCAAGCTATTTATCTTACAATCCTATATTACATAGTAGAGACAAAAATATAGAGGTTGATCATCATTTTCTTTGTGATCACATTTCCAAAAAGGATATTTATATCACACATGTAGACATGGAAAATCAGTTGGCAGACATTTTTACTAAACCCCTAGATAGAGAGCAATTTAACTTTATTAGATCTAAACTATTCATATCTGCTTTGGATGAATCTGATATGCTTTCTAGTTAGTTACTTTTCATCTTATATGATTTGCTCATGTCTTGATCACCTTTTGTTGCTAAAGTGCTAAAATTTCATGTTCTTATGCGTTATTTTTGCTTGTTATGGGTATTTTTCGTGAACACTTGTTTTATTGCAAAGTCATACCTTATGATGAGTGGAATGTGACAAAGTATCTATAAAATGAAAAATGGACCAAAAAAATAAATTTAATTAGCACTCAAATGGCTAGAATCTAAAATTTCTAATGTTAGGTCAGACTGACCATTGGTCGAGTTGCCAATTCGACTGATTCGTGGTCGAGGGCTTATGCTGAAAAGCCATTCGATCGAGTTTATTTCTCTAAGAACTCGACTGATGGATGAGATGGACCAATTTTTAAATAGGTTTCGGTTAACTATTCTCCCTCTCAACTAGAAAAAAGTCGACCGATCCTTGCTCTAGCTCCCATAAACCCTCAAACCCACCCTCAACCTTCCTTCTCCTAACCCTAGCCAACCTCCGTTTGACCTACCTAGAACCTATCTGTCCTATTTGGTTTGATGACCTTTGGTAGTGGTTCTAGTGTCGACTTTCCTTCTTCTCCAAATCACCATCCATGGCATCCAACCAAAGAAAGAAGGTGATGCATCCCTATTTTAGGGATTCATCCTTTGTCTTTTTGCATTATAATCACATCTAAACATTGTAGATTGCAAGCTATTTCCTCCAATGTGAATTTTTATGTCAAATGCACTTATACCGCCTTTTGTGTGCTTTTCAAGGTACTTATGAATGCATTGATGCAATGGAGAGAGATGAAGAACATCTTTGGATCCTTGAACCCCAAGATTGGGCCTACCTATTTCTTGAGGCCTCTTTGAATGCACAAGAATAAATCCAAAGCAAAAGGAGGTCAAATGAAGAAGTTGAAGTCAAAATCAATAGAAACAAGCCCCAGAATGGCAGTGGGAAACCACTCTCCAAAAATTACAGAAACTTTGCCAATTTTGTACATGAATGACCATGGTCGTGGTCTGCAAAACAGCCATGGTCACTGAAGACACCATGGCCGTGGTCAACAGAACAACCATGGCCAATGAACTACACCTCACCCGTGGCCCCTGCCACAACCGTGGTGATTTATTCTCCAAGATCCCAAAAACCAACACTAACTTAGCCCAATTTACACGTGAATGGCCACAATCGTGACCATCAACATGACGGTGGCCTCTGAATTCCACATCACCTGTAGAAACATCCATGAGTATGGTTAGATGAAGTCAAGACAACCCTCAGAGCCATGATGCCCGCTGCCACCTCCTCCAACATGGCCGTGCTACCCATCACGACTATGGTATCCTCTACCCAACACAACTGTGGCATCCGCCACAGCCCTGGCCACCCATACATATACTTAAACCTCACTTCCACCTTCCAACTCAACCATTCACATTGCCCACAATCGTGCCACTTAACCCCCACCACAACCGTGGCGCTTCAACACCTGACCCTACCCATTTTCTCCACTATTTTCCCATTTTACCCCCACTTACCCTAGTGCCTCTCCACCACCAATATATACATAGGTGGTGGCCACAACACGAAGGTTAGCACCCCTACAATTGCTCTAGAGATTCCTTAGTTGTTTCCTTGCATTCAAGCCATTCACTTACCTCTCACCTTCGATTTCCACTAAATTCCCACCATAGAACCCTAGTTTTCTTGGTTTTCCACTATAGTCTCCCATATTTCCATGCCATTTATCCATCTAGGAGGAGGTGATACGTTCTACAACTGCTAGGAGGGGAAGGAGGAATATCTACCATGAGATCCATGGATTTCTAACTCTTTCTTCTCTTTTCTTTGTTCTTTTATTTATTCATGTCTAGGTATGCTGACACGATTTTACCGTGCGTATAATGCAAGTGCACGCGTCAATGTAGTATAGGCCTTTATGAGGCCCGAATCGAACTCAGGGACACTGAACTGTGGATGGACTACTACTAACTGTTCGCAATCAGCTAGACCGGTTAAAAAGGTTTTAGGAGTTGATTAAAAAGAAAATAACAATAAAAGAAACAAATCAACTGATTAAATGTTGAGTTCAATCAATTTAGATGGGAATATTTAGGATTGTGGTTTCACCGCGGGTTTTCATTGCATGAATTTACATATAATAATTTAGGTTCATTTCTCAATCCGGGTAGTGGCTTGTAGTCAGAATTGTCCACTGTCGTGGTACAATTCACTACCTATGTCTAGGTCGGTTCCACCGTTGTAGTAACCTATACCCTAAACTAGGTGCATTAGAATCGACCTCTGGGTTTCCACCATTAATCTTACATCACCTTGTTCAAGGGATTTGTTAATTAATGTGAATTTTGTCTCTTTTCAACCGTTAATTCTTCTTTCAAAGTAATTAAAGGCATTAGATTATCATTATGGTAATCAAGCATAACAATATAATTGAGAAAATGAAATCATACCATGGATTTAAGAGATAAATTATGAATTACTATGATAAAAATGTCATATAATGCTTCCCCGGGCTACTCCCGGTCCTAAAGATAAAGGGGATTAGCCCCGCATGTTCATCTCAGAGCAAAACATGGTTGAGAAAAGGGGAAACATGGAGAAAAATGTGAATAGTTAATGAAACCCCCAAACGGAGAAGATCCGAGCGTTCCTCGACGTAGAACGCATGATCTACAACCTTTCGGCAGTGGAGAACATCTTCTTCGGCTTCCGGAATGGCTGGGGCGTGCTTTTGGGCTTTGTTCTTCTCTCCACACCTTCTCGGGACGTGTGCAGTGGCTAATGACGTGATACCCTGCTCTTGGCCGCCGTCATTAGGTATAATCACCGAGTTAGGTTGCAAAAATATCACAGCCGTCGGATTTGGATTGATCTGCAACAAACTTTAATCTGATTGTGTCGATACCATCGACACGGGTCGATGGTATCGACTCTGTGCGATATCAACAAGACTTCTTTTCTTTTCTTCATTGCGCCTGATGATGACTCGATACCATCGACGCGGGTCGATGGTATCGACACCCTGAGGCGTCGGTTTTATCCCTTTTCCGTCATTGAAACTCCACGTGTCGGTAGTATCGACTATGGGGTCGATAGTATTGACTGTCTACTCGCCAGTAACCTGATGGTAAGTCGCTACCATCGACTCCCTGTCGATGGTATCAACTCTGCGTTACTCCTTACGGCTGGCTGCCTGTGGTTATGTCGATATCATCGATGACCGTCGATGGTATCGACAGCTGCATATATATGTTTTTCCTGAACTTGCAAACCAAAACCACATAAGACGAAATAAAACCTATTATTGTAATCATTTATTCTCAAAACAATAAAATAAGGGAGATTTGACATTGAGAAGGATCATAGACTAAAGTAAATGAATTATGCAATTTTAACCACCAAAATGACCAATAAATGCATAAAACACAAGTAAAACAAGTCTATAAATGCGACTCAAAATCATCACATCAAACTCCCCTAAGCTTGAATATTGCTCTTCCTCAAGCAACTAAACTTTAGAATAGAATTGCGAGGGTCAACTAAAGAACAAATTATCACAACAAACATCACCACATGATCCCCGCCAGACATTCACATTCCGACCCTTACTAACCACAGAATGATAATTACCCTAAAGGCGACAATAATCATCCATAAAAGATATCTACCTCAAAATTGATGAAAACTATCATATAAGGCAGTTAACATAACAAAATTCTCCGGTTCAGACTCAGTGCATCTTGTGATCTCCTATTCTACGTTGCTCTCCCTAACTACCATCTACATGGAAGCAACTCTCCTGATATTAACAAGTGAGGAGAAAATCACGGTGGCCTACCAATTCGAGCAACAGGTGGATGGAATGGGTGGCTAGTGGAAGAAATGGAAGCATTATACGGTTTTAACATGCACAAAACAATAATGACCTAAATGATAAATATACAAGTGAAAATGCCCTAATGCCTACATTCGGGTGGAATGATACATGCACTATCATCCCGTCTCAAGGTGAGATGGAATATCTAAGAGAACTACATCATGTCCTTATTCTTCTTAAGATGCAGGTGAGACTATGTTCCTTTCTCCCTCTCAATCCTACTTTCTTCTCAATACTATTTTTTTTTCAAAACTTTTTTTTTCTTCAAGCCCTTATTTACATAGCTGACAACAAATTGTTTGTCGAGCTCACTTATTGCTGCATAACTTATACATTTGAAGCATTCAGAAGGTATGGAACAAGTTAATCACCCTTAATGTTCAGAAGATATAAGACGCATGATGTACTCTAAGCACAAAAATGTTAATGCAGATACAACTAGATAATTATGCAACTAAATGACATGCACTTAAGGATAATGTGCATGCATAACTAGTCTATATTTTATTTTCATGCAAAATATTTGAAAATAGTTGCAATGCAAGACCTATCTACATGGAATGCAATCAAACATATTAAAACCGTAATGTACTTCCAATTCTTATGGTGGAATATGAAAAACAATGGGGTGGATAGATCACAAGACTAATTGACTGAACCTTTGAAAGTTATTATGTGTCCCTCCTTACTGACCTGTGTGGTAATTAAGAGGTTTTTCTCTCTTATTTCAAATTAATGTCCCATTATCATTTGGTCAGTTTAGGCTCAAACAACCAGTTCCGTCCACTTTTCATGAATCATAAGAATGTACAGTTGTGATTTCCTATTTTAGAGTTGACAAACCTAATTATTTTCTTAAGTTATGTGCTCAAAGTTGAACAACACAAACTTGCAAAACACTAAATTTTTTTAAATTTGCACCTGATTCCCATGTACAAGTAACGAGATGACACAAGACATTAGACATCCAAAATTACACTAGATAAAGTGTGGATCCTACAAACAAACTCATAACTAAGAAAAACAAATGACAAAAGACAAAAGCAATAAAAACTAAAACTAAAAACTAAGAAAAACTAAAGGATAGAGCTGTTCCAACTCCCCCCCTAAGCTTGAATTCGACTATGGCCTCATAGTAAAAAACAACCTTAAAAGGTGGAACAGTGATACCGATCATTCTTTCGGAGGAGGTAGGTACTGCGGGGTCGTGGGGTCCCAAGATGGGTACTACCCCTGAAAGCTTTGATCGTACTAGGGCATTGTTGGAGGTTGTGGATACCCCCCAAAATAATTCTGGCTCTAGTAATGATCATAGAAGGGCTGCTGCTGCATCTCCATCCTATGCAACCTGTCGTGGATGTGCTATTGGTTGTCGAGGAGGAGGTGCTCATTCTCAAAAATAGCCCTCTGGTTATCGAGCAGTCGATTCGTCGTATCCTAAATATCGGCGTATGAAGCTGTATGCTGCAGCTGGGTGTGCTGGATCTCTTGCAACATCGTATAAATCCCCTGCATTGAATAGACATCCTCTCCATGGGGAGAGGGCTGCGGTGGCGGAGGCTGTGAAGATGAAGATGCACCTGGATACATGCGAGGATGCTTCCTAGGTGCAACTCGTGCACGAAGAGGGGTGAAAGCCTCCTCTTCCTCTCCAGGCTCGTCGCTGTCATTGTCATTGTCATCATTGCCACTGTCTTCATCCGAGTCATCAATGGCTATGACTGGACATTTGAAATGTTGAGCGCCCTCGATGTGGAAAATGGGGTCTGGAAGTGAACACTCTTGATATCCATGATTAACATGGCAATGTGCATTTGCCAGGCCATCACGAAGCAGGATGAGGTTGGAGCGGTGCAGATGCTGCCGGTTGACCTTGCTCCTGGTGGAAAGGGGAGTAAGCTGGGAGAGATCCAACCCATGATAAGTGGCCAATGGTGTGATTAGCCCTCCAAAATGGATAGGAGCCTTCCACGTACTCCACTTTACAGCTACCACGCGCGTCAAGAAGAACGCGCCCCAATTGCACTGCTCACGCTTTAGCAACTTGTGTAGGAAGAACAAATCTGTCTCTTGAAACTTGCTGAGAGACAGGTCACCACGAGCGAACAATGTGGTGCAGATCATGCGGTGAAGAACCCACACAAACGGATGTTCAAAATCCACAATTGGCGCATTGTGGTAGCTCACGGATTTGCCGGGCAGTGCAGTCACGAGCTGGGCGAAGATGGCATCATAGTCCGTCCTATTATTTGGCCGCGGATGCTGGTAAGCATCATGATACCAGTTGTATACTGAGTTGAACTGGGTGAGGGTAATGGTGTAGTTGTTGTTGAAGAGTCTGAATGACACCCACCCTTTCTTCCATTCTCTGTCAGTGGCGATAAAGTCATTGGGCAACACATTGATGTCCAATAATGCCATGAACTCCGCCACGAGTTCTTTGTAAGTCGGCCACTCGCCAAAGAATGGTTGGTCGTCGGTGTGGAACTCCTACTCGTCGGGCCTCCTGGTTGTGTGTCTCGTCTGCCCCTTCAAGACATAGGCGAGGCTGGCCTCGAACCCCAGATCACGGACCATTGTCTGATCAACATAGCGCGTGGGCTCGATCTTTCTCTTCATCAGTTCCTTGTAGACCTTCCGGACCTCCGCAGAAGGATGGAAAATCCACGGGCAAGGAATAGATGCAGTAGGTGGAGGGATGAACTCGGGGATCTTCATAGGATCTGCTCGTGAAGAAGAAGCACTGGCTGTACGCACCATCATCGCCGAGAAAGAAGGAATGGAAGATGGAGCTCGGTGAAGATCGGAGAAGACAATCTCTGCTCAGTGAAGGCTCGGGGATGATCACGCTCCTTGGATGGTCGTAGCCGGGTTCCGGTTGCACAACAATACACATGAAACAAGTGGAGGGTAAAAGCTCTGAAGGTGTGACGTCATATGACAACAATCCCTCCCTTTTATAGCTGAGGCCATCACTCCTGTGCACTCGTCGATACCATCGACGCGGGTCGATGGTATTTATACCTGTAGAACAATCCGGTCTGCCACTAGTATCGACGATTGTCGATAGCCCGATGTGTGGGCCTGGATCGATGACGCGTCGATACCATTGATGTGGATCGATGGTATCGACCCATCCCACGAATCGACTCTCTTGATGTAGCGATCGCCATTGATTTCCTCTCGTGGATCGGTGACGTTTCACATCGATACTAGCGACGCAAGTTGATAGTATCGACTTCTGCTTAGGGCAAACACCCTCACGAGGCCCGGCCGCCACTTTCTGCCTGTAACTGGGTCGATACCATCGACAGGCCCGTCGATGGTATCGACTTCACTGAGACAAATTCGTCTGAATATCTCCAGAGATCTCGCGAGTATCGATACCTATGTCAATACTATTGACCTCATTTTTGTGATCAACCTGATGGTGTGTCGATACCATCGACGAGGCCGTCGATAGTATCGACACAGAGAAATTTTTGAAGCCGCCTAACTGTGCCTATCTCGATACCATCGACACAAGGGTTGATGGTATCGACCCTGCCTTAGTCCCGCACATTGAACAAACGATCAAGGTATCATTTTACACTAAAAACAAAATCAAATCAAACTAACTTACAAATGTGAAAGAAACTAAACGAAACTACCAATGGCTGGGTTGCCTCCCAAAAAGCACCCTTATTTATCGTCTTAGGCTAGACAAAACCAAGCTCCATATCGTGAAGCTTTGGAGAGTGTCCCTAGGGTATCACTCGATAGTTTGAACTCAACTCGATCCTGGCCAATCCCCAAGGTCAATGTACCTCTTCCGATAGTGGTGATAACATTAGTCGTCGCTTGAAACGGCCTGCCCAATAACATCACACAACTTTTAAGCTGTGGCATGTCCATGACGATGAAATCCACCGGAAAGATAAACCTGTCTACTTTGACAAGCACATCCTCGCACATTCCATATGGCTTCACAATGGAACCATCCGCCAACTCAATAGTTGCCGCTGATTTCTTTATTTTCTTCAACCCAAGCTTTTAAAATGTGGACAGTGGCATAAGATTAATGCTGGCGCCTGAATCACACTGTGCTTGTGGAAAATGTTGACTGCCTATGGAACATGGAATGTAGCAGCCTCCTGGGTCTTTCCTCTTCTGTGGTAGACTCCCATAGATAATTGAGCTCACCATCTCATTCACCCGACAAACATCTGTGTCTTTGATCCGCCTCTTTTTGATGATGATATCCTTGATAAACCTCCCATATACGGGAATTTGCTCTATCATTTCCACTAACAAAATGTTAATATGGAGCTTCCTGAACATCTCCAGGAACCTCCTATAATGTTTATGTGCTTTCTTCGGCCTCAAACTATCCAGAAAAGACACAACCGCCTCATTTAGATGCTTATGTGGTGGCACATATGGGATTTTTGGGGTCTCCTCCCCTAAGCTTGCTTCAATGTCACCCTCTGGCGTAGACTTTTGTACATCAATTATAATAGGTGTAACTCGGGGAAGATCCTCTTGCTCAGTGATTGTAACTTCACCCTGTCGCATGGCCTTCACCTGCTCTTCTTGCCTAGGTGTGGGCGCGACTGTGGTGGGCTCTTGGTAGGATTTTCTGAATGGGGTATATCCGCCAGGTAGTCCATAATGACTGCGAGGATATCGTATTCTCGATGTAGCCTCCGTATCAAAAATCATTTTGCTTTTGTCCTAGACTTCCACCATTGGGGGCTCTGCCTTAGTAATCACAAATATGTACTTTACTTGATGATGTGCTTGAACAACTTCTACATTCCCTGCCTGTCTCTATTGATTGGCATGCTTCATGGCTGCCACTTCATTGGAAATTTGGGTCACTGATGCAGCCCTATGTTAGGGCTTCATCTTGTGTTATTTTTCTCTTCAATCACATCTATACCTGTTAGATTGCATTTCATTCCCCCTAATATGCTTATTTGTATAAAATGCACTTATGGATATCATTTGCGTGTTTTTCAGGCATTTGGACCACACTTGATGGAAGAGAGAGAGAAGGAGTGATCCTAGGGTTCCTCTGCCCTTGGAGAGACCCAAAGTGAAGTCCAAGGCTCCCTCAACCTATCCTTAGTGGCCAAAGATCAGTTGAAGCAAAGATGTCCAAGAAAATCCAAAGATCCAAGTCAAGGTGCTGCCCCAGGACCCAGCACGGCCGTGGTACCACAGAACGGCCGTGCTAGATGACTTAGAAATTAATAGGCTCAACATCCAAGTGAAGCAGAGAACACCATGGCCGTGCACAGCACCACAACCATGCAATGGGCAGACACCACGACCGTGCTCCACAAAACGGCCGTGGCACAGCAGAGCAAAATGGCCGTGCAACAGCACCACGACCACCCCCACCAAGCCCACCACGGCCGTGCCATACACCACGGCCGTGGCACACCACCACCACTACGGCCGTGTTGACCCACCACGGCCGTGGCCGTTTTGACCAAACAACCTAACATTTTGCAATTTAATTCCCACGACCGTGCCCCAGACACCACGGCCGTGGCCTACCCTGCCCACCACAGCCGTGGTACCCCACCACGGCCGTGCTACTCACATAATCCAACCACTTTTCCACTGCTTTCCCCATTTTACCCCTAACTTAACCTAGTGCTTCCCCCACACCTATATATACCTAGGTGGTGGCTGGGGCACGGGGTTGGCTACCTTCCACCGCCTCCTAGCTCCCTAAAATCGCCATCCACTCCATTCCACTCCAAATCCACCTCAAATCCACTCCATTTCACCATTTCCACCACATAACCCCCCATATATAAGCCTTCCATCCACCTCCCACCATCATCCCACTCCATTCCATCCAAGAAGAAGGAGGAGGATGACCTGCTGCTGCTGGAGAGAGGATTGACAACCACTACTTCGAGCTCCATGGCCACCTCCATTTTCTTCTCCTTTCTTTTTGTATTTTCTATTTCCATGAGTAGCTAGGCCCCCTTAGGTGGGTTGTTTGGGGTCAAATATGTTACTTTGATACCATGTTGGGGGAAAATGACATGTAAACTTTGTAATTCCATTTGTTAATGATTATGTTCTATTTGCATCTCATTCTCCATGGATTGGTTATTGGTTTGTGTGTGAAATCACTTAGGAATTTAGGCAAATTGCTTATATGTGCGAATTTTGGGATTTGCCCCTAGGTCCAATTCTTGGATCCCTAGGCTACCTCCCATCTTCCCACATCTTAATCAATCTCCCTAAACCTAAGTGAGAGATCTAAGTAGCTAGATTGGATAATTATAGTGCAATTAGCATGGAGCCTTCTCAAGGCTAGAATGTGGGGGAATTGGGGTCCAAAACCCTAATTTCACTTCCCCATTACTACCCTCGGCCCCTAATTGCCCTAGGAATGCCTAATCTAGAAACCTAGACTTGATTAGACTCTAATTGAATTGAACCTAATCCCTAACCCAATTGAGCCTCGTAAGGGTAGTAGGGGGTGTTAGGGACTAGTTCCCCTATACACAACCTAGCATATCCATGGCCAGTTAGTAGCTTAGGTTAATTCGTTAGACTCTAACTTGTTGTTTGGTTTGGATAATCTAAATGGAATCATAATGTTCACATGTCAACCCCAACTTAAGTGATAAGTTCATACCCCTAAACAGCCCACACATCTCTTTACTGCTTGAAACCTTAGTTTTGTGCTTGCTTAGCATAATTAGTTCTTTCCTTACTTAGTTAGCTTCTTGCCTTGCTCTTGCCTTGTTTATGATAGTTTAGTTCTTTAATTGCTCTTTTGCTTTTCTCTTGCTTGCCTTAGTGTAATTTGCCTTTTCATACCTAGCTTAGTCTTTTCTTTCTTGCTTAGCCTTAATCTAGTCTAGGGTTAACATAGATTTCATTCCTAGTTTTAACTGCTTTCTTGTTCAGCCTTAGTTAACAATAAAAATCAACCTTTAAACCCTTAACCCTAGTCTCTGCAGTAGGAACCTAGCCAAACTAACCTAGATCTAACGCCCCCTCTTTTCCCTGTGGATCGACCCTTTACTTGCCACCTTCCTATACTACGACACGACCCCGTGCGCTTGCGGGTGTAGTGTTTTAGTAGATGTAGGTAGCTAGTTTAGGTTTATAAATTTCGAAAGCATAATCCCATATCTCGTGCATTCCGACCTCTTGGGGTGCATCTATTCAATCGAGTAGTGTGTTAGCACCACTAGCGGAATCGCACCAAGCTTTCTGGCGCCGTTGCCGGGGATTAGAGGCGCTCGGCCTAGCTAGTTAGTTTTGCTTTGACTTTTCCTACTGCCCTAATCATTGCTATTCTTTATTCATTTTTCTTTGCATTTCTTTGTGTATATTGGTTTGCTAACTTGCTTTGTTTTGTTTGGTTGTGCCTTGTGCATGTGACAAGCCACTCAGAGAAGACAAGATGGAAGGCCAAAATGCACAAACCCATCCATTTCCTCCACCACCCTACCTCCAAGGCTATCCTAAGCCTTACACACCTCCACCACCTCCATTGTCGCAACCTTCCCACCACTTCACTTTCCAACCTCAATTCCCTCCTCCACTACCCTACCTCCAAGTCTATCCTAAGCCTTACACACTACCACCACCTCCATTGCCACAACCCTCCTACCAGTTCACCTTCCAACATCAATGCCATCCTCCACCTAAAGCCCAAGGGCCATCGACACTGATGCCACCACCACAACTATCACATGCTCCCCCTACTTCCCATGAACAAATGGATATGATTGAGACCCCTCTCTTTGGTGCCTATGAAGACCCGTTCCTCAAGAGAGATAAAACCTATGGCATGAGATTTCTGAGGGTCTTAAGGCTTATTAAGATCTATAATGATGATCCCCAAGGAGAGAGAATTGCTAAAAAAGACTTACGAAGCTCGCATGATCCTTGGGAGGAAGATCAATCAAGGAAAGCATTTGAGAGGATTGCTTATGATGGGGGTGCAAACATTTTGTTTTTGAACCATGGTTGATGGTGAAAGAACAACAAGCCTGGCTGAAGGCATGAAACTTAGCGCTTGTGGGAGGCAACCCACATAGGTTTGGGAAATTTTGACCCAACCTTCACTTTTTGATACAATTGCTTTGTTTTTACATTTTCCAAGAACACACACACACTTGTGTATAATAGTTTTTGTCTAGTTTTAAGATGTGCAGGTGATAACAGGGTGAAATGAAGGAAATTTGAGTACAATTGAGAGAAGGAGTCCAAGAAAAATCACTTTAAGTCAAGTTTTTGAGTGTTTGATGTTCCTCATTATGAGAGTAGCAGCTACAAGGACCACCACGGTCGTGGCACATCAATAAGACCGTGGTCATTTGCATGAAAAACACACCAAGTCCCTGGATTCAAAAGAAAAATTGAGAAAAGCTGCCAAAGGACTGCACCACGGCCGTGCCAGTCAGCACGGTCGTGCAACCTGAAGCCACCACGGCCGTGCTAGGCAGCACGGCCGTGCAGCAGACCAATTTCAGCCACTCAAGGCAGATTAGTGGGGCAGCTACTACGCATATCCTCCACCACAGGGAGGAACGCCGCCAGAGCCTTAAGAGAGCCATGATCGTCTACCCTATCATCCTAAACTCTAGGATCATGCTGAGGACAACATGATTTAAAAGTTTGGGGTGGTAGGGCAGGCATGCCCTAGTTTCACTTTGTATTTCACCTGCCACATCCACTTTTGTTTTCTTGTTTTTGCTATCTACCTTAGTCATCTTTACTACTTTGCATACCTGCATGCCATGTCGTTTACTTTCTTGTCATTTTTTTGTGTAATTTTCAAAATTTTTGCTCTTTTTTCCATGCATTGCATATCATGTAGATTTTTAGTAATTCTTGCATGTTATAGCTAGTATTTGCTTCTTTACTGCTTTAAGTTCAATAATATAGAGTTTAGATGTGATTGAAGGCAGCATGGCACTGTTTTGGCCAATTTTGCCCAAATTTGGAACTTCTTGTCTAAAAATTGTGTTTTGACCCAATCTCTACTGTTTTGAACTAAAATGTTGACCTTTGACAAATGCAAGTGAATCACCATTGTTTGTTGCTAAGTGGTATCAATGCTTGACTTTTTACATGTGCATCACCTCTCTTAGGATTGTGATTGAATTGGTTGAATTGTGAAATTGAGCAAGCTTTGAACGCTTAGTGTTTGTGGAATTACTTGTTTGATATATCAATTTAATTTTGTTCATTCATGTGGTGTGATATCTTGGATGAAGTGTTGGATTAATTCTCATGCATGATGTCTTATGTGGAAAATCATACCAATGACCCCTCTTTGACCCGATTCTTCTTCCATCATCTTCATACCCCTTCGCCTCATAAAAAGATGCCCTAGTGCACATAATCAGCCTTGGCCACCTCTAAAAGTTTGGGATGGCCATACCTTTATCTCCCCGCTTCACTCTACCCACCATATGCCCTATCACACCAAGGGCAAGAAAAGAAAAGAAAAGAAAAAGCAAAGCAAAATAAAATAAAAGGATGCTCCTGTTTAAGAGCATTCAAATAAAGAAAAGATGAGTGTGTAAAAACACTCCAAAAATCTTACCGCAACCATTTCTTCCACTTTCATACCCATTGAGCTAGGAAACATCAAACTTAGCTCATTTTACCCTTTTCCGCAGCCACGTGGGTCATTTGGTGTGATTTGAGATATAAGATTGAATGCATGAATGTGAAACAACACTCTTAGTCATTTTTGATTAACGCCACCATGAAACGGTTTACCCGGAACTTAATGGAAGAAATATGGATAACTTGTGTATTCTATGCGCTATATTTGAAGTTCATATGCTTTGTGCTCTTTTCATGACTGGATTGTGAAAGAAGGAGAGGAGAGAAGTGAAATGCATGTACTTAGTCATCTTTGATCCCATTCAGCAACTATCGTCTTTTATATTGCATTTGTCATTTCTTTTTGTGAAAGTTTGTAGAGAGATTGAGTTGGAGCATACTTGAGGACAAGTATGTTTCAAGTTTGGGGTGGTGATGCAGCCCTATTTTAGGGCTTCATCTTATGTTATTTTGCTCTTCAATCACATCTATACCTGTTAGATTGCATGTCATTCCCCCTAATATGCTTATTTGTATAAAATGCACTTATGGACATCATTTGCGTGTTTTTCAGGCATTTGGACCACACTTGATGGAAGAGAGAGAGAAGGAGTGATCCTAGGGTTCCTCTGCCCTTGGAGAGACCCAAAGTGAAGTCCAAGGCTCCCTCAACCTACCCTTAGTGGCCAAAGATCAGTTGAAGCAAAGATGTCCAAGAAAATCCAAAGATCCAAGTCAAGGTGCTGCCCCAGGACCCAGCACGGCCGTGGTACCACAGAACGGTCGTGCTAGATGACTTAGAAATTAACAGGCTCAACATCCAAGTGAAGCAGAGAACACCACGGCCATGCACAGCACCACAGCCGTGCAATGGGCAGACACCACGGCCGTGCTCCACAAAACGGCTGTGGCACAACAGAGCAAAACGGCCGTGCAGCAGCACCACGACCACCCCCACCAAGCCCACCACGGCCGTGCCATACACCACGGCCGTGGCACACCACCACCACCACGGCCGTGTTGAACCACCACGGCCGTGGCCGTTTTGACCACCAACCTGACATTGTGCAATTTAATTCCCACGACCGTGCCCCAGACACCACGGCCGTGGCCTACCCTGCCCACCACGGCTGTGGTACCCCACCACGGCCGTGCTACTCACAGAATCCAACCACTTTTCCACTGCTTTCCCCATTTTACCCCTAACTTAACCTAGTGCTTCCCCCACACCTATATATACCTAGGTGGCAGCTGGGGCACGGGGTTGGCTACCTTCCACCACCTCCTAGCTCCCCAAAATCACCATCCACTCCATTCCACTCCAAATCCACCACAAATCCACTCCATTTCACCATTTCCACCACATAACCCCCCATATCTAAGCCTTCCATCCACCTCCCACCATCATCCCACTCCATTCCATCCAAAAAGAAGGAGGAGGATGACCTGCTGCTGCTAAAGAGAGGATTTACAACCACTACTTCGAGCTCCATGGCCACCTCCATCTTCTTCTCCTTTCTTTTTGTATTTTCTATTTCCATGAGTAGCTAGGCCCCCTTAGGTGGGTTGTTTGGGGTCAAATATGTTACTTTGATACCATGTTGGGGGAAAATGACATGTAAACTTTGTAATTCCATTTGTTAATGATTATGTTCTATTTGCATCTCATTCTCCATGGATTGCTTATTGGTTTGTGTGTGAAATCACTTAGGAATTTAGGCAAATTGCTTATATGTGCGAATTTTGGGATTTGCCCCTAGGTCCAATTCTTGGATCCCTAGGCTGCCTCCCATCTTCCCACATCTTAATCAATCTCCCTAAACCTAAGTGAGAGATCTAAGTAGCTAGATTGGATAATTCTAGTGCAATTAGCATGGAGCCTTCTCAAGGCTAGAATGTGGGGGAATTGGGGTCCAAAACCCTAATTTCACTTCCCCATTACTACCCTCGACCCCTAATTTCCCTAGGAATGCCTAATCTAGAAACCTAGACTTGATTAGACTCTAATTGAATTGAACCTAATCCCTAACCCAATTGAGCCTCGTAAGGGTAGTAGGGGGTGTTAGGGACTAGTTCCCCTATACACAACCTAGCATATCCATGGCCAGTTAGTAGCTTAGGTTAATTCGTTAGACTCTAACTTGTTGTTTGGTTTGGATAATCTAAATGGAATCATAATGTTCACATGTCACCCCCCAACTTAAGTGATAAGTTCATACCCCTAAACAGCCCACACATCTCTTTACTGCTTGAAACCTTAGTTTTGTGCTTGGTTAGCATAATTAGTTCTTTCCTTGCTTAGTTAGCTTCTTGCCTTGCTCTTGCCTTGTTTATGCTAGTTTAGTTCTTTAATTGCTCTTTTGCTTTTCTCTTGCTTGCCTTAGTGTAATTTGCCTTTTCATACCTAGCTTAGTCTTTTCTTGCTTGCTTAGCCTTAATCTAGTCTAGGGTTAACGTAGATTTCATTCCTAGTTTTAATTGCTTTCTTGTTCATCCTTAGTTAACAATCAAAATCAACCTTTAAACCCTTAACCATAGTCTCTGCAGTAGGAACCTAGCCAAACTAACCTAGCTCTAACGCCCCCTCTTTTCCCCGTGGATCGACCCTTTACTTGCCACCTTCCTATACTACGACACGACCCCGTGCGCTTGCGGGTGTAGTGTTTTAGTAGATGTAGGTAGCTAGTTTAGGTTTATAAATTTCGAAAGCATAATCCCATATCTCGTGCATTCCGACCTCGTGGGGTGCATCTATTCAATCGAGTAGTGTGTTAGCACCACTAGCGGAATCGCACCAGTCACATTCTTCTCTAGCTGCTTGCTAAACATACTCGTCATCTCTTGATTTTGTTGCACCACTTGACTAAGCAACTCGGTGCTTTTGTCCTCTGCCCTTGGTTGCGGCTTCGCATCTGGATCTTGGAGGAAGTTGTTTGGATCCTTCCATGAGAATTTCCTATCCTTTCTCCAAGCATAATCATTATTTCTATAGCCCGGTTGTTGCATAAACTTGACATGGGCTTCCTCATCGGATTCAACATCTTCCTTGCCAAGCAATTTCTTGGCTAGAAGATCTAATTTGTCATTAAGCTCCTTGATGGCCATGGACTCACCTGCAACTTTGACTTGTTCTGGAGCATCCCTATCACCCCAAGACTGTTTCTTTGACATATTTTCCAAGATCTCCCAACATCTTGTGCCTGTGTTGTTCAAGAAAAATCCTGAACCTGCTGAATCTAGGTTACTTCTATCATGCTCGGAAAGAGAAAAATAGAAGATTTTAACCTATTTTTCCTTATCCAAACCATGGTGTGGGCACCTCCTCAGCATTATCTAAAATTGCTCCCAGGTTTCAGAATATGTTTCTCCCACTTTCTGACTGAAATTATGAATTTTTCTGATCAGATCATTTGTCTTCTCGGGTGGAAAGAATCTTTCAAAGAACACTTCAACCATGTGGTTCCATGATTTCACATATTCATCATCAATATTATGTAACCATTCTTGTGCATTTCCCTCCAGAGAGCTTGGAAACAACTTTAGGTAAAGTGTCTCCTGCGGGAACCTGTCTATTTTGATCATATCACAGTTCTCCATGAATTGACTTATGTGCGTCACCAGATCTTTGTTTTTAAGCCCATGAAATGCATTTGACTTGACCAAGTTGATTAATGCAAGATCAATCTTATAAGTCAGAATGTTGATCGCCTGCTTCTTTATTGGCCCCTTTGAAACAGATGAAGAAGAAGCCTTTATCTTCTCCTATATCATCTGCTCTTCTCCCATGGCTTCTTGTTCTGAGTCAGAATCTATATCTTCCAGTTGGGGTTGAACGTTATTCTCCTCATCGTCAGGTCCCGGCAGTGGAACCTCTGATGCTTGTTGCGTGTAGTCAGTGCTACGCGTCCGCACCAGACACAGTTCCTGTAAAATGATAATTTCAGTTCAGTACCGTGTTAGACGATTACAAATTGTGAAAAATAAACTATGAATTTCAAAAATGATTTCAGAATAAAAAAAATAAAAAAATGGCCTGGAATGGCCGCTTGCAGCACTCGGAGTGCCGACAATTGCCGTGTCCCTGGCAATGGCGCCAAAAACTTGACACGATTTTACCGTGCGTATAATGCAAGTGCACACGTCAATATAGTATAGGCCTTTGTGAGGCCGGAGTCAAACTCAGGGACACTGAACTGTCGGTGGACTACTACTAACTGTTCACAATCATCTAGACTGGTTAAAAAGGTTTTAGGAGTTGATTAAAAAGAAAATAACAATAAAAGAAACAAAGCAACCGATTAAATGTTGAGTTTAATCAATTTAGATGGGAATCTTTAGGATTGCGGTTTCACCGCGGGTTTTCATTGCATGAATTTCCATATAATAATTCAGGTTCATTTCTCAATCTCGGTAGTGGCCTGTAGTCAGAATTGTCCACTGTTGTGGTACAATTCACTACCTATGTCTAGGTCGGTTCCATCATCGTAGTAACCTATACCCTAAACTAGGTGCATTAGAATCGACCTCTAGGTTTCCACCATTAATCTTACATCACCTTGTTCAAGGGATTTATTAATTAATGTGAATTTTGTCTCTTTTCAACCATTAATTCTTCTTTCAAAGTAATTAAAGGCATTAGATTATCATTATGGTAATTAAGCATAACAATATAATTGAGAAAACAAAATCATACCACCGATTGAAGAGATAAATTATGAATTACTATGATAAAAATGTCATACAATGCTTCCCTGGGCTACTCCCGGTCCTAAAGATAAAGGGGATTAACCCTGTATGTTCATCTCAGAGCAAAACATGGTTGAGAAAAGGGGAAACATGGAGAAAAACATGAATAGTTAATGAAACCCCCGAACAGAGAAGATCCAAGCATTCCTCAGCATAGAATGCGCGATTTACATCCTTTCGGCGGTGGAGAATGTCTTCTTCAGCTTCTGGAATGGCTGGGGCGTGCTTCTGGGCTCCGTTCTTCTCTCCACACCTTCTCGAAACATGTGCATCGACTAATGACATGATACCCTACTCTTGGCCGCGGTCATTAGGTATAATCACCGAGTTAGGTTGCAAAAATATCACAGCCGTCGGATTTGGATTGATCTGCAACAAACTTTAATATGACGGTGTCGATACCATCGACTCTACGCGATATCGAAAAGTCTTCTTTTCTTTTCTTCATTGCGCCTGATGCTGACTCGATACCATCGACGCGGGTCGATGGTATCGACACCCTGAGGCGTCGATTTTATCCCTTTTCTGTCGTTGAAACTCCACGTGTCGGTAGTATTGACTATGGGGTCGATAGTATCGACTGTCTACTCGCCAGCAACCTGATGGTAAGTCGCTACCATCGACTCCCTGTCGATGGTATCTACTCTGTGCTACTCCTTACGGCTGGCTGCCTGTGGTTGTGTCGATAGCATCGACGACCGTCGATGGTATCGACAACTGCAGATATATGTTTTTCCTGAACTTGCAAAACAAAACCACATAAGCCAAAATAAAACCTATTATTGTAATCATTTATGCTTAAAACAATAAAATAAGGTAGATTTGACACTGAGAAGGATCATAGACTAAAGTAAATGAATTATGCAATATTAACCACCAAAATGACCAATAAATGCATAAAACACAAGTAAAACAAGTCTATAAATGCGACTCAAAATCATCACATCATATGCCCCTTATGGTAGGTTGTTTGGGGCTAAAATGTTACTTTGATACCATGTTGGGGGAAAATAACTTGTAATGAACATATTTCCATTCTACGATGATTGTCTCTTGGTTCTATCTCATTTCCCATTATCTTACCTGTGAGTTGTGCTTTTAAACATGGATTGCTTGTTGTATGATGCTTGAAAACATCTAGCTTCTAGGGAAAATGGATAGTATGTGGCTATTCTAGGAATTGCTCCTACGTCCAATTGGTGGATCCCTAGCTAGCACCTCATGTTCCTACATACAACTCCCTTATCTTACAAGTAGGTGTGAGATCTAAGTAGCTCGTGATAGCTCGTGTAAGAGTGATTAGTGCAAAGTAACATGATTTGAAACACCCTCATCTCTACCCCCATTCCTACCCTTGGCTCTCAATTTCCCTAATACCACTTTCCCTACAAAACTAGACTTACCAAGTCCTATTAGAATTACACCTACCCTAGTTTCCCAACTAGTACCATAGGATAGATTCAAATAGAACTTGTCTTGTTGTTTGGTTTGGCAGTCTAGTTTGAAAATATAAGATTTGCATGCTATGTTAATCCCCCCAACTAGTATCACAGAATCATTCCCAAACGGCCCACCTATCCATCTTATTGCTAAATTCATGCTAAGTAATTGCTTGTTCTTGATTGCTTCCTAGTTAATTACCTAATTCTTACTAGTTAGAATTTTCTTGAGTAGTTAACACTCTTTTGAGCTTGCTAGATTTGCTCTTATTAGTTAGTGATAACCTAGGTCCTTAAAAAATCTAGTGATTAACTTATCTATTAGATGATAACTTGCATTTCTAGTCTAGTGTAGCTTAATTCTAGTTACATGCTCTTGCTTAGTTAATTTTCTTGTCTTGCTTCTTACTCTAAACTTATTTAGAATAATTCATGGTCTTTGTTAATCTAGTTTCCTTCTTGTCTTTAATTTCTTGCAAGCTTAGATTAATCAAATAAAATCACCTTTAAACCCTAAAAACCCTACACTTATCTTTAGGAACATAGCTCACGCTAACCTAGCTCTAGTGCACCCTCTCTCCCTGAGGATCGACCCTTTTCTTACTGCTTTCCTATACTACAACACGACCCCGTGCACTTGCAGGTACATGTGATTAGTTTAAGTAGGTGTGTTAGACTAGGTCCACTATAAATTCGAAAGTGATCCCAAATGCATGTCCAGATCTCGTAGGGTGCGTCTAGTCAAACTCCAATTGATTAGTGTGTACACCTCTGGCGGGACACTCCCAAGCTTTTTGGCTCCGTTTCTGAGGAGTAGAGGTGCTCAACCTAGCTAGTTAGTGTATCTTAGCTTTTCCTATTTCCCTCACTATTGCTATTCTTTATTATTTGTTTACTCTAGCATACTTGCCTTCTAACTTGGCTCTTGTTGTTTGTTTGTGTATTGTGCAAGTGACACTTGTGCATGCTTGGTAGACACTCTACTTCTACTGCCTTGGTGCGATTCAACCCTGAGAAAGATAGAATCAGTTGTCAAAACCACCATAAACACCACCGAGAAGCTAAAAATGATGGCCTAGATCCTCAAAAACCTCCCAGGGGTGTCCCACAAAATCCTCTCGGGGGTGTTCCACAACAACCCAACCTCCCTCTCTGACCGGCCTAAATCGCACGTCCTAAAATTGGAGGCGGATTCGAGGTAGTCGAGCTTTTACATTTATAAACCCGAATCCTTCTTGGCCCCCGCAACTTTGTTTACGGGGTCGAAGTAGAAATATGAGGTCGAACACAGGGACAAGGGGGTAGTGTTGAGAACACGGAATCGACACGCGACACTCTGGCAGGTATATAGAGAGATAAATTCCCAAAAAAGGGAAGCAGTAAGATGTCACAAATAAAACAAAGAAAACTATCTCCAAGTGGAGTTACAAGAAAGATTAAGATTTTAGTCATTTAGAGGTTTTTTAGGGGTTTTCATGCAACGGAAACAAAAAGATACTTCTCAAGCTAAGGTGAGGTACGAAGGATAAAACTGCGGTAAAACAAGCGGCAGTAGAACCAGTCCTGTACCCCTCCTCTCGAAGCGGGTACCTCTAACAAGGCATCAGTGCCCCTCTCGAGGTCACTGGACTAAAATTAGAGTGGAAAGGTCACTAAGGCAAATCCATTCCAGGCACTCTCGTACTCCAGAATCAGACCAAACACTGGAGCCACAACACAACTCTCGAAGTTGTTGCGACGGGAAAGCACGATTCGTTAGCTAAGCGAAACGCGATCAAAACATGCAAGCTAGAGTTCGGATATCATACATCGCAATCATCCAACAGACTGTACCAAGAACAGAGTAGCAAGTAAATAAGCACCTTCTATTTCCATAGACAATTAAAGGGTCTTAATTACAATGCGTAAGTAAGGAATTAAATAACAGAATTAAAGATATGTGTCTCCTTCTTGATGTAGAAGGGCGACAGGCTACAGTAACCATCCCGCCCGATATCGGACAGGGGCCTAGCCCGATACAGCCGTGTCGGGCAGAACGCTCTCTCAAGTGGCACACCGCGACAGGCGACTGCATCGCTCAAGGACCTGGCCGATACGCTCAAGTCGGGCAGCACACATGACGGGCGGAGCGTATCAGGTTCGTTATCGTGTCAGGCATGGAGCTGTGTATCCAACTGTCGGGCACTGGTGTTGGGCACTCATGTCGCGTATCTACATCGGCTGATATTGGCTCTCAGTGTCGCCCGGTACAGTCCTAGGTGAACCATCCCCCTCCCTCTCGGGATGCGGAAGAGCTCACCTAGTGTCGCCCGGTACGGACACTGGAGCACGATACGCCTGCTCTCACAGTCTCCTCTAAAGATCACTCGACTATCCGAAACCTGAAGTGACCAAGCTTGTCCGAACTGTCTTTTCGGCTCCCTGTAGCTGCTATTTATAGGCAGCTGGTCGGGAGAAGATATGGTGCTCGAAGCGCCACGTTTCGTTCTTACCGCCGCTCAGTCGGCGTCGGCTGATGCAAGTATCGCCCGGCCAAGGATGTCAGCTATCAGGCGTTGTGGCGAGAGACGCCTGCCGGTGGGTGGCCGATATCGCACGGCACAGCGTGCTCGGCTCCCTGTCGGGTAAAGAGGCGTGTCGTCCATCGGTACCCTCTCGCGCGACATCCTTGCGTCACGCGTCATCGTATTGCGCAACCCTACCGATCAGCGTGGGCATCGACCGTTAGGGGGCCGAAACAGTCTTGGACTTATTTGTGGGCCGGAACGGCCTTATTGGTGCTAAATGGGCAAAAATAGGAGGAAACTCTGCAAAAGATGGAAGTATTGGACTGAGAGCATTGCTTGGCTAATTATTGCAAAAATGCATATAAAAGAGAGGAAAATAGCAGAAAAGGGCAGTTTTGATAACAGAATAAAGGCCAAAAACATCACAAAATTTGGTGTTATCAACTCCCCCAAACTTAGCATTTTGATTGTCCTCAATCAATATTTAAACTTTATTTAGTGATGCTTCTTCTTGCGCAGTAAAGTTCTCAGGCCGAAGGGTAAAACAAGTATAGTAATGCCTTTAGAGATAATGCTGTCTCACAATGAACAAAAGACTTCGTCTTTCTTGCCTTATTGTTTAAGTAAGATTCTTCTCTACAGCTTCGGTGAGACGTTGTTGTATGATTCCGAAGTTAGCTTCCACACCAAAAAGCTTTATTTTCGGGGCAGAAAGTTGTGTATAGGGTAGTCTAAGGCTTTTTGGGTTTTCTTCTTGTTTCCCATCAGTCCATCCAGGTAAGGGTCCGTTAACGGGCGAGTGGTCCCTGCAGTCCAAGCCAGTTGGCTTTAGAGCAGTGATTTCACATCCTACGTACCACTGCCCTGGATCTACCATGCCTAAAGATGGGTACTTTTGGAAAACAAATGTGTATATATATATATTTTTCTTTTTCTTTTATTGGGAACAACTCTCATGCTTTTATTCACGCTCATAAGGCTTCTCTCTCTTTTTAGGATTTTTGTCGGGTAAGGGGAAACAAAGAGATTCTTGCAGTTTGGGCATCTTTTTCCTTCTCCATACTCGTCTCTTAACTGTTTGTGAGATTATTATTATATTTTTCGAAAATTTTGGCACGGAAAAACGTAATCTTCTGTTTGTTTGAAACAACATTATCAGAAAGATATAAAAGAACTTGCATCACATTAAGCATACAGAAAACAAACTTGGCAAGCAGTTGCATCAGGTTTTTACTAATGTAGTGACTTTGTACATATGTATGGGAGCAAAATAAGCAAAATTGTTCAAAATTTTTCTATGAGCAAGAGTACAAGTACATGATATAGGGGAAAAGCAAAATGGCACAAGAGAGTTTTATACCTCCTTCACTGGTAGATGGGTACCCCCCCCAAACTTATCCAATACTCTATCCCAGAGTAGTGAAGAAGAGGGTGAGTTCCTGTTAGTCCAGTGAAGGTTATTTAGCGGGTTCGCTTGAGCCTTGTAGAAGTTGGAATATGCTTCTTTGCTGCCGCCTCCTTCTTTCTCATTTGGAAATAGCTTCGACAGGTGCAGACACTTGTGGTTGCTTCCTCTTTATTAAGTAGCTGGGACCGGGATGCCCAGGTTCCCTCTGGAGGTCGTCGGCGAAGCGCTTTCCAAGCTCAGCCTCCGCTTTATTTCCCTGCTCAGCCGGAACACGCGCAATAGCTCACGGTAGACAAAGAGCTCTTGTGCTATTCCGGCAGTCACCGGGGCTGTACTCGTGCTGTCTCTATAGTTGGCCCCAGGCTACTACAGAAGATAGACTATGATAAGGAAACGAGCCTCTTTCGAGGCTACCTAATTAAGGAAATCTCCCCTTGCTCGTTTTTTGGTGGTTGGTGGCCCATTGTGACGTTTCTGTCCGACAGTTGCTGCTTCAGCTGCGGCCGCCATTCTGCCTGTTATCAAGTTCATTAACCATTAAGAATGTTAGATAGCTAAAGAGACTTGATAAAACAAGACTTATTTCGAAGATCCGGGTATCGTCCATCAGAAGAACACTCGAGTCGATACAAGGTCGGGCGATACGAGGAGAGTTGTGCGGCACACCACCTCGCCCGACACGGAGGTATCGGGCGGTAAGGTCGCCAAAGACCAACTGCCCGTCAGGATGTCACAAAAGAAGAACGTGTCGCGCAACATGGCGTATCGGGCAAACACTAACGACTGTTATTTCGGGCTAACAACGTCGGACGATACAAAATCAACTGGGCTCGTAAGCCCGATAAGCAGCGTGCGATATGAAAAACTCGTGTCGAGCGATAAACCTATCGGGCGATAAGAGAAAGATCGACCAAGCTTGTCAACTTGACACGTATCGTGCGATAAGAAACCCCGTGACGGGTGACAGACTGTCGGGCTATACCTTTGCTCATAGGAGCCATCGCCCAATATCAGAGTGAGGGCAATCTGGCCGACACGCGAGCAAAGGTTGATCAATGCATGTGCTATAGGTGGATAAAAAGAGAAGTGAGTATGCCCGTCATGATGAGCCCACCTTGCAATATATAGCAAGCTCAGCTGGGGGCGAAATGGACATCCCTGGGGCGCACGTCGGCCAACGGGTCAGGCGGTTCCCGAGACGATGGCCACATCAGTCTAATTAAAGGCATTTATTCCTATGCACGAAAGGGTGCACGCCGCCTAGGAATGCCAACCGTCTCAGCCGTTGCGATGCTCGAGAGACCAGACCCCGGTACAGGTGGTTCTGCGCGTCAGCTGAGCTGCTGCCCGACATGGCCTACAACAGGTGGGCGTAAAAACCTAAGAGCAGAAACAGCAATCAAAGGGTAAAACATCATCGGCCAAGGGTCAAGCCCCTAACCTCAGAGTGTAATACTCTTCAAAGCTTCAGAAAATAATGTGATGACCCATAAAACAAAAGAGCCGGCACGCTCGACACGTGCTCTGACTTCGGGTCTTATTACAATCCATGAAGTTTGTTTTTACTTTTTATAATAAACATGCAACCTATTCTATGAAAGGGAAAAGAACTCGGGCTACCTCCCGAGGAGCGCTGGGGGTTGCATCGCCATCTCGACCGGTGTAGGATCATCTTGTTCAGCCCTCAATTGTACCCATATCTTGTAGATTGATCTCTGCTCTTCTGACAAATGCTTCATCTTCGTAGAACCTTTTCACCCTGTGCCCATTCACCTGAAAGGCCTTAGTCGGGTCGTCTTTTTCGTAGATCTCCATCATCCCTGATGGATATATCTTCGACACTGTGAACGGTCTAGACCACCTCGTTTGCAACTTCCCAGGGAAAAGACGAATAGAGGACTTGAATAACAAGACCTTATCCCCTTCGCTTACATCTTTTCTCCTGAGATGGGCATCATGCCACAACTTTGTCCTCTGTTTGTAGATTTTTGCATTTTTGTAGGCATTCATTCTCAGCTCTTCGAGCTCTTGAAGCTGCAAAAATCTCTTTTCTCCAGCTTTGTCGAGGTCCATATTTAGGAACTTGATTTCCCAGAGGGCCTTGTGTTCCAATTCTAATGGTAGGTGGCAGGATTTTCCGTAGATGAGACGGTAGGGGATGGTTCCAATGGGTGTTTTGTAAGCGGTGCGGTAGGCCCAAAGTGCATCGTCCAGCTTCATGGACCAATCTTTTCTTGTTCGGCTGATAGTTTTCTGTAAGATCTACTTGATTTGTCTGTTGGAAACCTCTACCTGCCCTGACGTCTGGAGATGGTAGGTTGTAGTGATCTTGTGCTTCACTCCGTACTTGCACAGGAGTGCTTCAAACTGTCTTTCTCCGAAGTGCGATCCTCCGTCGCTAATAACTGTGCGCGGGATGCCAAAATGAGAAAAGATGGTCTTCTCGAAGAGCTTGATAACCGACTTGGCGTCGCAGGTTTGGGTGGCTACCCCTTCCACCCACTTTGATACATAATCAAAAGCCACGAGTATGTACTGATACCCCTGAGATGGGGGAAACGGTCCCATTTAGTCAATTCCCCATACGTCAAAAATTTTGACTTCAATCCAGCTCGCCATTGGCATTTCATCCCTCCGCCCTATGTTTCCTGTAAACTAGCACTCTTTGCAAGCCTTCACAAAATGTGCAACATCTTTAAATAAGGAGGGCCAGTAGAAACCTGACTGTAGCACCTTTGCAGATGTTCTTTCGCTGCCTTGGTGACCACCATAGGGGGAGGTGTGGCATTGCTTCAGGATGTTCGCGGTTTCTTCTTCTGGTATGCACCTCCTGTATAAGTTGTCGGCGCATCTTCTAAACAGGAGAGGATCATCCCAGTAGTAGTTTTTAACCTCCGCGAAAAGCTTCTTCTTCTGATTGTACGTTATGTCAGGAGGCAGTTCTCCACAAGCAAGATAATTGCAGATGTCTGCAAACCAGGGTAGGCTTTCTTCTTGGGCTTCGGCCAACATAAGGGCTTCGTCGGCGTAGTCGTCGTTGATAGGAGGCCCTCTCTCTTTCTGAGTCACGATCCTTGATAGATGGTCTGCGACCACATTCTCTACACCCTTCTTGTCGATAATTTTGTGGTCAAATTCTTGGAGCAGTAAGGCCCACCTCAACTGTCTGGGCTTCACGTCTTTCTTTTGCATTAAGTATTTTATAGCCCCGTGATCTGTATATACCTTGACCTTAGCTCCAACAAGATACGACCTGAATTTATCAAACGCTAAGATGATCGCGAGCATCTCCTTCTCAGTAGTTGTGTAGTTTACTTGAGCCTCATCCAACGTGCAACTAGCGTAGCAAATCACATGGTGCTTTTTGTCTTTCTTTTGCCCCAGGACTGCTCCAACCGCGTAGTCGCTTGCGTTGCACATAAACTCAAAAGGTAAACCCCATTCTGGCGCTTGAAGGATAGGTGGTGATATTAAAGCATTTTTAAGGGCCTGAAAAGCACTTAGACAATCGTTAGAGAAAATAAATTCAACGTCCTTTACCTGAAGATTGGACAGCGGTTTGGAAATCTTTGAGAAGTCCTTGATGAATCTTCGGTAATATCCCACATGCCCGAGGAAGCTTCGCACCCCCGTCACAGATCTCGGTGGAGGAAGTTTGGATATTGCTTCAACCTTTCTTACGTCCACTTTGATCCCACACTTCGAGATCTTATGCCCGAGGATGATGCCCTCCCGCACCATGAAATGGCATTTTTCCCAGTTTAGAACTAGGCAGTTCTCCTCACAACTTTGAAGGACCAACGACAGATTTTTCAGACAGCTATCGAAGTCCTTCCCATAGACGGAAAAATCGTCCATGAAAACTTCTACGATGTCTTCTAGAAAATCTGAGAACATCGATATCATGCATCGCTGAAAGGTGGCGGGGGAGTTGCAGAGTCCGAAGGGCATCCTTCGGAAGGCATAAGTGTCGTAAAGGCAGGTGATTGTTGTTTTCTCTTGATCGTCGGGCAAGATGGGTACCTGGTAAAAACCTGAAAAGCCATCACGAAAACAAAAGAAATCGTGATACACTAACCTTTCGAGAACTTGGTCAATAAAAGGTAGCGGAAAATGATCCTTCTTTGTAGCCTGATTTAGCCTTCGGTAATCTATGCACATCCGCCAGCCGGTGACGGTCCTAACCGCCACCTCATCACCCTTCTCACCCTTAACCACCGTCATCCCGCCCTTTTTGGGCACTACGTGGATCAGACTTACCCAATTGCTGTCGCTGATTGGGTAAATGATCCCCGCATCCCTAAGCTTTATTACCTCTTTCTTGACGACCTCCTTGAGCATCTAGTTCAGTTTCCTCTGGGGTTGAACCAGAGGCTTGGCAGATTCATCCAAGTTGATGTGATGCATGCACAGGGCGGGGCTAAGGCCTTTGATATCATATACTGAATATCCTATAGCCCTCCTGTGGAGCCTTAACTCCTCAAGGAGTCAGTCCAGCTGGTTTCTTGAAAGATCGGCATTTACGATGATGGGGTTTCTCTGCTCTTCATCTAAGAACTCGTACTTCAGGCCTTCAGGCAATGCTTTTAACTCTGGCTTTGGCCTGGGTGCCTTTTCTTGAGGCTCCTCCTCAAGAGAGGCATAAATCACAGACTCAACCACCTTATCCTCTTCCTACAAGTCTTCGTCAGAAAGGTTGAAAAGGTTGAGATGCTTCGCGACCTCAGGATCTTCGAGGTCGGGATCTTGACAGTTTATAGCCCTTAAGAGTGGGTCTACTGTCTGGATATCTTCCTCTACTTCCTCGCAGAATTTATTGTAGCTATCTGCGAAACATGCTGATTCAGAGAGGGATGGGCTTCTCATTATTTCTTTCAGCTTAAAGTCGATATGGTCGTTTCCGACCCTTAAAGTGATCACCCCCTCGAAAACATCAATCAGCGCCCTCCCTGTTGCCAAGAAGGGGCGCCCAAAGATGATCGAACACCGGGGGTCTTCAGCTGTGTCGATGATGACTATATCACAAGGGATGAAGAAATCAACAACCCTGATCGGCACATCTTCGACAATGCCAACGGGTCTCTTAAAGGTGTGGTCTGCCAGTTGAATCTGCATGTTGGTTCCAACCATGTCGGTCAAGCCCACCCTTTGCACGAAACTTAGGGGCATGAGGCTAATGCTCGCCCCCTAGTCTGCTAGACCCTTGCGCTCGACGTTGTCTCCGATGTCGAACGGGATCGTGAAGGCTCCAAGATCCCTTCTCTTATTTGGCGTGCTGGGCTTCAAGAAGGTGGAGGAGGCGGAGGCTAGATGCACAGTCTCTATCCTCCCTCCCCTTCTCTTCTTTGTGATAAGGTCCTTGAGGAACTTGGCGTACGTAGGCATCTCTTCCAATGCATCAAGGAAAGGGACTTCAAGATGCAATTTCCTGATCGAGTCCATGAACTTCTCATGACACTTCTTCAGATTCGCCTTTATCAACTTGTACGGGAACGGAATCCTAGGAGCATAAGAATTCCTTCCGCCAGACAGCTCCTCAGGGAACTCTTGTGCAGAGTGTCAAACGTCTGCTTGTCTTTCTTCTCCTTCTGTTGGGGTGGCACTCTCAGGCCTTAGCTCGGGCTCAGGCCTAGCTTCATCAGGGTGCTCCAGCATTCTCCCAGACCTCAAGACTGCCATTACGGTAGATTCAGGGTGTGGGGGAACTTTTATTGTAGGATTCTCCATCAGAGCAGCCATCTGGGTCAGTCGCCGATCTACCTCACGCTGGTGCATCTGCAAGCTGGCCCTCTGGCGTTGCATTGAATTCAGAGCCCCAGGGCTAGGGAGCGTGTTAGGCACCCGTTTGTTGATGATGGTATCCTATCTCTTTATGTAGGCAGAAAGCTGACCAACCAAGCTGGGTTGGCTCGACCTCCCACCTCGGCCCTGACATTCACTCTCAGAAAGGGACTGCTCGCAGCGAGACATGGTCTCAAAGCTTGGAGGAACAGGTCATAGTTTTCCAGAGTTCCTGAAAAGGCATAGAAAATCAAGTTTCGAAAAAAGATCTATTAACTTCAAACAGAGACTAATAGTAAAGAAAGAAAGAGAAAAAGAAAAGAAAAAAAGGAAAAAGAGTGCTGTCAAACTCATTGCTAAGCTTGAGACACAAGAGTGTAGTTAGCGGATTCGGGTTCATCTACAGTACCACTTTTGCCTTGTCCCCGGCAACGATGCCAAAAAGTTGACCGGCCTAAATTGCGCATCCTAAAATTGGAGGCGGATTCGAGGTAGTCGAGCTTTTACATTTATAAACCCAAATCCTTCTAGGCCCCCGCAACTTTGTTTACGGGGTCGAAGTAGAAATACGGGGTCGAACACAGGGACAAGGGGGTAGTGTTGAGAACATGGAATCGACACGTTACACTCTGGCAGGTATATAGAGAGATAAATTCCCAAAAAAGGGAAGCAGTAAGATGTCACGAATAAAACAAAGAAAACTATCTCCAAGTGGAGTTACAAGAAAGATTAAGATTTTAGTCATTTAGAGGTTTTTTAGGGATTTTCATGCAACGGAAACAGAAAGATACTACTCGAGCTAAGGCGAGGTACGAAGGATAAAACTGCGGTAAAACAAGAGGCAGTAGAACCAGTCCTGTACCCCTCCTCTCGAAGCGGGTACCTCTAACAAGGCATCAGTGCCCCTCTCGAGGTCACTGGACTAAAATTAGAGTGGAAAGGTCACTAAGGCAACTCCGTTCCAGGCACTCTCGTACTCCAGAATCGGACCAAACACTGGAGCCACAACATAACTCTCGAAGTTGTTGCGACGGGAAATCACGATTCGTTAGCTAAGCAAAACGCGATCAAAACATGCAAGCTAGAGTTCAGATATCATACATCGCAATCATCCAATAGATTGTACCAAGCACATAGTAGCAAGTAAATAAGCACCTTCTATTTCCATAGACAATTAAAGGGTCTTAATTACAATGCGTAAGTAAGGAATTAAATAACATAATTAAAGATATGTGTCGCCTTCTTGATGTAGAAGGGCGACATGCTACAGTAACCATCCCGCCCGATATCGGACAGGGGCCTAGCCCGATACAGCCGTGTCGGGCGGCACACTCTCTCAAGCGGCACACCGCGATAGGCGACTGCATCGCTCAAGGACCTGGCCGATACACTCAAGTCGGGTGGCACGCATGACGGGCGGAGTGTATCGGGTTCGTTATCGTGTCGGGTATGGAGCTACGTATCCAACTGTCGGGCACTGATGTCGGGCACTCGTGTCGCGTATCAACATCGGCCGATATCGGCTCTCAGTGTCGCCCGATACATTCCTAGGTGAACCAGTCCCCTCCCTCTCGGAATGCAGAAGAGCTCACCTAGTGACGCCCGGTACGAACATTGGAGCACAATATGCCTGCTCTCACAGTCTCCTCCGAAGATCACTCGACTATCTGAAATATGAAGTGACCAAGCTTGTCCGAACTGTCTTTTCGGCTCCCTGTAGCTACTATTTATAGGCAGCTGGTCAGGAGAAGATATGGTGCTCGAAGTGCCACATGTCGTTCTTACCGCCGCTCAATCGGCGTCGGCCGATGCAAGTATCGCCCGACCAAGGATGTCGGCTATCAGACATTGTGGCGAGAGGCGCCTGCCGGTGGGTGGCCGATATCGCGCGCCACAGCGTGCTCGGCTCCCTGTTGGGTAAAGAGGCGTATCGTCCATCGGTACCCTCTCACGCGACATCCTTGCGTCGCGCGTTGTCGTATTGCGCAGCCCTGCCGGTCAGCGTGTGCATCGCCCGTTAGGGGGCCGAAACAGTCTTGGACTTATTTGCGGGCCGGAACGGCCTCATTGGTGCTAAATGGGCAAAAATAGGAGGAAACTCTGCAAAAGATGGAAGTATTGGACTGAGAGCATTGCTTGGCTAATTATTGCGAAAATGCATATAAAAGAGAGGAAAATAGCAGAAAAGGGCAGTTTTGATAACAGAATAAAGGCCAAAAACATCACAAAATTTGGTGTTATCACTCTCCATGACTACACTCTGAGGAACTCCCCAATTTCCACCCTTTTTGATCAAATGCTGGGTCAACAATTCTCCATCCCACCAGCCCTTCTCAGACTCCTCCCCACTTTCTATGGGATGGAGAACAAGAATCCCTACCACCACATCGACAATTTCCTAGAGACTTCCTCCACTTTCTGTGAACCTACCTCCACCTATGACTCAGTCTGAAGAACCCTCTTTCCCTTTTCCCTAAAAGAAAAAGCTAAGGAGTTGTACATGCCCAAGCTTGAGTTAGTGACATGGAATGTGGTGAATAATGAGTTCCTTAAGAAGTTCTACCCTATCTCCAAGTTAACTCAGATGCGGAGATGCATAACCTCCTTCGCACAAATTGAGAATGAACCTTTCCATGAAGCTTGGGAAAGGTTCCGAAAGCTATTGCAAGACTACCCCCACCATGAAGTCCTTTTATGACAGTTTGTGCATACCTTCTACAATGGCCTTGTGGATTTGAGCCAAACTTTTATTGATTCCTCCTATGGGGGGACATTCATGGATAGACCTCTAGAAGAATCTTAGCCACTATTTGAGCATCTTACAGAGAACTCATGACATCTAGCTTCAAGCAATGGGGATCACCTTGATAGAAACTATGTTGCCCCTCCTCCGCCTCCATCTCCTACTAGTGAGGAAGCCAATCCTCAAATGATAAAGATCCTTTCCAACATGATGAACTTCATGAAGAATCAAGTTGGAGGTTCTACTAGTTAGTCAACCATGGCTATTGATTCTATTAGTGAAGAAGTGCAAGCCTTACAATCATTTGGCGATTGCAACAACCAAGGCCCAATGTCCATGTCTTATACTCCAGAGTGGAGAAACCATCCTAATTTCTCATGGAAACAACAAGGTGAGGAAGGGCAAGGGTAAGGGCAATCAAGGCCAAAGTACAACTCAAAGTTTGAAGATGAGGTTCTTGGAAGGCTAAGTAGCCTAGATGAGGTAAAGAAAGATGTATCCTCCCATGGGAAAATGATTAGCCACCTTGAACAAAGGATAGATCATATTTCTCTTTCACTTGCTCATCATGAAGAAGGAAGGCTCCCTTTTCAACCTGTGCCTAACCTAAACAATGATGGTTGTTTTATGGGCACCACCCAAAGTACTTATGTTCCACCACAATACCAAGGTCCACCCAACCCTGATTCTCCTCCACCTCCACAACCCCATTCAACTATTAATACACTCCACCTCCACCTCACTCATTCCAACAAAACCCACAACAATATCACCCCCATCCACCACCACCACAATCTCAGCCACAATACATCCTCCAAAACCCAAATACCCCACACTCAAGACCACCACCACCTCAATAGCCACAACTACCTCCATAAGCTTCCTATTATACTACCCATGAGCATGTGAAGGCCATGCTAGTGTTGAGAGTGGTAGGACTTTGGAGCAGCCACATGACCCTTCTTTTGATAGTGTAGCCAATGAGGATAGAGTTGATACTGTGATTAGAGATGGTGATACTGAGATTCAGGTTCATGATACTGTGATAGGCATCCAGGTTGATACTGTAATGCAGAGAGATGATACTGTGATTCCTATGATACCAATTGATGATTCTATTGATTTGAGCCAGTCAGGAGCACAACTCCCTCCTTTCCCAAATGCACTTGAGGAACCATCCATTGAAAAGGGAAGAAGAAGCACATTGAATACATCATGGAAACTGTTAAGCATGTGAAGATCAATATTCCATTTCTTGACGCAATCAAGCAAATCCCATATTATGCCAAGTTCTTAAAAGATTTGTGCACATTCATGAGGAGAACAACAGGAAGAACACCAAGGAAAGTCAATCTCACTGAGAAAGTGAGATCAATTCTACAACACACTATGCCAAGGAAAAGGAAAGATCCAGACACTCCCATCATCTCTTGCTACATTGGAGAACACTGCATAGACCACGCTCTTTTTGACTTGGGTTCAAGTGTGAATCTAATGCCGTATGGTGTTTTTGTTGAAATGCAAATGGGACAACTTGGTCTAGATCACTTCACTTTGCAATTGACCGACCATTCTATGAAAATGCCTAGAGGGTAAGTTGACAATGTGTTGGCGAGACTTGATGATGAGACGTCCTGTGACAGTGAGTTTTCTCTATATATATTACTCTCCCTCCTATAATTTTTGTTTATTCTAATTGTTCCCTCAACCATCTCTCTCACTAAATTGATTAAATGGCCTATCAATTTCACATAATACTAAACCCTAAATGTCACACAAAGGTGAATTTTAGGAGTTAATACACTTAATCAATAGCTATGTTGACCCTTTGAATTTCAAATCCAATTTTCACCATAGATACATCATAACATTATAGAGTTCTGCCAAAAATCTCATTACAATCAGATTTACCAATTAAGAGTTATTCACATTTGAAAATCATGTGTATAATGTCATCTAGTAACTCGAGGACCTAAGTTTTCGATTTAATGGGTCAAATAAATGTCACACGGCCCATTAAGGTGCTTGGGCACGGACCACTTAACTGGGATTTGACCCCAGCCATTCGATTGGAGGGACACAGATCTGCTCAGGGATTCAAGGGTCAAGGACCTCGTCTTCTACATTTCGTCTTCTCTGGCTTTGACCCCAACAGAGCGCCGACCCCAACAGCTACCTCGCGCACCCAACTCCCACAACGCTCATGTGAGATATTTAGAGGAGAGACTCCTCTCACCAAGATGAAGTCAGCAACCCCTCACTCGACACCCCTAACACTCAGAATAGGGAGAACGACCTCCACCTTCTCCACGCCTCTCATTGGTTGTGATGGCCAACTTTAGGGCTTCCTCTACTATCCCCCCAGTGCCTATTTAAGTATCCCCCTAGCACCGCCTACCCTCCTTTGATCTTTTAGAAACTTCAATTTCACCGAAGAACACCCCTTCCTCCCCGAACTCGAAAACCCATCACCCTTGCTTGACCCGACCTCCTCCTCACTCTAGTGACTCTCTCTGCTTAATCAAATGTAGCAGCACCATCGGGGGACTTCATCGAGTCGACCACCACCCTCATTTGGAGCCATGAAGGTCCTAAACCTTGGGTTGACAAGCCACCGCAACTGAGCTTAAAAGCTTCCTAGTCGGTAAGGTCGGGAGCATGTCAAGCCACATGGACCTGTCTTCGAGCCTCACAAACCTTGCACCGAGCTACGTGACCCCTCAATCCAACCGGAGGGTAGGTAATCTCCTAAACTCCTTTCTCTCCTATTTCACTACCTGCATCAGTCGAAGTCTTAAGCCCAAATCTCCCTAGTCGATGATCTTGACCTCCCCACCACTGTCGTGAGTCTGCAAACTCAACCCAACCATCGACATCGCCCAACTCTTCCTAGAACCCCACCTGCACTATGATCTACCCTCCCATGTTCCCTCACTACAACCATGGCACGAGTGGGGAACATCTGGAGGGTTGTTTTTACCACCTCGCCCATACCTGATTATGGATCTAATCAAAGGACCATGGGTATTCTTGACCTTCTGCCCGCCAGGCCCCTCTTCATTTGAGCACCTACTCGCGGGTCAGAGGGAGGGTCTGATTAGTCGAATCCCTTGCCTGATCCACGAACCAGAGCTCACAATTCTTTATTTTTATTTTTATTTGTCGTTTATTTCTTCAAGAAATTATCTGATTGACCAGATCTTAAAAAAATCCTAGAAAATGCTAGGAGTATCTTAATATATTGAACCTATGTATTATTTTCATCATAAAAAAGTGATCTATCTAAATAAAATATAGTCGGGACCTAGATCCGATCCCTTTTTGGAAAGAATGGCCTACAAGCCCTAATGACCTTATATATATATTGTGTAATTATAGTCATCCTTGATTTAGATCTGCCTTGTGGACATCCTAAACCCTAATTGGAGGTTTTACCATCATGTTACTCGAAACCCTAATCAAAAGAGGGACATTTGACCCAATAGTTGTGAAAAACCCTAATTTCTAGTTTCCTCTCTTCATGTGTATACTTACTACAACTTTATGTCAAACCCTAACTATTAAATGACCCTAAATGACTTTGAAAAATCCTAACCTTTAGAATCCAACTATGATCTCTCAAATCATATGTATCCTAAAGAGATATCCCTAATGATCTAAACTATAATAGAATCCCTAATATGGAATGATGAGAACCCATGGTGACTTTAGGTTCTTGTTTACATTTCAGGGTGATCTACTCTCTTTCTCCTAATCTAGGACTTTTGGTAGTCAGATATGAAATTAAAGGTACGTGGATATAATTATATGACTAGATTTTGCTGGATGCTAAATATATGTATTTGCTTGCATGTAATTGATATACATTGTTGGATGTAGATATACATGTAATTGTCAAATTCTTCCTTGAACGTTAAAAAACATAAATGATGATAAATGAAATGTAGTTACTAGTGGTGCTCATTAATCTCCCTATTAGAGAGGGAAAATATTAATGTTGTCTAGCACCTCCCTAGAGTACATGGTATACGGGGAGATCCCTAGAGTACAAGGTACACGGGGAAGGGCCCACCATATATATGATTATGTGCTACTTCTAACATAGTAATGCATATTCACTTTAAATGTGATTAATAACTTGGGATTACCCAATTTTCCACCTCTAAATATTGTTTTATTTCTCTTTCTTCATTTCCAAGTATTTTTATATCCCAGCATAATATAGCTTTTAATTCCACATACCAACTTTGTTGATGTTTTTTCTCATATTTTCTAGGTACAAGCAACATATGATGCACTTTAAAATATTAGAAGCCAATAAATAATGAGCATGGAGGATAGTAGATAGATCTCTACTTCTTATCTTATTCATTTTAGTTAGATAGTTTTATTCTTCTAGATGATGTAATAGGATGTTATAGATCCTATGTAATAATCATATTTTTCTTTCTCATAGACTTATTCATTCTTCCTTGTCAATTACTAGTATGTAATGACTTTATTTATTCTCAATGAATGAAGTGCTTTGTGGCTATCTAATGATGATGTGAACTTGATCTTGGCTTTTCTCTGATTTTAGCCGACTACCTTAATTTCCTATATTTTCCCTTCTGACATTTATAGATATGAGTGCATGCATATTTATGGATGTCACTAAGGAAAGTATATATAAATTGGGGTCTCACAGTTGGTATCAGAGCCAAGGTTCACACATCATAGTCGCATAACCTTCATTCACCCTATATGAGTCTAGGCTAGTCCTTGAGTTAGGGATGTGAAGGGTTGAGGTGACTAGGATAACATCTGCCTAAGGTGTGGCTAAAGTCACCGAGTCACTTTTCTTTGCAATCACGAGGCTACCTATAAGGCAATGTAAGTCTACCTGGATGATATCCTAAATGTCCCCTACTTCTTGGGCATACCTTAAATTAGGATCCTTCTCATCTATAGAAATTCCCTCTCATCTTTTCTATAGGAATATTTCCCTCTTATCTCTATTTTTGAAAATATTCCCCCTTACCTTTATGATATAAGGTTAGGAAAGAGTCTCTCTATTTAGAAAGTCTTAAGGACCAACTGATAAGGATTTTAGGGTATCTTCAACAAATTGTAACATTAAGAACATTAATAAATAATAAAAGAGCATAATGAAATATTTTGTGATAAAAATAATGATAATGATGAGAATAATTGTTGAAGAAATAAATCTAATATGTACAAATTAATTACAGGATGCCTCCTAAGACTCGCAACTCAAAGGCCTTGGAGGAATCATCCTATAAAAAGAGAAAAGAGCCTGCAAACTCTGAAGTACGTAATCCCGATGCTGCAGCCAAGGAAAGGTGGGAGGAACAGAAGAAAATTCTCCTAGACTTTATGGAGACCCTTGCCACTAGAGGAACCCCTGAAACTAGTGCCCCTAGGGTTAAAGAAGTAATGATGATAGAATTCATTAAGCTCAACCCTAATACCTTTTGGGGGGGAGATCAGCCTGATGTCATGGACAAGGCTGAGGCCTGGATCCTATCCGTGGAGAATGGTTTTTGTACCCTAGAAGTACCCAATGAGAAGAAGGTCAAGGTTTCCACCCATCTTCTTACGGGAGGGGCAAAAATTTGGTGGGCGAACTATGGTGGGAATAGGGGAGAAGAAGTAGATTCCATGGGGTGGGAAGCCTTCAAAACCCTCTTCACTGATCACTTTATGCATATAGCCGAGAGGAAGAGGAAGGAGAAGATGTACATGGAGTTAAGGCAGGGTAGTCTTTTAGTGGCTGACTACACCCAAAAGTTTAGGCTTCTGGAGCGTTATGCATCCATCAGGATTGAAGACTGCCTTACCGAGCATTACGTTGACTGCCTTTCCACCCACTTGAAAACCTTAGTCATAGCCTCCTATCCCAGAAGCATAGATGAAGCCCTAGACATGGTCCTTAAGCAGGAGAAAGAGCAGGGAATGCAGAAACTTTCCAGCATGGGGTACTTAGGGTTAACCACCACTGAGGAGGATAAGTCTACTAAGTTCAACCCAGACCATAACAAAAAGGGATCAGGAAAAAGGAGGAGGTTCAGGAAAAGGAGGACATAAGCACAACCGAAATCAATAGAAGATAGTCCACCCAAAGTGCAAGACTTGTGGGTGACACAATGGTGGGGTATGCCGTCATACCAAGCCGGTCTGCTATAACTGTAAGAAGGAGGGTCATTTTCTTGCCAAGTGCCCCACTCCCTCCATCTTTGGAAATCCTAGAGCAGGTCCTTCACAGCCTCAGGGACACCATAATGGCAAGGTATTTGCCATGAATGCAGAAGAGGCCAAGGCAAATCCCAACCAGCTTTGTGAAGGTAACCTAAATTATTTTCATAATTTAATATCTTGATCAAGCCTACAAATTATTCATAACTCAATTATCATGTGTAGGCACTATATTATTAAATGGTTATTCTATTAAGGATTTATTCGACTCTAGATCTACAAATACATTTATTTATCAAACTCTGGCATCTATATTACATCTGCATATAAGGGACTTGGGATATATTCTGGATGTGTCTACTCTGAGTGGAAAAATACTCACAACCCTATAGAAAACTGATGTCCTCTCTCTTAAATTTGAAAATCATGATATGCCCTTTGAATTCATTCTCTTAACTATGGAAGACTTTGATATTATAGTTGGTATGGATTGGCTATACACATACCATGCTCACATTGATTGTAGAAATAAGATGGTTGTCCTCTCTCAACCCCATTCTTGTCCTGTGAAAATCCCTAGGGGAAGCGAATTCTTTAATAATATTATATTCTCCTCTCTTAAAGCTAAAAAGCTCATTTCTCAAGGATGTAAAGTCTTCCTCGCAATAGTCTCAGATAACAGTCATAGTATCGGGCCTGTAGAAAGTCTGGAGGTGGTACGTGACTTCCCTGATGTATTTCCGGAGGAGCTTCTTGGGATGCCTCCAACTAGAGACATTGAGTTCTCCATAGATCTTCTTCCTGGAACCACTCTGATTTCTAGGGCACCATATAGGATGGCTCCCACTGAGCTTATGCAGTTGAAGAAGCAGTTGCATGAACTTCTCAACAAAGGTTTCATTCGACCTAGTTTTTCCCCCTGGGGTGGTCTTGATCTTTTTGTCAAAAAGAAAGATGGTTCTATGCGTATGTGTATTGACTACCGCATGTTGAACCAAGCTACTATTAAAAACAAGTATCCTCTCCCTCGTATTGATGACCTCCTTGATCAACTTCTTACTGCTAAAGTTTTCTCAAAGATTGATCTTCGTTCTGGATACCATCAACTTAAAATCAAGGATTCTGATATTTCAAAATCTGCCTTTCGAACTCATTATGGGCATTATGAATTTCTAGTGATACCATTCGGGTTGACCAATGCACCAGGCACAATTATGAACCCGATGAACAAAGTCTTCCAACCTTATCTCGATGAGTTTGTGGTTGTGTTCATTGATGATATCTTGATCTATTCTGATTCTATGGAAAAACACCGGGAACACTTGCAAGCAATTCTTGACATTCTTCGAACCTTGAAATTTTATGGCAAGCTTTCAAAATGTGAATTCTGGATTGAGAAAGTCATGTTTCTTGGACATGTCATTTTTGGGGGTAACATATTTGTTGATCTCGCTAAAATCTTTGTTGTACTTGATTGGCAATCTCCTCACAATCCTTCTAAAATTTGGAGTTTCTTAGGTCTAGCTGGATATTATCGTCATTTTATTCTGAATTTCTCCAAAGTGGCACTTCCTCTGACTAAGCTTACTTGGAAGGATGAGCACTTCATCTGGTCAACTGCTTGTGAGTCTAGTTTCCAGCAGTTAAAGAAAAAGTTGACGTCAGCTCCTAATCTTGTTTTACCTTCTGGCAACGAAGGGTTTGTGATATTCATTGATGCTTCGAGGAATGGGTTAGGATGCGTCCTGTAGAAGAATGGAAAGGCAGTGGCCTTTGCATCTAAGTAGCTAAAACCCAATGAACTTAATTATGCCACACATGATTTGGAATTATTTTCAATCATTCATGGTCTTAAAATTTAGAGGCACTACTTGTATGGGGCAACATTCGAATCTTCATTGACCACAAAAGCTTGAAGTACATCTTGACTCAGAAGGACTTGAATCTGCGTCAACGCCGATGGATTAAATACCTAAAGGACTACGATTTCACTATTTCCTATCATCGGGGTAAGGAAAATGTAGTCACTGATGCCCTTAGTAGGAAAAGGGTAGTGTGTGCATCTCTATCTGTTGCTGAATGGAAGAATATGGAGGATCTAGTGGGCTGGAAGCCACAGTTTCTGTCTGATCGTGTGCATGTTAATAACATCTCCATCACGTCCAACTTTCATTTCAAACTGCTTGAGGCACAAAAGGCTAGTCTTGATCTTGTAGAGCTCTTCTCTCTCCTGTCGAAGCCTCAAACACATCTATCTATGGGTATTGATGGTGGTCTTTGATATAAGAACCGTATGTGGGTTCTTGAGAAGTTAGATATAAAGACAATAATTCTTAGTGAGGCACATGGGTTTAAGTACATAGTCCATCTAGGCACGATGAAGATGTACAAAGACCTACAACGCCAGTTCTGGTGGAGGGGCATGAAGTGTGATATTGCCAATTTCGTGTCCAGGTGTCTAACATGCCAAATGATCAAGGCCGAACATTAGAGACTAGGCGGTCTACTACAACCCCTTGAGATTCTGGAATGGAAATGGGAACACATCTCCATGGACTTCATGGTGGGATTACTCAGGACCAGGAAGGGATACGACATTGCATGGGTCATAGTGGATCGTCTCACCAAGTCAGCTCATTTTCTTCCTGTGAAGACTACTGCAAAAGTTACTGAATTGGCTAACCTCTACATACGGGAGATAGAACGTCTACATGGGGTTCCAACGTCCATTGTGTCAGACAGGGACCCAAAGTTCACTTCAAAGCTGTGGAAATACGTTCAAGAGGAATTGGGCACCAAATTGAACTTTAGTACAACCTACCATCCACAGACAGACGGATAGTCAGACTGTACAATGCAGATTCTAGAGGATCTTCTACGGGTTTGTGTTCTCAATTGGGATGGCTCGTGGGACTACTACTTGCCTTTAGTTGAGTTTGCCTATAATAATAGCTATCAGGAAAGCATCAGTATGCCTCCCTATGAAGCTCTCTATGGACGGCCATGCAAATCTCCATTACACTGGGATGACGTCAGAGAACATACCCTGATGAAATCTGAAGAGACGCAACTGTATAATGATAAAGTTGCACTGATATGCCCTTTGAGGATGAAGCGGGAACATGATAGGAAGAAGTCTTCTGCAGATGCTCACTACCAGGAACGTCAGTTCAAGGAAGGTGACCATGTTTTTCTGAAGATCTAACCTATTCAAGCTTTGGCCAAAAACAAAGGAAAGCTTAGTCCTTGTTATGTTGGACCCTTTGAAATTCTGGAAAGGGTTGGTAAATGTGCCTATCCTCTCACTTTGCCACCTTAGTATAGTGCCATGCATAATGTCTTTCATGTATCTAATATGAAGCCTTATGTCAAAGACCCCATTCACATTCTAAATCATGAGCCTCTTGAGTTGAAGGATGATCTGTCATATGCTGAGTCCCCAGTCAAAATTTTGGATTTCAAGACAAAGGAGCTTCACAGTAATCAACATATATATATATATGGTGAAGGTTCTATGGAGTCACCATGATTAGACCGATGCCACCTGGGAGCTAAAGCCTGAGGTCGAGAAGAAATATCCACATCTCTTTTTGGCTGCTTGAATTTTGGGGACATAACTCTTAAAATGGAGGGGAGAATGTCATAGAGTGAGTTTTCTATATATACACACACACACACACACATATATATATATATATATATATATATATATATATTACTCTCTCTCCTATAATTTTTGTTTATTCTAATTGTGCCCTCAACCATCTCTCTCAATAAATTGATTAAATGGCCTATCAATTTCACGTAATAGAAACCCTAAATGTCACACAAAAGTGAATTTTAGGAGTTAATACACTTAATCAATAGCTATGTTGACCTTTCGAATTTCAATTCCAATTTTGCACCATAGCTACATCATAAAATTATATAGCTATGCCAAAAATCTCATTACAACCAGATTTACCAATTAAGAGTTATTCACATTTCAAAATCATGTGTATAATGTCATCTAGTAACTCTAGGACCTAAGTTTTTGATTTAATGGGTCAAATAAATGTCACGCGGCCCATTAAGTTGCTTGGGCGTGGGCCATTTAACTAGGATTCGACCCCAACCGTTATATTGGAGGGACACAAATCCGCTCAGGGATCCAAGGGTCAAGGACCCCATCTTCTACCTTCTGCCTTCTCTAGCTTCAACCCCAACAGAGTGCCGACCTCAAAAGCTACCTCGCACGCCCAACTCCCATAACACTTGCATGAGATATTTGGAGGAGAGGCTCTTCTCACCGAGATGAAGTTAGCAACCCCTCACTCAACACCCCTCGTGCTCAGAATAGGGAGAATGACCTCCACCTTCTCCGTGCATCTCACTAGCGGTGGCGGCCAACTTTAGGGCTTCCTCTACTAGCTCCCTCACCCCCCGTTCCTATTTAAGTATCCCCCTAGCACCGCCTACCCTCCTTTGATCTTTTAGAAACTTCAATTTCACTAAAGAACATACCTTCTTCCCTAACCTCGAACACCCATCACCCTCGCCTGACCTGACCTCCTCCTCAGTCCAATGACTCTCTCCACTGAATCAAATGTAGCAACACCATCAGGGGACTTCATCGAGTCAACCACCACCCTTGGTTGGAACCACAAAGGTCCTGAACCTTGGGTCAACATACCGCCACAACTGAGCTTAAAAGCTTCCTCATCGGCAAGGTCGGGAGCACGTCGAGCCACATGGAGCTGTCTCCAAGCCTCATGAACCTCACAGCAAGCTTTGTGACCCCTCAATCCAACCAGAGGGTAGGTAATCTCCTGAAATCATTTCTCTCCTATTTCACTACTCAGATCGGTCGAAGTCTTGCACCCAGATCTCCCTAGTCTACGATCTTGACCTCCCCGCCACCGTCGTGAGTCTGCGAACTCAACCCAGCCATCAACATCTCCAAACTCTTCTTGGAACCCCACCTGCACCATGATCTACCCTCCCATGTTCCCTCGCTGCAACCATGGTGTGAGCGGGGAACATTCAGAGGGGTGTTTTTACCACCTCGCCCATACCTGATTATGGATACAATCAAAGGACCATGGGTATTCCCGACCTTCTATGCGCCTAGCCCCTCTTCAGTCAAGTGCCTGCTCGCAGGTCAGTAGGATGTTCAGATTAGTCGGATCCCTCACTTGATCCATGAAGCAGAGCTCGCAATTCTATTTTTATTTTTATTTTTTGTTTATTTCTTGAAGAAATTATCTGATTGGCTAGATCTTAGAAAAATCTTGGAAAATGCTAGGAATATCAAAATATATCGAACCTAAATATTATTTTCATTAGAAAAATACGATCTATCTAAATAAAATATAGTCAGGACCAATATCTGATCCCTTTTAAGAAAGTATGTACTACAAGCCCTAATGTCCTTATATATTGTGTTATAATAGTCATCCTTGAATTAGATCTACCTTGTGGACATCCTAAATCCTAATTGGGGACCTGACCATCATGTTACTCGAAACCCTAATCAAAAGAGGGATATTTGATCCAATAGTTGTGAAAAACCCTAATTTCTAGTTTCCTCTCTTCATGTGTATACTTATTACAACTTTATATCAAACCCTAACTATTAAATGACCCTAAATGACTTTGAACGACCCTAACCTTTAGAATCCAACTCTCATCTCTCGAATCATATGTATCCTAAAGAGATATCCCTAATGATCTAAACTATAATAGAAACCCTAATATGGAATGATGAGAACACATGGTGACTTTAGGTTCTTGTTTATATTTCAGGGTGATCTACTCTCTTTCTCCTAATCTAGGACTTGTGGAAGTCAGATCTAAAATTAAAGGTATGTGGATATAATTATATGACTAGATTTTGCTGGATGCTAAATAAATGTACTTTCTTCCATGTAATTGAAATACATTGTTGGATGTAGATATACATGTAATTGTCAAATTCTGCCTTGAACGTTATAGAACATAAATGATGATAAATGAAATGTAGTTACTAGTGGTGCTCATTAATCTCCCTATTATAGAGGGAAAGCATTAATGTTGACTAGCACCTCCCTAGAATATATGGTATACGAGGAGATCCCTAGAGTACAAGGTACATGAGGAAGGGACCACCATATATGTGATTATGTGCTACGTCCACCATAGTAATGCATATTCATTTTAAATGTGATTAATAACTTGGGGATTACCTCTATCGAGCAATCATGAGATGGCACCACCTAGGGTTTCTCCGCAGGTGACTGGTGGTCGTCATGATAACCTAGGAATTCCAGAAGAAGAAGGAGACGGCGATCCAGGGAGGCCGAGTTGCACCATCCCCATGGGCACGACAGGCATCATGTTTAATTACTCCTCCAACAGGAACACCCAGCCGCAACAACGTCCTGGACACTCTAGTATGGATATCGATGAAGGCGTTGCACCGTATGCCAGCTTTCCTAACCTTCCCACACCGCCACTTGTCGCAGACACCCCACGTGAGGAACAACAGACTCGCCCGTCCTATAACGACTCCATGGGCTTGTGGAACAGTATCTTTAATAAACAAGGGTTTATCCATATTGATGCCGATCAAACAGATGTCACCTTGAGGCTGGAGGACATTATCTTCTCGACAGATAACAAATTCCCTACCTTCGACGTAAGGCAAGAAGTCCTAGAGGACCTACTGAAACCCTAGAAGTTCATAGCCATCGTCAAGATCCTAGCCCAGGAGATCAGATTCCTAACGTTATGAGACAGAATCAAATCATTATGGTAACCTATGGGAGGTTTTAATCTCATTGACGTGGACAATGATTACTTCATTGTACATCTTCAAACGGAAGATGATTTCATCAATGCCCTTACCGGTGGCCCCTGGCCCATATTCGGCTCCTATCTGACAGTACAGAGGTGGTTTCCTACCTTCTCCCTGGCATTGGCATCCCCACCCAAGTTGGTAGCTTGGGTACGTATCCTAAACCTCCCCATATACCTCTACCAGGAGAGCTTCTTGACTGAAATTGGGAACAGGCTAGGGAGGACGTTCAAGATAGATCCGAACACCAAGTTTCAACGACGGGGTATATTCGCACGACTGGATGTCGAACTAGACATGGTGAATCCGCTAGTCCCGATGGTTTCCATCACAGGCACCCGATACAAGATAGAATATGAAAACATACCTTTTATTTGCCTTCATTGTGGCCAAGCCGGCCACTTGGAGAAGGACTGCAGAACAAGGATGGATGAAGAAAACACAGCTAGGGCAACAACATTGGACACAGGCTCAATCGTACCTACACCGCCGCCACAGAGGAAGGAAGGGTTTTCAGAATCCATTCACACCCAACCAGTCTTCAGGAAACCAAGAAAGCAAGGAAACTCCAATACCCAGAAAAGAACCCAGAACACGTCCAATAGATTCATAAACCTGTCGGACCAAGATAATGAAGACGATGATCAGGGAACCACTACGGTCGAGGAGATTGCAGAAAGAGTTTCTGGCATTGACTGGAGCAAGCGGAAGAATCAATAGAGAAGTTAAAAGAAACAAGGAGACTCCTCTAGAACTAAGCAGGTGGAGGGGACAAGCAAGGAACAACCCTCTCTTCGTCAGCACCAGGGGACACAGCCATCCAACACTGACCATATAGTATCCGCTCCGACTGGCGACATTGTGTTGCAAGGCAGGAACCAATAGACCCACCCTTTCCTCTCTACGGATTTCTTAGTAGGAAGGACAAACACGGTGACACCATCCTATATCTTCTATAGGAGCCTGGGTAAAAACTCAACTGGGATGCACCTCCGTAACAAGAAGGTGGTCCATGCGGGAGACCCGGGAAGGGCTACCACCAGGAAAAGGGAAAAGCAGTCCCTGCTCCAGGACTTAGAGGAAGAAGCGTGGGAGATGGGTTCATCCACCCTGGAGGAATCCTCTAAATGAAAGTGATCACCTGGAACACCCAGGGTATCTGTGAAGAAGATACCCAGAATGCAGTCAAGGAACTGAAAAGAAAGTATAACACATCTATGATGGCTCTTTTCAAAACAAGGTGCAACGGCAAGAAGGCGGATCAAATCATTAGGACGTTGGGTTTTTCTTCCTCACACAGAGTGGAGGCAGTAGGTTATGCACGCGGCATCTGGATTCTATGGAATGACAACATCTCCATGGAGATCCTTCTTTCACACAAACAATTTGTCCACTGTAAAGCGAATGACCGCCTCTATACCTTTGTCTATGCAGGCACGACAAGGAACAGTAGGAACTTTCTTTGGAGCCAGCTACTCCGTCTTGTCCCTACAACCTACACACCATGGGTGGTTATAGGAGATTTCAACGTGGTTATGTTCTCTTCAGGGAAATTTGGGAGTTCATCCTTCGACAGAGCAAACAGCAATGACTTTATTAAAGCCATCGAGGATTGTCAACTTCATGATGTTGGTGCACAGGGAGCCAACACCACTTTCAGGCGTGGCCTTCTTCACGAGCATCTGGACTAAGCTTTAGTCAACCAAGAATGGTTAGACACACTTGGCTTCAATCCTATCCAGGTCCTGGAAAGGAACCACTCTAACCATGCGCCCCTTTTAATCTCATCAGCCGCCGCTAACTTCACCAAAAGCAACCACCTACGAACCTCGGCAAGGTGGGAGACGTACACTGACTTTCAACCTTTTCTGGAAACAAATTGGGACACAACTGTCCCTCTTCAGGATGCAGCTGCTCGCTTCCTCCCAGAGGCATCAAGGTGGGACACTAAGAGTAGAAAACAAACATGGAGGCTAAAGAATCGGATCAACGATAAGATAAAATACAACCAGACCTGTTTAGCAATAAGTTTTGACATGTCTATGGCAAGGGATACAATCGATCTGCAAACCAGGTTAGATAAAATCCTACGTAGTGAGGAGGAGGATTGGCAGCAACGAGCACATTGCGATTGGGTCACTCTCGGTGACAATAACACGAATTTTTTCCAGAACCTAGTCAAGACGAGGAAGAGGGTGAGTAAAATTTTCCGCTTGAAGGACAAAGATGGCACCTGGGTGGACGAGGAGCACCAAGTTAAGCAACTCATCCTATCATTCTTTTCTGAAGTCTACTCTGATCTGACCTCAGAAGTGAGGAAAGAAGCTAGTAAAAGTTTCATTGGAGTCTTCCCTTCCTGCTCGGAGGCGGTCCCTGGGAGCAACGCCTCTCCAGCAGGAGATTCTAGCAGCCCTGCAATCTATGGCCCCGTTGAAGGCACCAGGCCCAGACGGGGTCGATGCTCATTTTCTCCAAAAACACTGGATGCTTCTCAAGAACCAGATCATAGATTTCATATCTAGCCCCTTTGAAGGTAGGCTCTTGCCTCCTGGCGCTACCGATTCATCTCTAGTGTTGATTCCCAAGAATTCCCATCCCAGCTCATGTTCCCATTTGAGGCCCATCTCTCTCAACAATGTGTGCACCAAGCTCATTTCGAAGATTATAGCATGTCGTATCAAACCCTTTCTAAACAACTGGATATCCCCTTTCCAGTTCAGTTTTGTACCTGGCAGGCACATTGGCGATAACACAACGCTCATCCAGGAGATAGTTCACTCCATGGAGGCAAAAAACTCCCGCAAGAACTGCATGGCGATTAAGCTAGATCTTGTCAGGGCTTTCGACAAGATGAGCTGGGCTTTTATCGAAGACACCCTCAATCGCACACCTCTACCAAGAAACCTGATCTCAATTATCATGGACATCGTCACATCTGGATGCACTTCCATTCTTTGGAACAGAGAGAACATTGGCTCCTTTAAGCCCTCATGCGGGGTCAAGCAAGGGGATCCCCTTTCCCCTTATAGCATTGTTCTATGCCTTGAGAGACTCAGCCAATTGATTGAAGCCGAGATAGCCAGGAATGATTGGAAACCCATTACACTCATGAGGAAAAAAATCCCTATCTCTCACGTGAGTTTTGCAGATGATATTGTATTGTTTGGGGAAGCTACATTTCTCCAGGCCAAGGTGATCCAACGCTACCTCAAATCTTTTAGCAGGGCATCATGCCAATTTCTTTCCCATGAGAAATCGGCAGTCTTCTTCTTGACCAACACACCAAGGGTCATCCACAACCAGATTTGCAGGAAGCTCAACATAAATGAAACACTCGATCTGGGAAGACACCTAGGAGTACCCATCATTCACAAAAGGAAAGGGAAACTCCATTATCAACACCTACTGGAGAAACTCCAATCACACATTTTTTCTTGGCAAAATCGGTTCCTCTCCCTAGCTGGCCGCATTACTTTGGTTAAGTTGGTTCTTCTTTCCCAACCATGCTACACAATGCAAGCGGCCCTCCTTCCTATGTTCTGTTGCGATAAGATTGATCAAATGGTTCAAAATATTCTATGGAATGGCACCGTGAACAATCGCCTCCTAAACATAGTGTCCTGGAAACATGTCACCAAGCCTCTCCAAGGTGGGGGACTAGGGATATGGAATTCCAGATATTACAATAAATCCCTCTTTATGAAGATGGTGTGGAAGTTCTTTCAAGATAACGAACTCCCATGGGTTCAACTCATGAAGGCCAAGTACACGAACTGAGGCACAAGCAAGCCCACATGATCTCATGTTTGGCGGGGCATTTGATCGTCCCTTCCTTTCCTCCTAAGCAACTCGCGATGCTTGGTACTCTTGGGTTCATACAAAAATGTATGGGGTGATGCATGGGTTGGAGAGGGCATCATACCTTCCCTGAAGACCAGTCAACAATACCAGAAGATATAAGGGACCTCAAAGTGGAGAGCCTAATCTCAGACGACGGGACCTGGGATACTAATTTCTTTGCCTACTGATTTACAACCAATATAGTACGAGAAATCCTTCAAATGCCTCCTCCTCAAGCTCAATACGGCAACGACAGATGGGCATGGGCACCCTCAAAGAACGACAACTATATAGTCAACTCAGCCTATCGCATCCTCAGCTCCAGTGCAAACCATACCTCACTTGATCACTACACATCTATCTGGACGCTTCAGGCTCCCCACAGAGTCAAAACACATATCTGGCTGATGAATAGACAACGCCTGTTAACAAATGATCTTCGCCATAAGAAGAAAATTGCATAAAACGCCACATGCACCAGATGTAATGGTGCCGACGAAGACATCCTACATGCTCTTAGGGATTGCACAGACTCAAGGAAGACATGGAGCCTTATTATCCCCCCCCCCGCGGCATCACAATTCTTTGTGAGCAACACAGTGGTGGAATGGATTGGATATAACCTGAAATCCATCCAAACACCACAGGATTGGGGAGTGATTTTAAGTATCACTTGTTGGATTATTTGGAAGAACCGAAACACCGCCATCTTTGAAAACAGTGCTAAACCTCCAACGGTGTTAGCTACGATCTGCAGAGGTGAGGCAATGGTCATAGCCAGAGCCTTTGGAAACTGCAACACCCACACTCAAAGTTTGAAGCAAGACGTGACTCAAAAGATAAGCATCAACCCAGAGACCATCATAGTTAATGTTGATACTACTGTGGATGGGAAAAACTTCACAATGTCCACAGCTATGGTAGTAAGAGATAGCAATGGTCGATGGAAAAGAGGGTCAACTGGTCTCTTTCGGGGGTCTGACCCGATGAGGGGTGAGCTTTTTGTGCTATCTAAAGCGTTGTACTACCTGAAGACCCAAGGAATCTCGAATGCAACTATCCTAAGTGACTGTAAGCTTGCAGTCGAATGGTCCCTCAGTCAATAGGATCTGACTGAAGTGTATAAGCTGCAAGTCTTCTCTATCCGAGCTCTGAAAGGACAGGCGAAGGTGGACAAGCTGATTCATGTAAGGAGAGCAAGGAACAATCTAGTGGATATCGTAGCCAAGCAGTGTCTCAAACAACCGGACGACCTCTCTTCTCTGGAAGAATGCCCCCCGATCCTCAAGGAAATTTATCTGGAGGAATTAGATAGTTTTTCTTCTATTTTTGTTTTCAATGTACCTGTAGTTTCAGACATTTGACTAGGCGACCAACATGTGTTGGTTTTTCCAAAAAATAATAATAATAACTTGGGATTACCTGATTTTCCACCTCTAAATAACATTTTCTTTATCTTTCTTCATTTCCAACTATTTTATATGCCAACATAGTATAGCTTTTAATTCCACGTACCAAATTTGTTGATGTTTTTGTTTCTTGTATTTTCTAGGTACAATTAACATATGATGTACTTCAAAGCACCAGAAGCTAATAAATAATGATCATGGAGGATAGTAGATGGATCTCCACTTCTTATCTTATTCATTTTAGTTAGATAGTTTTATTCTTCTAGATGATGTAATAGGATGTTATAGATCCTATGTAATAATCATATTTTTCTTTCTCATTTACTTGTTAATTCTTCCTTCTCAATTACTAGTATGTAATGAATTTATTTATTCTCAATGAATGAAGTGCTATGTGGCTATCTAATGATGATGTGAACTTGATCTTAGATTTTCTCTGATTTTAGTTGACTACCTTAATTTCCTATATTTTCCCTTCTGACATTTATAGATATGAGTGCACACATATCTATTGATGCCACTAAGGAAAGTATATAGAAATTGGGGTCGTCACACCTCCTCCTTCGTTCCTGCTGATTTCATCATGTTGGATATGGAAAAGGACTCGAGGAAAGTTCCTACTAACTTGGGAAGACCCTTCTTGGAAATGACCGATGCAATGATCCATGTGAGGACTGATACCAAGTATGTGACCTTCATGCACATGAAGACCTGGTTAAATATTTCCAAGTCTTCTGCTAAGGCTGAGCTGATAGGTTCTATAGAGGAAGATTGTTATCTTATTGAGTGTCTTAACAAGATTGTAGAGGAATGCCTACCTGTATGGATTCAAACTGCGACTCAAGGTAGAGGTCTAGAGCCTATTGTGGAATTTCCCGATGTTGATGATGATGAGTATGAGGATGAGGATGAGGAATATGAGATAGCCATGGTGGCTGCAAGTGAGGACCTCCCATTCATTTATGAGAAACCTATGAAGAATTCCCTTGAAGAACCCCCAGTCCTTGAGCTTAAGTCTCTTCTTGAAGGGCTGAAGTATGCTTTCCTAGGTTCAAATGACACCCTCCCAGTGATCATTTCATCTAGCCTTTTATCCTAGACAAGAAGATGCCTTGATGATAGTTTTGAAGAAAAACATTCAAGCCATTAAATGGTCCATTTCTAACTTGAAGGGTGGTGACCCGTCCATCTATGTTCATAGGATTTACCTTAAAGATGATGCCAGGCCAACATGGCAAATGCAAAGAAGGTTGAATCCAAGGTGAAAGAGGTCGTATCACAACAAGTGATGAAATTTCTAGATGCTGGGAATATCTACCCTATTTCAGATAGCCCTTGGGTGTGTTCCATCCAGGTTGTACCCAAGAAGGGTGGGATCGCAGTAGCTGTGAATGAGGATGGTGAGTTGATGTCAGTGAGAGAGAAATCAAAGTGGAGTATGTGTGTGGATTATAGAAAGGTGAATGAGAAGACCAAGAAGGATCACTTTCCCCTCCTATTCATTGATGAGATCTTGGAAAGACTTGTAGGGCAAAGTTTGTACTATTTTCTTGATGGATACTCATGTAACTTCCAAGTAACAGTTCATCCTGCATGTCAAGAGAAGACAACATTTATTTGTCCAAGTGGTACTTCTACTTATAGGAGAATGCCATTTGGGCTATGCAATGCTCCTTCTTCCTTTCAAAGATGTGTGACACCCATCTTTGCCGACATGCTTGATTTGTCTCTAGAGGTCTTTATAGATGAACTTTCAGTGTTTGGCAAGACATTTGATGACTGTTTGCTCCACCTAGAAGTTGTACTTGAAAGATGCATCAAGGTTCATATGGTGTTATCTTTGGAAAAGAGTCACTTCATGGATCTCGAAGGAATTATTCAGGGTCATAGAGTTTCTCAGGCTGTCATTGTGGTTGATAAGGCCAAAGTGGGTCTAATTTTCACTCTCACTATTCCTTCCACCGTAACACATGTCCGATCTTTCTTGGGGTATGTAGGTTTCTACCGCCGATTCATCAAAGACTTTAGTAAAATTTCTAGGCCGCTTTGCAACTTGCTTGAAAAGGATGTTGAATTCAACTTTGATGACAAGTGTGTTGAAGCCTTCAACTACTTGAAGCATAAGCTCATCTCTGCTCCTATTATGTAGCACTCATATTTCTCCTTGCCATTTGAAATTATAACCAATGCATCATATATGGCAATGGGGGCTGTACTGGGCCACATAATTGGCCAGGTTCCACATGCCATCTATTATGCAAGCAAAACCCTTGATGAAGCTCAAAGGAACTACACCACCATGGAAAAAGAGTTTCTTGTGATGATCCTCACACTCGACAAGTTCCGTTCTTATCTCTTGAAAAACAAGGTGGTGGTATATACGGATCATGCAACCTTGAATTATCTCATGGCAAAGAAATATTCTAAGCCAAGGTTGATTGGCTGGATTTTGTTACTTCTAAGAATTGATTTGGAGATTGTTGACAAAAAGGGAGTGGAAAATGATGCAGCTGACCATCTTTCCCACATTGAAGCACCTTATGATGAAGTGAACTAGATTAAGGAGATGATGCCCCATGAACAACTCTTTTTTCTTAACTCGACTCAAAGACCATCGTACAAGCATATAGCCAACTTTTTGGCAAGTGGAAGAGTACGTAGAACGTGGACTAGAGAAGAAAGTAAGAGGCTATTTTCCATGGTAAAGAATTTTGTTTGGAATGACCAACATCTATTTAAAAATTGTCCTGAGCAACTCATAAGAAGATGTGTCCCTAAAATTGAGCAACAAGAGATCCTATCCATGTGCCACTCCAGAGTTTGTGGAGGTCGTTTAGGCGGGAAACACATAGCCGCAAAAATTCTTCAAAGTGAATTCTATTGGCCAACCTTATTCAAAGATGCTAATGAATATTGGAAATGTTGTTTGAAGTGCCTAAAGGTGGGCACTATCTCCAAGAGGGACATGATGCCTCTATCACCCATTCTAGTGGTTGAGGTGTTTGATGTTTGGGGGATTGACTTCATGGGTATGTTTCCTCCCTCCTTCAGATATGTGTACATCTTGGTGGCCGTTGATTACATGTCTAAGTGGATTAATGCAATTGCTACAAGAACAAATGATCACAGAGTAGTTTGTGACTTTGTCAAGTCAAACATCTTCAGTCTCTTTGGTATACCACGAGCGATGATTAGTGATAGAGGAAGCCATTTCATCCATAGGACCTTTGAAGGATTGCTAAAAAGGCATGACGTGAATCATAACATGGCTAATCCTTACCACACTTAAATGAATGGTCAGGTTGAGTTAACGAATCAGGAGATAAAGATCATTCTTGAGAAGATGGTGAGACCGAACCTCAAGGATTTGTCTTTACATCTCAATGAAGCTTTCTGGGAAAATAGGATAGATTTCAAAGCCCCGATTGGCACCATGATGTTTAAACTTGTGTATGGAAGAGGTGCCATCTACCAGTGGAGATTTAATACAAGGCACTATGGGAATTGAAATCCATGGACATGGATGGAGACATTGTCAAAGTGAGAAGAAAATTGCAGTTGTATGAGTGAGAATAGATGAGACATGAGGCATATGAGATGTCAAAAAGTTATAAGGGAAGGACCATGTTTTTACATGATAAGATGATCAAGAAGAAAGACTTTGAGCCTGGACAATGGTTATGGATGTACAATTCTAGGATGAAGTTCTTTCCTAGAAAGCTTCGGTCTAGATGGGAACGACCTTATCTAATCAAACATGTATATCCATCCGGGGCAGTTTTGATATGTGAAAAGGATGTAGCAAAAGAGTTCACCATCAATGGGCAAAGATTGAAAGATGTTGTTCAAGTAGGTCCGAACAAAGAAAACCAAAGTTTTGACATTGTGATGTTAGTTGAGGAACACCCAGTTGATGAAGAGATGTTCTTAAATGCACATGAGACAGACATCTACTACAATGATGCATCAAAGGTTCTATGAGAATGAATGAGTCAACAATCAATATGCCCACCTGAAGGCATAAAATTTAGCTCTAGTGGGAGGCAACCCACCTAGGTTTGGAACTTTTTCACCCAACCTTCACTTTTTGATACTTTTGCTTTATTTTTACACAGTTCTAATAATACACACACTTGTACTTGATAGTTTTTGTTTAAGTTTTAATGAGATGCGAGTGATAGGTTGAAGACAGGGAGCAAAAAGAGGGCAAGGCATAGATGTTGAGGTTAAAATGTGTCTTAGTATGTTTGGTATGCAAAAATATCAAAGTTATTGAAGTTGCATTGACAAAGTACAGAGGAAAGACCCACCACGGCCGTGGTGTTCTAAAATGGCAGTGGTGGAACTAGTTGAAAATGTTACAGTGACATGTGAAGTTTTGTGAATGAATTACCACATCTGTCAAAAAGAAAGCGGTCAAAGAAAGTGCAAGACAACATGGCCATGGCCACTGCCACGGGCATGGCGACATGATGGAAGCATGGCCGTGGAGCCCACCACGGCCGTGGTGATTTAATTGCAAAAGTTCGAGAAAGATATAGTGATGAAGATGTTTTGTGCATGAATGACCATGACCGTGGCAATCTCCATGACCAAGGTGTGAGGAGTTCACTACAACTATGGCAACTACCATGACCATGTTGAGGGTCAAGATGTAGATGTATTTACCAACCAACACTACTGTGGCACCCCACATGACCATTTCACTAAACCCCCACCACGATTGTGGTGGGGGCCAACCCCACCTAATTTTTTCACTTAAACCCCTATTCCACCATGACCACCCCCACTCTATTCCTTCTCCATGCACCCCTCTCCCGTGGCGATGATCGACGACAACCCTTCTCCTTCGATCTTCATCCTTCATCCCTCATCCTTCACTAATCCGACCTTCAATTACCACCTACACCTCCGCCACCTCTCCCTCTCCCATTTATGCCCCTAATCCTTCAACAATCTAGCCAAAATCTCCATTTTCACACTCCACCCTATCAACAACCATCCCACCCAAAAATCCATGAAAATCCAACAAATCTCGCCCAATACCATAATCTAATCCATCATCTACCATCACAACAACCATTCCAACCTATTCCACCCATCCCTCAACCTCCATCTTGCACTCTCTCAAAAAATCCAAAAATTCTAGCCTTAACTCCATCACCACCTGCACACCATGAAGGGGATAGGGAAGGGTGTGTAGAAGGGGGCTCAAAAGAGCCTTTAGGTGATCATTGGAGGAAAAGTGTGCAAAAAGTGGGCCTCCTCTCAAGTCTCCATACCTTCCCACACTCCATCACCATCAAATTCCATTTCCCAATCACTCCATTGTTCAACATCCATGAGTGCCTCCCACACCCCGTCGTCAGACAGCCATCACATCTATGACAAATCCTATCAGAAAGAGGAGGAGGCATCTAAGGATAACATCTATTCCATGATTGATGATGTGGAACTGGAGGTCACCACTCACACAAAGCGAGACCAGGGGGTAGAAGCTCCATCTTCATTGAGGATCCCTCCACGGCCTACACCAGCTCTCCACTCTACCTTTTCACTAGGGTAGAGACCACAACAACAACTGTAGGCGAGGCAAAAATTGATCATTGAAGAAGAGGACACACCACAACGATACCTGAGCAACGGGTACCACTTAATCTTGACACAAGCTCAGGGTCATGATCATACCAGGTTAATGAAGAAGAAGATGACAGTGATGAGGAGGAGCTCATTTCTGAGCCGGACGACACATTGGCCTACCTGGAGGCAGACAGACTGAAGGGGTTTGTTAAAGCTCCTAAGAGTACATCTTATGGAAGAGTCCAAAGAAAAATGCAAATCACCCCCATCTACCATGAATGCATGACTAGGAGAGTCATCTCCACAAGGTATGGGTGCAAGAAAGTGATTGATGATCTGGGTATTAAGGTAGAGGTGGAGAACAAGCTGAAGAGAACCGGTTTGTGGAAGGTGCTTTTCATGACACAAACATATACGTGGAGTTGACTCAAACAATTTTTTTCCACACTTGAAAAGGTCAAGGTAAAAGGAGAAGAAGAAATCAAGTTTGGGATGATGAATAAGATGCACACACTCATTGCATCTCCGTTGAATTGCATTTTTGCCACAAATACCAAAGAAGCCAACAACATGAATGATGGCTTGATTGAGAAAGAGACTGACTTAGACTATGGTAAATTCTAGTAAAACTTGATCGGGACTCTAGGATACTCAGATGGAAAGTCAAAGACTATGGAAATTAGCAATCCCTTGGTCAGATATGTGCAGAAAGTCTTTGCCAACACAATTGTGGGGAAATATGACAACCAAGGTAGCATTTCACATAAGGACCTCTTTATTTTTCATGTGATAACTAAAAGGTTACTACTTAACCTAGGAGAACTATTGATAGACCATATGAGAACAATTCCTTTCAAAAGCAAAACTCCATTTGTAATGGGAGGACTGTTACATCAATCGCTCTAGCCCTAGGTTATGATGTCACTAGACTCAAAGAGGCTGAAGGAGCTCAATTTGTTGACCTAAAGTACCTCATTATCTCTCAAATGATCAGGATAAAAAACAAGAGGTTGATATATAATGTGGAGTCCATAGAAATGTCAATAACTCTTGAGCTGCCCTACCATGCTACCCCACCCCTCTCTTCTTTGGGGGTCGCTGGCCTACTACATGAAAAAATGAAATAGTGGGAGAAGGACAACCCAGGGAGCACTACAATGCCACTGGTGTACATAAAGAGATGGGAGAATCAAATGGACATGGGAAAGAAGAAGAAGAAGAGCATAGAATACAAGCACAAAGGGTGAGAAGAAGTGGTAAGGCAACATCCCAACTGTAGGAGCCTTCAAACAATGCCTATGACATGCCATCCATATAGGCACAACTTGAAGGAATTCAAAAGATACAACAGGAGATGCAACTCACTCAACAATACATGTGGCATGACCAGAAACAAATGCATTACTAGGTCAACCACTTGTATCACTACCACCATGCTCAGGCATAGAGAAACCCCAAATGGGGTGAAGATTTTTGGGGTGGTATCTCAGGATATCAAGAGGCTTACGCTCCTCCTTAGGATGCCTACTGGGATCACTACTATTAGTTCCCTCCAGCCCACCTAGGTCCTCCACCTCCTCAAGCAATCCCTCATCAGTACTAGCAAGACCATCCATAGTAGGGAGACATGCCTTTTTATCAGCCGCACCAGCCATGATTATTTCCCCTCAGTCCCTAAGCTTTAGTTTCATGCTGAGGACAACACAATTCAAAAGTTTGGGGTGGTAGGGAAGTATGCACCACCCTTACTCTCATTTTGTTTTTGCTTGTTTCACCTCATTTTGGATTGACTGACTTCACCCTATCTAGTGTATATATCTATTGGTTAGCATTCATGCATACATGTAGTTTAGTTTCATGCATTTTTTTAGTAATTTTTCAAAATTTTTGTTCTTTTTTCTCTTCCATGTCATGCATTACATTCTCATGTAGGTTTTGCTAATTTTTGTGTTTTTTAACTAGGATTTATTGCTTTATGCTTTAATGTTCCTAAAGTAGGTTTCGATGTGATTAGAGTGCACTTTCGCATCGTTTTGGCCAAAATTTGCTAGAACTTTAATTTTCTTACTCTATAGTATATTTCAATTGAATCTATATCTTTTGTAATGAGAATGATTAAATCTTGGATAATGTAACTTGCGTTTGATGTTTTTGGTTAGAATGAGTCCTATGTTGGAATTTTTCATGTGCTCCAAGCCTCTTGAAATAATTTGTTGTTTTGAATAAAAGGGTGATTTTTGCAAGACTTGAATGTTTAGGATTTATTTTTTCTATATGAAAAGGATGCAATCTACCATACTATTCATTTTTTGCATGACTTCTTTGATTGTTGAATGTTACATGGACTAACTTGCTTGAGTGAGATTGTACATGAATTTCCACTACTTGTGACCCCTCTTTGACCCGACATTTCTTCCACCATCTTTTTACCTCGCCGCCTAATGAAAGGATGCCAAAGTGCATGTATCAGCATTGGACACCCCCAAAAGTTTGGGGTGACCATACCTTTACCTCCCCGCTTCACTCTTGTCATCATATGCCCTTCCTACACCAAGGGAAAAGAAAAGAAAAAGAAAAAAAAAAGAAAAAAAGGGTGCTCCTATTTAAGAGCATCCAAATAAACAAAAGATGAGTGTAATAGCACTCGACTCCCTTTTGATAACCATTTCTTCTCTTTGTATACCGAGTAGGGCTAGGGTAACTCAACTCTAGCCCTCATCTCCCTACACAAGCCAAGTGGGTCATGAGAAGTGAAATGAAGTGTATGAGGTATATCAAGCAAGTGAAATTGTAATTCTAACCTTTTGAATGTATTTCATGTATGATATAGTTTACTCATAGCATTATGTAAATTGCATCACTTGCTTATGTGAATGGTAACCCATATTATGAGTTCTTGTGCTCTGTGCTTGATTCACACTTGATAAAATGAAAATTAGTAGAGAGTAGTGGATTGCATGCCTAATTCCTCATGTGAACTTAGTTTAGCTAATAAACATCACAATGATTGAATTATCTTTGCTCCTTCATTGAATTAAAAGAGAGATTAAGTTGGAGCATACTTGAGGAAAAGTATGTTTTAAGTTTGGGGTGGTGATGTATCCCTATTTTAGGGCTTCATCCTACGTATTTTTGCATTATAATCTCATCCAAACATTGTAGATTGAAAGCTATATCCTCCAATGTGAACTCTTCTGTTGATTGCACTTATACCTCCTTTTGTGTGTTTTTCAAGGTACTTATGCATACATTGATGCAAGGGAGAGAGATGAAGAACATCTTTGGGTCCTTGCACCCCAAGATTGGGCCTACCTCTTACTCAAGCACACTTTAGATGCACAAGAATCTCCAAAGAAAAATGAGGTCAAATGAATAAGTTGAAGTTAAAGAGAGCCAAACAAATCCCCAAAACAGCCGTGGGAAACTACCACAATCATGGTGAATTAATCTCCAAAAGTTACAGAAACTTCGCCAATTTTATACATGAATGACCATGGCTGTGGTCAACAAAATGGCCATGGTCACTGAAGACACCATGACCATGGTCAATAGAATGGTTTTGGCCAATAAATTGCACCTTGCTCGTGGCCCCTTCCATGACCGTGGTGATTTATTCTCCAAGATCCCAAAAACCATTAGTAACTCAACCCAATTTATATGCGAATGGCCATGGTCATGGCCATCAGTATGACCATGGCCCCTGAAGGCCACCTCGCCCATGGTGAGTTGAAGTAAGGCGATCACCAGAGCAACCATGCCCATGGCCACCTCCTCCAACAAAGCTGCACTACCCATCACAGTCGTTCTATCCTCTACCGAACATGACCGTGGAACCCGCCACGACCGTGGCTAGCAATACATATACTTACATCTCATTTTCACCTTCCACCTTGGCCATTCCCATTGCCCATGACCATGATACTTAACCCCCACCATGGCTGTGGTGCCTCAACACAGCCGTGGTGACCACCTAACCCTACCCATTTTCTCCACTATTTTTCCCATTTTGCCCCCACTTACCCTAGTGCCTCCCCACCACCTATATATACATAGGTGGCAACCCCAGCACGAAGGTGCTCTTACAGATGCTCTAGAGCTTCCTTAGACATTTCCTTGCATTCAAGCATTCATAAACCTCCCACCTTCCATTTCCCGCATAGAAGCCTAATTTTCTAGGTTTTCCACCATAATCCCCCATATTTCCATGCCATTCATCCATATTGGAGGAGGTGCGATGTTCTATAGCTTCTAGGAGGTTAAGGAGGAAGATCTACCATGAGCTTCATGAATTTCTACCGCTTTCTTCTCTTTTTTTGTTCTTTTGTTAAGTCATGTGTAGCTAAGCCCCTTGTTGTCGGTTGTTTGGGGATAAAATGTTACTTTGATACCATGTTGGGGGAAAATAACTTATAATGAATATATTTCCATTCTATGACGATTGTCTCTTGCTTATATCTCATTTCACATTATCTTACTTGTGATTTGTGCTTTTAAACATGGATGTGCTTGTTGTATGATGCTTGAAAACACCTAGCTTCTAAGGGAAAATTGATTGTATGTGGTTATCTTAGGAATTACTCCTAGGTCTAATTGGTGGATCCCTAGCTAGCACCCCATGTTCCTACATACGACTCCCTTCTACTACAAGTAGGTGTGATATCTAAGTAGCTAGTGTAAGAGTAATTAGTGAAATTGCCTAGAGTTTTTTAAAGGCTAGATGGTGAGTAACATGAGGTGAAACACCCACATCTCTACCCCCATGCCTACCCTTGTCTCTCAATTGCCCTAATATGACTTACCCTAGAATCCTAGACTTGCCAAGTCCTATTAGAATTACACCTAGCCTAGTTTCCCAACTAGTAGCATAGGGTAGATTCAAATAGTGCTTGCCTTATTGTTTGGTTTGGCAATCTAGTTTGAAAATCTTAGATTTGCATGCTATGTTAACCCCCCCCCCCCCAACTAGTATCATTCCTGAACGTCCCACCTATCCATCTTATTGCTAAAACCCTCCTTGATAATCTAGCTTGTTCATGCTAAGTAGTTGCTTGTTCTTGATTGCTTCTTAGTTAATTGCCTAATTCTTTCTAGTTAGAGTTTACTTGAGTAGTTAATGCTCTTTTGAGCTTGCTAGATTTTCTCTTATTAGTTAGTGAAAATCTAGGTCCTTAATCGCTCTAGTGCTTATCTTGTGTCTTTGGTAATAAATTGCATTTCTAGTCTAGTGTAGCTTAATTCTAGTTCCATGTTCTTGCATAGTTAATTGTCTTGCCTTGCTTCTTAGTCTTAACTTGTTTAGAATAATTTAGGGTCTTTGGTAATCTAGTTTCCTTCATCTTTAATTGTTTGCAACCTTATAGTAATCAACTAAAATTACATTTAAACCCTAAAATCCCTACACTCCACTTTAGAAATGTAGCTCACACTAACCAAGCTCTAGTGCCCCTCTCTCCCCGAGGATCGACGCTATTCTTATCACTTTCATATACTACAACATGACCCCGTGCGCTTGTGGGTACATGTGATTAGTTTAAGTAGGTGTGTCGGACTAGGTCTACTATGAATTTGAAAGTGATCCCAAGTGTGTGTCCCGGTCTCGTAGGGCGCATCTAGTCAAACTCTAATAAATTCGTGTGTGCACCTCTGGCGAGACACACCAGAAGGCCATTTGTACTAGAAAACCCTCATCTTCCTCATTCTCTCACCTCATTCCTTATGATGACACCTTCTTTTTTTCAACTAAGGCTCTCAATCACTATCAGGAGATCCTCCCAAGGAACCCCTTTCCTTTTTGTGCCTTATTTGAACCTCATCTGCATAAAAAAGAGGTGATAGATGAGGTAGCCGAGCTTTTCTACAACCATCACCTTGATACCCTATGCATAGAATGTAGGTGCTTTCATAATTATATCACAAGCACCAAAGCGGGTCCACAAATTTTAGACCAATCTTTCATGAAACTATGACTCTCTTGTACCCCCTCCTAATACTCAAGTTATTATCACCTCTATGATTGCCTGTAAGAAATTGACAATCTCAGAAGATATCTTGAATATGTTTTTTAATGGTACAGAGGTCACTGACACATGAAGGAAATATCATCCTGAGTTTTGTGACTTTCTTGACCTTGAGTCTCTCTACAAGCACAATGAAATTACTCTCCCTGATATCATAAGTTCTTGAAGAAGCCTCGTACACCCTATAGGAAGAATCCACTATATCATCCTCTTCCTTGAGTCTCAAAAACTACATTCTCGCTCTGGTAGTCAACTGCAATGTTCATCCCAAGAAGAATCAAATTGAAATTGTAGATAATACCATAGTGATTATGTATTATCTTTTGAAGAACATAGGAGTCAAGTAGTCTAGATACATTCTCCACCACATGATCTGCTTTGACTCTAGGAAGAATACCCGAGGTATCCACCCACCCTCCCCAACCCTGATCTATGGTCTCTTCACCTTTGTGACTGAGAAGTCTCTATTTCATGATCTTCATTAGAAACCCTCTAGAAAAGGAGTATGTTCAGCAAGACCACAATTAAGAAAACCTTTTTGCCTACATCCTCTTCCATCACACCTGAAGCCTCTACCTCCACCCAGGAACCTCCACCTCCATCACCATCCCGACCTGGATGCACTTCATTTCATGTATCTAATGAAGCCCTCATGGGTTACATGGTGCATCTGCAGGAGTACAACCTACAGGTTGAGGAGCACCTACATAAGGACCTATAACAAATCATGTCCACCATGAACCTATCTAGTTCCCATCCTTATCCAGTCTACCAGCCCAATCCAGGCGGTGAATATGCTTCCTTTGCATATAGTCACTATTACCCTACCCCTACACCTACTGCTTCCGCTGCCACACCCTCTACTATTGGTGGACCTACCCCTGGAGTGCTTCCTTTGTCTGCTCCCCCTCTTGATAGCATGCTTGCCGACGTTAGCACTTCTTCTCCCTATTTCCTCTAGGCCAAGGAATTCCATGATCTTGGCATGTCTTGGGATGAGAAGAATGCTGGGTGGCCCAGTCATAGGTTTGGTCCTTTTTTCGAGGAGGAGATGCCCAAACAAGCTGATGAGGAAGCTGCTGATGATGAGGAGGCCATTGAGGATGACAACCCTGATGATGGTTCTAATTATGGCTTTGTTGGTGCCTCTGGTGATGAAGTTGCTACTATCTCTACTACACCTTCAGACAATGATGAGGACTACAAGCTTGAGGCTGAATGTGCTGATGATGATCCCTTGAGTATAGATGGTATAGATTTTTATATGTTTTAGTTTTTAGTCTTTAGATGTTGATCATATATGTCTTTATAGAATATTTTTTTACTAAAGACATATGGACACATTATCTAATATGTACTATTTTTTTATCATCATGTTACTTTCATCGTTTGCCTCATAGTTGTTTTGCAAACATGCTTTCAGTGTTGTAATCTTAATCATATGTATCCTTACTCTCTGGTTGACTGTATCTCATGAGCTTGTGGTATGTTACCCATATTTTGATTATGAAATTGGATTTCTTATTTCTCTTTTACCTCATCTCTATTTGACATGTGCTATGAGGTTGCACGTTTTATCTTGTGGATACATGGTTTTGGTTGTGCTCGGAGAAGACCTATTTTTATGCTCTTCAACCCCTTACTTTTTTATAATGCCAAAAGGGGGAGAGAAGTTTGAGATGTTTTTGAAACTCAACCATATTGTTTTCACTGCCTATATGTTCCTTTTCCTGTCTAGTAAATGTTTTATCATGTAACTTGCTAAAGGACCATGTAGTATACATGTTATATAGATTTATGTAGAAAGACTAACTATGCATGTAAGAATGAGCATAGTTTGAGGGGGAGAAATTCACATTGTTCAAATCATGAACTTGCAATTCACAAGGCTAAGGTATAATTTTACATATCCTTTTCAATATGATTGAGGAATGGGTTGTCAATGTCAAAAATGGGGAGTGTTTGACTTTAGAGTTATGCATTGTTCATATTTTGATAATTACTAAAGCATTCCATTCATATGTATCTAGTATGTTTGTTTAAGATTGATTTCAAGCATTAGTACATGAAAAGGATCAAATTCATCAAGCCCTATCTTATCGAAGTTCAAGTCAAAGCAATGCAAATGTACTTTTGTGGAAAACACTCCAAATCCCCTTAGAACATTTTTGTAATCATTCATATTTATAATATGGCTTGTAACTAAGATGAGAAAAATCAGGGACACTTAATTCCATTGTTTTATTACTTAAAAATCATTTTGGAAAATTCATCGCAACAACTTAATTGATCGAGTTTTAATCTCAAATGATGCATGATGGATTTTGGAAATGGTTTGGATTAGTTGAGTTGTACACTAACAGAACTCAACCGACCAACTTTCTGTCCAAAGTTGATTTTGGTGAATCGGTCTACTTACCTAGGAAAAACTCGACCGATCATTTAAAAATTGGCTTTGTTAGATAGTGGATCAGTCAAGTTAGCTTTATTGAAACTCGTCTGAATACACTATATAGAAAACATAGAAAAAGTGATTCCATACATTAGAGAGTTGTTAGAATAAAAAATATGCCCATTTCAAGTTGCAAAATGGATAATTTTCATCATTAAGTGATCCCACACTCAAAGGAACACCCCTATCTATAAATAGGACCTCTTGGAGTTTATTCCAAGGTTTCTCATTCATGTTATCCTTGATCCTTGCTATAGTTGAGTGTGCTAAACCCCTTTGAGCCCCTTTCTCTCTCTCATTTATTAAGCATTTTGTGATTACGAGTGAGTTAGGCTTGTTGTAAGAGAGATACCTTATTGTTACTTTGTAAAGCTCTCCATCCTTCCATCTTGCCAATCCCCTTTCTCAAAGAGAAAAGACTGAAGTGATCTTCTCTGAGTAAAGGAGGAGTTGTTGTTCTTCTTCAAGGAGGAAGAAGGTGTGAATATCTTCTCTAAGTGAAGGAGAAGGACAAGGAAGAAGATCCAAGGAGCTTGGTGGGTAAATCCTCAAGCCTAGAGACTTGTTGCAAGTAGGAGATGTCCTAGGAGAAGAAATCGAGTTGCTTGCAAGAATGGGTAAGACCTGGTCTGAGGTAGAAGACTAGCTCTTGGATAGGTAAGACCTTGGGCGTAAGAAGGTCATCTTGTATGTCTTATAATGTAATATAAGTATACATGGGTTGGAAAGTCATTGAAGTTGACCTCTCTAGGTAGTGGACCGACAGTCTCCTAGTTTGGAGATTAGAGCCATTCTAAACACCTTGTCCAAGTCTATGTTTCAATCTCTCTCATCCTTGTTATGCTTGTTTAGATAGGAATTCAAATTCACTTTTATCATTGGGTTTAAATTGATATAGTTTGAAGGTTTAACTATTCTTGTGCAAGTTTAGAAGCTCTATTCACCCCCTGTAGAGCCCTAGATCCAACACGACTCACCTATAGCACATTGATCTGACAGAGGCCTAGTCGTCAAACTCACTTCGTCAGTTGGTTGATTGGTATTTAATCCCACTTGGCTATCAAAGTTAGTAACAATCAGAGTCTTGGACATCCCACCATTTAACCGACTCATTACTCTAGTCCAACAACCCAAGTTTTCTTCAAAATACTCACCATAGGCTATTTGATTGACCAAGATACTAGTTGGCCAACTGAAAGTCTAGCATATGTGCCACTTAAAGGCTAATCATAGCCTCCATCCCAACCATGGGTTCAAGGCCATTCATATAAAAATAAGAATTTGAGTTAACATTAAAGGGGTCGTACACACTTATGTCCAACTAAGCTTTTGTAGCAAGAGTTGGAGAAATGAGAAGTAACATCACTTTCTTCACAGAGCTTTCCAGACCTATTGCTTCTTGCAAACATATTTGTAGTTAGAGGACACAATATATCTTCTTCACCATTATTAGTGACATGCTATCTTCTCTCCTCATTTGTATTCATGCTTTCTCCATGATATGAGTGAGTAGACTAAATTTCTGGGACATGGGGAGTAACCCCATCACCTATATCCTTTTCTAATTATTATCAAACTAAGAATTTTCGATAACTAAATCGTTCTTCAATTGTTTATTTCTTTCTCTTCAAAGTAATCATTTTATTTACATGTTATATATAATACTAAGCATAATGCAAATACCCAATTTTTATGATCTATTCTTTACAAAATTTCATCAGAAAATATAAACAAATCTTTTTACAATTATGCTTTACATTACAGTCACAGAGGCCTTACATAAGATCACAAAATTTGTCATTGCTTCCTATCTATTCTTCAATAGGGTATAACTCTTGCAGGTCTCCTCTAGGCCTTGCATTGATCACATGTCCATGAGTTCCCATAGGGAACAAACCACACATGGACCCCAAGAAGGGAAGCATAGGCTAGCAAAGCTGGCACAAAATAGATATTTGCAAAGTAGAACAATATGAACCTATCTACAAGGATTTTCATGACCAAATGCAAAGCAATAAGAAATATAGACATTTATCAAAAGGCAACAATGGGTTTTCAAATCAATAAGATTCAATATCTTATGTTTGAAAACTTCAATTTTCAATAGATAGCACATGTCAGTATCTAGTTGTTGGGGAAGCCATGTGTTCTCTCCTACAGAGAACAACAACACACCAACTAAAATTCCCAATATAATGAGGGACCTATTTCCTTCAACTCTTTGCAGAGACGTGAAATTGCAATTCCACTAAGCTAGGGGCACTAACCTACCTTTTTTACATTGGAACATTGTGCTAATGTTTTACAAGAATAAGTGTTGGTAGCCTTTCAAAGAGGTAATCTAAGGTACAAAATTATTTTTTGTCCAACCAACCTCTCTAGTCTTGCATGCAATCAATGAGAGAAATGTCTTTCCAAATAGAAAGAGAAATTTCATACCTAAGAATCAAAAGTATCAAAAATACAAAAGTTTCAAGTATACAGATCCAAAGTTTTTATCACCAAGATTCAAAAATCTTCAAGAATTGATGAATAAGGATATCTATGATTTGGAAAAATATGGTTACTATCGGCTTGGAATCAACTGATATTCAATTTTGTTTACTTGAATTAGGATTTAGGTTTTCTATATTCCTTTCATATTTCATATTTTCTCATCAATATCGATTTAGATTTCCATCTAGGTCAAATATATAATCAACATGTCTTAGCTATAGATTAGATCCTAAATGTTTCTCTCTCTCTCTTATACAAAATGTAATTATATTTAGTTACTAGGGTCAACTATGTTCATATACCAATATAACCTTACTAGAGATATCTATGGTTCAATTTCAACATATCTTAATATACACTAATCATATACTTAGAATTTGGTTGCGTTCTCGAATACAAGAATCTAGACAAAATATAATAGGGTAATTTCATACAATTTTCCACCCACAGGTCATCTAAAATAAGTTTATGTTAATAAAATCTATCCATGTGTATATTTAAAAAAGTAGGCTTCTTATGTGTTGATGAACATAATCATAATTTCCAAATCCATATCTCATTCTCACTGCACAATATATGTACACATGTATATATGTATCTAGGGTTTTAATTACTAAGTGACATACATTTATATAATAGGCCATCACGGGTAGGTTAACTTGAAGTTTTTCTAGTATATGTATCTAGCTCTATACATAATTTATGAATTTGCATTCAAACTAATATTTAAATCTATGTTTTGAGTTACCTATTTTCTTTATGAAAAATGAACTAGTATATACGATATTAGGGTTGGTACTATGATAGGTTATCTTATATCTTAAAAGGAATTCAATATTTTTAGGAATATGAGTGGATTTAGTGAATGTAGGGAGAACTTGGGCCTGACCTTTTCAGATGAGGATCTAATCTTGAGAGTAGTTCTCCTTGAAAGGGTGACCACAAATTTAGAAAACCTTACAAAGACCCTGCTCACAGTCTGAAACCAATAGTAAGAGTTGAGAACATAAAGAGGGGAGAGTTATATATGCTTGCATCTTCAAGGACTCTTCCAAGTGAGGGCAGTGGTTGTAGGGATGAAGCATTATTCAGTTTCTATTGAAGTTGGACGTGTTCTTACTATGGGCTACATGCTTAGATGATGAGGATGTGGAATCATAGTCGATCATGGTTTTTGGATCTACAACCTAATCACTAATGTTGGAGATGAGGTAGTTGCGACCAATAAAAAATAAATAACTTCCTTGTTTTAGTTCATGATAGGGATCTGTAGGTGTGGCAATCTAGAGGCATTGAGAGTTGTGGTTCAGCAAGCTACAATGATATGGACATCTGGGGGCAGTCTTGATGAAGAAGTCAAAATGTAACAAAACTTTGCTAGGTGATTTTGCAAGATTGAAAAGGTCTAAAAATTTCAGTGCACGACAATGGTTTTAAAGTAGGGGGTGTCAAGAGGAGTGATGAAGATGAGGAGGAGGAATACTTTCCTTCAGATTAATGGCATTTCTTGGTTGTAGTATGTGTGATGGAAATCAGAAAGCTTAAGGAGGTCAGTGGTAGTGAGGGGTTTGGTGTTGAATACAAGGACTTGCCATTTGGCTAGGGTCTGGTTTGTAGGCACGACATTTGTTGCGTGTCTTGGCAGTAGTTGCAAGTTCTTGGTGATATAGGTAGTAACATGATCACAATGTGATCAAACAGAAATGGAGAGGAAGGCGCCACAACATGCTTGCCTTTGAATTATGAAAACTAACTAAAGATAGGAGGTTATGAGGGAGTCCTATATCATGTCTGTAGGGCTGGGTAGGATTGTTCGGAAGGACCAAGGAGGTGAGGTTGGTTGTGGGTAGAGGTGATGTTTCAACATTGGGTTGTAGGTTTATTGTAGGTGGTTGTGATGGTTGATGCCTACAGGTGTCTGTTTGTCCAGTTCCGAATTGAGAAGGCTTGATTTTATAAGATGGTTTAGAGAAGGAAGTGAACCATGGATTCAAGGAGGCACATCGAGGTATCCAGGAATAGAGGTGGTAACAGAAGGCACTATTGCATTCATTCATTGGATGTATATTTGTTTCTTGATCAGGTTAGGGAAGGCTCATGACAACGTCTCTGTAGGGGTTAGGTGGTGATCAGGTAGCTATTATTACGCGAGGAAGCATTGAGGCAAGTGCTATGTGAGGGAGTCTATCCAAGATAGGTTTTGGTCTATCGACTATAAAGAGGGAAGTCTTGAGAGAGATGGGAAGGATGTGGTCTTCCATAATGACCGTCATGGAGACATTAAATGAAAATACCATTAATTTTCATCTATTTCAAAACACCCCTAGATATACCTAGAGCTATAAGTGATGTCATACTTTGACTAACATCCTATATTAATGTCATTTACATTATCGAACTAGAGCACATTAGTTTTATCTAGCTAAGACCTACTTTTAATTGCCCTTGTAATAAATTTGTATTAATAATCACTTAAAATTATATTTTTACATGATTCCATGCCTATATTTGACAAAGTGTGTGTACTGATGAACTACAAGGTGGTACCAATGTATTTGAACGTAAAAAGTCCATAACACTACCAAATAATGTCACAATGGTGTATTGAGATAATTTGAGGGACTGGTTTGTAAATATGAACTTATCCAATATAAGGAATTCAAAAGGAGACACATTAATATCCAAGAACGTGCTAATTGATCAAGATAGTCAAATAAGATTTACAATGAGAGGCCACTCTACAAATGGACTCATATTTTGAAATAATTGTGCATTCTAGACCACCTTAGATTTAGTACCAAAAATTAGTATGTTACGACTCTCCACCCTTTAAAGAAGGTTTCGTCCCCAAAATTAGTACACACTTGGTCTATTTAGGTATTATTCTCCACCCCTTACAAGGGTTCAAGTAGAAATCTAAACAAGTATCTCAACAACAATGTAGTATCCATCACCCAATCTAGGTTTCTCATCTAGGGTTTGTGAATACATCCTTGATTGTGAGTTAGCTCAATAAATCATCGAATAAATTCCATAAAAAGTTTTCTTGTGTACATGTAGTATTATATAGAAAATAGAATATGTCAATGGGGAAAATTTTCAATGCATAACTAACAATGGAAAAAATCACTATGATAGCCAAGTCACAATCACCTCATGTCTACTTTATAGTTACTATTACTCCATAATCCCAACTATTTGACACATTTTAGGAATTTAAATTTCTATGAAACACAAAGAGTCACCTAAACACTTAGTGATGCTTAGTCCATATAATTCCTTTAGGGCCATGCATGTAATTATAGGTTTGAGAATCTAAATTATGAATTTAAATTTTTTTAAGATACACCCCTAAATAAACTATAGTTATCATATCTAAGTTCAAAAATTTACTAAAATTTTATCACATGTTTCCACTCATCTTTATGTCACATTTTATTGGGCCAAAATTTTAGAAATACTTCTTTTTTTCTCCTTTTTTTGTAAGGTTTTATGTTAATTATCAAAAATTTTGTATCTCTAAACATTTGGAGTTTCAAAACCCCAAGGTCCTAATATTTATCTCATTCTACCATTTAATTCTTCTATTATGAATGGGAATACAATTTTTAAATATCTTTTTCAAATTCACACACACACACACCCTATATGTATATATCTAAAGTTTGATTTGTCAATTTTTTCTCTAGTGTCAAAATTACATATATTGAAGAAAAACCTATTATTTATTCTTGATTCATAAATATCTTATGTAGGAGTATATATGCAAGGTGACTATGAGACATTTTTTTCAAACAAGTTTTGTATTAGTAGCATTTTTCATCCAAGACCTAACATCATATATTTCCTCTCTATTGAAGGTGATCAAACATGCATATTTTTTTGGAGTTAGTAACTAAGTTGTAGATTAGGGTTTTCCCAAGTTGTAGAGATTACTTTGTCCAGGTCAGTATGTAAAGTGAGGAAACCCCACCACCACCTTATCGGATTGGGAGTAACTAAGCCAGAACCTTCACTAAGCATCCTTCCTTAGACACCTCAACTCATTCTAATTACATGTTGATCGATTATTGTGAATTGATCAAAATTTATTGGAGGCATATTATCTATCACTCTTACATATATTTTAGGGTTCCAAATGGAAGTGATACAACTATGTGAAATTTACCATTAGAATTCTCTCTCTCTCTCTCTCTCTATATATATATATATATATATATATATATATATATATATATATAGGGCCCATCTTTATTGCCCGTGTGGGTAGCTACCTGCCCACCCTTCTGACCACTATTTTTGAAAAAAAAATTCACAATTGCAGAGGAGCATTTTATCTAGGTCCCCAAAAAAATTCATCCAAAAATAATATCATTTACCCAACAAAAATAAAAAAACCTGTCCTTGTATATATATGCTGTATATTTTGTACACAGTTACTCTTTTAGTCGTGTAGTTACTTTCTTATCACCATAGTTACTTTTTTGACAGTAGAGTTACTTTTGTGGCCAGAAGAGTTACTTTTTTGGCTGCCGGGTAGAGAAATTCCAAGTACCCGCATGGGCAATGAATGAATGCCCATATATATATATATATATATATATAGAGAGAGAGAGAGAGAGAGAGAGAGAGACTTAGGCTAGAATACACTCGAGTGTATGGATCGCACAAATACACTCAAGTGTGTTTGCATATCAAGAATATTTTTTGCAAAATGTAAACCATTGATATTCACCGTCGTACTATAGCTAGGCTACATACAAATTTTGAGCCCATTTGGATGAGTGTAAGTCCCTCATCCAAGGGCAACAAAATCGACACGTGAAACTAATTTGAAATGCATAATTTTGCGGTCTTTTTAACATGACCTATAAATGTCCAAATATGTTCAAATTTTGCGTATGAACTATTCACAAGGTGTTTAAGAAGAACAATGGATTAGATTTTTGAAAAAAATATTGCATCATTAAAAACTACTTGAGTGTATTCTGCTCCAAATACACTCGAGTGTATCCTAGCTTGACTCTCTCTCTCTCTCTGTATATATATATATATATATATATATATATATATATATCTTATTCTTTTTCAACTAATTGTGGTGGTATCAAACTACTAAGAAATTATAGGGTACTCTAACCATTTTGTTTACCTATAGTGGTGGTATTAATGTTCCAAGGGATTGATTTTAAATCCACATACATGTATCTTAAATACTTCTTCCTCCATACTATCTCCATGGATATCTGTGGTTAGGAGAGTCCAAAAACTAGTAGACAAGTTGGATATATTTCATGACATTCTATTGAGGTACATACCCCACATCATAGGCTTTTAGTGAATCCTACTTGTAGTCTATGTATATCCCAATAATTATGCCAATAATACTAGGTTTTTGTAGCTATTTGCCTATATTCTAGGTGTACTACTCTTTAACCCTAATTTGCATGGGACATGCATGAGTGTTGACTATTTATGATCTTTGATACCATGTTTTAAAGACCCAATTCATACGATCTAATAATTACAAAATTTCATAAAAAAATATAAACAAATATTTTACAATCGTACTGTACATTAGACTCTCTAAGATTTACATAAGATTACAAAATTTGGCATTGATTTCTATCTATTCTTCAATTGGGATAATTCTTGCACGTATATTTGAGGTCCTGTATTGATCACCTACACATGAGTTTCCAAAGGGAACAAACCACACATGGACCCTAAGAAGGGAAACATAGGTCAGAAAAGCTGGTAAAAATTTGATATTTGGAAAATAGAACAATATGAACCTATCTACATGGATTTTTATGACCAAAGTCAAAGGAATAAAAAATATAGGATTGTATCAAAAGTTAGCAATGTGTTTTCAAATTCAATCAGGATTCAATATCCAATTTTTGTAACTAGTAATTCAATTTTCAATAGTTAGCACATGTCAATGTCTCGTTGTTGGGGAAGCCATGTGTTCTATACTATGGAGAATGACAAGACACCAATTGAAAATCCTAGTATATGGAGGGACTCTAAATCCTATTACTCTGTACAGAGGTGTGGAAGCATAATTCCACTAAACAAGGGACACTAACTTACTTTTATTCAGATTTAAACATTCTTCTACTATTTTCCAGGAATATGTGTTGGCGGCTTCTCAAAGAGGTAGGCCATGGTACAAGATCAATTTTTGGCCAACCAACCTATCTAATCATGCATGCAATCAATGAGGTAAATGACTTTAAAATAGAAGTATAAATTTTGTACCTTTGAGTCAAAAGTATCCAAAATGAAAAAAATTCTAAATATAGCGCTCCAAAGTTTTCACGATAAAGATTCAAGCATCTTCAAGTGTTGATGAACAATTTATCTACAATTTGGAAAATATGGTTACTATTGACTTGGAATCCATTGATACTAAATTTGTTTATTTAATTTAGAATTTAGGTTTTCTATGTTCTGCTCGTATTTCATATTTTAACATTAGTATCAATTTTAAATTTCCAACTATGTCAAATATATAATCAATGTGGCTTAGCTATAGATTAGATACTAAATGTTTCTCTCTCTCTTATTTACAATAGTGTTATGTTTACTCACTAGGATCAAATATGTTCATTTACCAATATAACCTTACTAGGAATATCTAGGGTTCAATTTCAATATTTCTTATCATACACTAATCATATACTTAGATCTTGGTTGTGCTCCCAAAAACAAGTAGAATCTAGACGAAATATAATACAGTAATTTCATATGATTTTCACCCAAGGATCATCTAAAATAAATTTGTGTTAATAAAATGTATCGATGTGTATATATACAAAAGCAACCTTTTTATATGTATGCTCTTTAGGATAATGAAGATAAATGTATTTCCCAAATCCATATACCATTACTATTGCTCAATACATCTACACATATACCTATGTATCTAGGGTTGTAATGACTAAGTGACATACATTAATATAATTGGTTGTCTGGGGTAGGTTAATTTGAAGTTTGTTTAGTATATGTATCTAGTTCTATACATAATTTATGAATTTGAATTTAAACTAATATTTAAATCTATGTTTTGAGTTACCTCTTCTCCATATGGAAGAAGAACTAGTATATACGATATAAATATTGGTATTAGGATAGGTAATCTTAAATCTTAAAAGGAATTTGATACTTTTAGTAATATGAGTGAATTTAGTGAACGTATGGAGAACCTGGACTTGACCTATGGTAAGAGGATCTGATCTTGAGAGTAGTTCTCCTTGAGAGGTTGAACATGAATGTAGCAAAAACTATGAAGACCTTACTCACAGTCTGAATCCAACTCAGAGTTGAGAATATAAAAAGGGGAGCATTCTATATCTTACATCTTCAAAGACTTGACCACGTGAAGGTAGTTTTTGTAGGGATGAAGCATTGTTCGGTTCTCATTGAATTTGGAGGTGTTCTTGATATGGTTTATAGGCTTAGATGATGAGGATGCATACGTTTAGTCGAGCATGGATACAATTTAATAACCTCTATAGGGGATGAGGTAGTTGTGGCCAATTAGAAAGGGATAGCATCCTTGTTTTAGGTCATAATAGGGATTTGCAGGTATAGGGATCTGGAGGCATTGAGCATCGTGGTTCAAAACTTTAGAACGATGTGAAGTTCTAGGGGCGGTCTTGATAGGTAATTTAGAAGGTAGCAAAATGTTACAGGGTGATATTGTGTGATTACAATGGTCTGTATAGCTCACAAACTATGGTTCAAATGTTGGGGGTCTTGAGGGGAGTGATGCAAATGAAGAGGGTGCAGACTTTCCTTTAGATTAATGCCATTACTTGGTTATAGTAGGTGTGATGGAGAGTGGAAAGCTTAAGGAGGTCAATGGTGGTGTGGAGTATGGTGATGAATGAGAGGACCTATCATTCGCTAGGGGTCTGGTTTGTAGGTGACAACCTTTGTTGTAGGTCTTGAGTAGTAGTTGTAGGTTGTGGGTGATTGAGGTAGTGGCATGATCACTGGGTGATCATGATAAAACAATGAGCAAGGTGCTACAATGTAGTCACCCTAGAATTCTAAAGACTAATGAAAAGAGAGGAGGTTGTGAGGGAGTCCTCCGTCGTGTATATAGGGCTAGGTAGGATTGTTCAGAAGGGCCAAATATGTGGCATCCAACTCACAAAAACAAGATTTACTTAAGAGGAAGTGAATCGTTTTCAGCGGATTACTAAAAATCACTAAAAATTAAAACTTTTTTCAAAGAGATCCACACATAGCAAACCTCTTTCATAAAGAACCAAAGTATACATTTACATCATGGTTCATAAGTACATAACTTGTATCATCTCTTCTCGAGGAATACAACATCAACTGCCCTATTCAACATTATATACAGACAACATAAAAACCTCGAGGCATCAAGCCAAAATGTCAGATCGATTCATTAAAATACTAACTATAAACTCTGAGGACCTGAGAGTACATAGACGACACATAGGACTACTATCTATACAAAACTTTGGCAGCTAGTGCTTCCACCTGAGTTATCACTACTGTCCCTGTTGTTGCTGCTTTTCCCTTGCTATAGGGTTCCATCTTCTTCATCTGTGTTTACCTAAGAACTTGGATCCCACAGGTGTGAGACAATTGTAAGTTGCCCCAGCGGGAGATATAACCCTCCGCCAAAACATTGTTATAGCAGTTTATTATAATAAAACTGAGCATGAGTTCTTATATTTTAACAACAATATTAATCATTGAATGAACAAAGAAACATAACATCCTTTCCTAAGGAGAGCATTACATTTATCCATGATAGAATCATAATTCATCCTTCTACTTGCAATGAGTATAAAGAGATACGAATAACATTTATCAACTAGAGATGCATAAAAGAAATGTAACATCAGCCAATGAATTTTCATATTCAATCCTTAAGCAAACATGCTATACGACTGATTACATTTTACAATCACACTTATTCCCTGAGGAGATGAGGTATACCACTCATACTCCAACTGACCATTACGAAGTCGAAATCGGTGCCATATAAGGTAAATGGTAGAGCCGGCTACCAAGACCTCCCTTATCTCGATCAATACGATTTCAGATGTAGGACATCTTTTGTCTCTGATAAATAGCTTTCTAGGGTATACTGGCAACTTCTCTATTAGAGTTATAGTGGCATTCTATACTATCTTCGCAATCATGAGATTTCATGTTTATCTCCATCGATCCGGAATTAACATTATTGAGAGATGTGTACTGCATCTATCCCAATCTTCGGGAGATTCATGATACATCCATCCCGGTACAAGTAATGAAGGATTGAGAGGTTTAATGTTTACCTTTACTCAATTCCCTCATTAGGATGTCAGGATACATTCGCCCATTACCCCCACATATTCAAAATATGCATTCCGGGTTTTGCCGCGGAGCACCCATTTCACCATCCAGCAAGTTCTGACACTGATGGTTATATGGCCAGGGCTCTACATGATATCATTTCACTTGATTAATTAAGTTCATTAGCATATTATTTTAGCATCATTCAAGTTCTCAAACATAACTTATTCAGACAAGTGCTATAAAGAAATATGTACTATTTTCATCAATCACTTCTCAGTCTTTATAAGACATTGGGATCTCAGTCCCTCATTTCATTTCTTTGAAAGTTCACTTCTCAAGAACTTATAATGCATTAGGATCATAATCCCTTTCTCATCATACTTGAATGTTCACAGCTCTCAGCAACATCATTATCTTACTTATCAAAACTGGGTATTCATACCCTCAGTTCATAACTAATCATTGTTACCACTTATTAGGTAACCTTTACCTCCAGGTTCTCAGACCGAGGTATTCATAATACTTGTTATACAAGTATCTCACATGGCTCACAAGGCCTATTAAGTGTTTTGTCACCTTTTATTATGCAACAACTTATTCAAGGAACTCATAAGGTCCATACACATTTTGTTACTTTTACTAAGAAACAACAACGTTAGGCACCTAAGGCCATACAATATATTTATTATATGAATGTCATAGCTCAAATCTGGCTATATTCATCATCTCATGATGTCTACATGATTAATAGACATGATAACAGTCATGAAAATCATTTTTCACATCATATGAAACAATAGTAACACCACCATCCTTTATCAGGATTAGGGTTATCTATCAAATAGGGCTTTTCATCCCCTTTACTCAAAATTAGGGTTAGGGTTTCCCATATTACATTAATTAGGGTTTCATGCTCACATTATTAGTTCAACCCTAATATATTTGTTACAACCCCAATTTTGGGTTCATTTGCTGAGAAATATAATTTCTCATATTAAAGATTTTTGAACGAATAGATGATATAATCTGTTTTGAATAAATGGATTTCTTTTACAATAGCCTTGTTGTTTGATTTGCGGGCTTTATTGGCTAGTAGGCCCAATAACAAGGATATTCAATTAGTTAATGTATAACTGAGAATTTGAGATAAGAAAGGTGTGGAAACCTCTAGAAGGCAAATCCAAAGAGGATTTCGTGCCTCTTAGATTCCTTGGGTTCCAAGGAGTCCAAAGTTGCCAAGAAAAGGCGATAAAAAAAGAAAATATCAATTATGCATTTCCTTGTTAATAAAGAAATTGAAAACATTGATGAAATAGGGAAAATATGTGATAAGAGGTATAATTGAGTGGGATTTCGTGTCCCAATGATTCCTAATAATAAAAGGAATACTAATGAGGAAAAATAAAAGAGAAATAAAGAGAAATCCCCAAAAAGAAATATTTTAATAAGAAATGCACATGATAATGTGAGATAATGCATATTAATGCATTTAGAAGATTAATGAGTATTCCTTAAAAAGGAATTTCGAATTAGTTTAGTTTCTTGGGATCCAAGGAATCCCAAAGAAGAAAGAGGAAAGATAAGATACTAATAAAGCAAAATGAGAGAGTAATATAATACATTATTAATGAATGATGTAATATTGATAACAAGGAAGTAATTATTATTAAGAGAGAAAAGAAATTCGTGGCCAATAAATAAAAAGGGCAAGCACAAAGAAATAAAAGGGAGAATTTTGAATTCCTTAATGACCAAGGTTAAGAAAGGAGTTTTTAAGGAGAGAGAGAGTACTTCTTTATTAAGGAAAAATTCCTTTTCCTATTAGGAATAGACTTGTTTCTTTGAGGGAAGGCATGCTGGGGCATGGAAAACTCTCCCCTATATAAGGGAGGAGCCCAGAGTCGAGCCCAAAGGATATCCCACACGTTTCTCTCTCTTCCTCACCTTCTTCTTGTTTATTTGAGTTTGAAACCCTAACAAGGAGTCTAGTTCGAACCTTGAAGAAAAACATGGTCGTGGAGGAGTGCGGCAGGAGCATGCTTCTATCTCGGAGTTGGAGGGAATCTCAACGGAGTTTCCTCTACCCTAGCCTGAACACAACAACAGCAGCAGGGCTGCTTTGACGGCCGCAAAGCACAGACCTACCCAGCTTGAACCCGAAGTCGCGGCCGTAGGCTGAGGGCATCGTCCAGTGCGGTTGAAGGTGACGGAGGCAGGGAAACCGATCGCCAACATCCTCAGACCTCGGAGGGTAGGCGGCAGGCCCCCGCAAGGCAGCTACACCCGTTGCAGCGCTAGGGCGCGCAAGGTGGAAGACGGGTTGGCCGTTGGACCGATATGCCCTCCTCACTGTGTTGAGCCGGTGGAATAAGTCAAGGGCAATGGTGTCTTTTCGTCATATTTCCAAGTGATCTGAGCAACGCTGCATGGAGATGAGTGATGTGGCACGCTCTAATTGGCCGAAGTAAGTTTTTATTTCAAAAAAATCATAGTTATATATTCATAGCTCGTATGAAGAAAGTTTATACATGAAATTGGATCAGGAGAATGAGAGGAACTCAATAAAAATATGATTAGAACCTAATTTTGCTTCTAATTTCAAAAGTGTTAATAGTGATCATATAATGCATTAGACTTTGATTAAAACCCCTAATTGTGATTGGAGATCAAATCAAAGGTGCTTAATGGGTTAACTCGAGTATTAGTAACATGTTGAGAAATAAAGTGAGGTTTGAATATAATTTTGATAATGTTGGGCTTGTATTAGGGTTTTAATCCATGCATCCATGATAATGCATGTAGAAACCCTAATCTAGGGTCAAGAATGTGATTAACTTGGAAAATTTGGAAATAGGTCTGTTAATCATAAAAAGATACATTAAGATTGAAAAAGGATGAATTTGCATATAATTAGTTTAATTTCGAGTTTAATGAGCATGAATAATACTTTAATGGGCCTTGAAACCCTAATGTTGGTAAATTCGACTCTAAATGGCTTTAATTGACTAATTTCGTGAGTAAAGTTGGAATATGCTGAATCTAAGCTATTTTGAGCATTAAAGTCACTAATTTGTGGAAAGATAACCTTAATATAGAAATTAGGGTTTTTGATTGAATCAAGGTAGTAATTAGGGTTTGATGGATATTTGATAAAAGTAAGATAAAATTAATAAAAAGGAAGTGAAACCCTAATTATAGTCAAAACCCTAAAAAGGCTAGTAACCCTAAGGCATGAGTAGGTCTATTAGTTTTGTGTGCCATGATCAATGATAGAAAATATTGAATGAATATTTCATGATTGAATTGTGTATTTGCTTGATTCTGGATTACTTGCTTGTTTGGAATATTCCTGCATCTGAGTTTGCCTGACAGGTATGTGGTTACGCCTATGAATAATCGCATTAGTTTCCCGCATGGTTGCCGGATGATTGATTGCATTGACTGCAAATTATCAGTTTGGATGTTCATATTTGCAAATTATAAAGTCACTATGATTATCACATTAATAATAGAAGTATGGATTCTCGCACCTACATGCCACCCTGATGGATGATGCCAAAGGTCAGGCCCAGATGGGTAGACCAATGGACACCTTGAGTGGTGACCCCAGGCACCAAGAAGGTGGCCTATGATATTGCATGACTAGTGGGCACCATGAGTGGTGACCCCCAGGCACCAAGCTCGGGATTGAGAAGGTGGCCTTAAGTCATTGGCAAAGGGCACCCTAAGGTGGGTATGCCATGGTTAGGGCAAAAGTGGTGGAGAATGTCATACTGAAAAGTGTAAATTGGCTTGTTAAATAATTTGATTGTGATATTTAAATTGTTATCCATATGTGCAAACTTTTGGTTGTCCCCACATACCAGTATATTTCGATATACTGACCGACGTTTTGTTTGTCGGTGTTTTAGGTACAAATGAAAAGAACAAACAGTAAAGTGGCATATGTGGAATTAAATGATAATTAACGTGCACAGGAGGATTAGTTAGTTTAGCATCTTCATGGATAGAAGTTTAGAAATCCCAGTTTTTCCAAGGTAAAGTAAAGTTTTATTTTATACCAGTTTTCAGTTTAGTTTGTAAAGTTTATTAATTGTTATTGATTATTTGTCGAACCTTTGATCCTGTTAATTGAATAACGGCTCTGACCTTCGGGTCTCCCTTAATTGGGGGTTACCAGGAGACGGGGTCGTTACAATTGGTATCAGAGCATAGGTTCCTCATCTAATCTTTAATAATTATTAAATTTTACAAATTCCGTAGAAGCCAAGGGAGTTATTAAAGGATTACCCGAAAGACAGAGGTGTCTAGAAAAGGATCACGACCGGGGGCTGGCAAGATTTTCCTCCGCACTGCTAGTCGGAATACGAGGACTCCCGGATCCGTGTGACTGCCTGGCCAAAGTCTTAGGGTATGAATCGAAATAAGATACCTTTAGGACTCTCTCATCTTGTTCATCCCTTCTCGACTCAAATTCTATTAAGGACCTTAAGGATTAGGATTCTCTCTCTCTTTCCCTCACCCTCTTGAGGTATGGGTAAGGTTGATAAGGACTAAGGAATCCTCCATCAAATTAATAAAAAGCATGTAAATAAGATGTCATGGACACAAGCTTAATAGAGTAAGCGTAAAGGAATAGATACATGCTTAGGTCGTATGACACGAGTTGTCATTACCCTCAGGAGAGACCTCAGGATAGACCTCCTTGGTAGGAGGATAAGTAGAGAGAGAGTTAGGTCTGGAGGTAGAGACCTCCATTAAAAGTAGAAACCTAGCACGTCCTTTGAGGATGATGTTAACCCTAACCCTAAGTGAAGGTTAGAGAGAAAGATGACATGATGAGCTAGACGTCATGGTTGACCGAGTGTTTGGCTGGACATGCCTTTGGGATGCCATAAGAGGGTAGATGACCTAGTACCTTTGGCGACCCAACCCTGGAGAAGGTCGTGCATGCTAGAGAGAAGGATATCTCCTTCATGGATGAGGTTAGAGAAGAACCTGTAGTTACCCTATGGGCTTAGGCAAGTAAGGTATAGCTTAGTGAGATCCTGGTTAATAGATCATGAGGAGTGGCTTATGAGATAAGCATAAGTTATAATGGGTAACCGTGAGTAAGGATGAGTGTGAACAGAGGCTTCACCAAGTAGGGATATGCTTACGAGCTTGATCCTTCATGAAGAAAGGACCTCTTATAGAGAGGTTGGTTGTAGGATTATCTCTAGAGAGGAAACAGAACCCCAACAAGGAGGTTGGAAGCCTAAAACCTCGAAACTTGAGGAATAGTAGGGAGTCGGGAATGATGCGACCTAAATGGTTGCCTCATGCATGATCCCTGGAGGTTGATGATGTCTGGGTTAGCTTGAGAGTAACCAAACCTTAGAGAGGGGATGATGCTTCCGGTACCTATGGTATAAGTGATTAACTACTAGATGAGATAGAGAGCGCTTTAGACCCTGAGGAGGTTAAGGCACCAGTTGTGAGGTTTTATACCTAGTAGTTGTCTGGGAAGAGGAATCAACTCTGAAGTGTTGCTTGAGTAGAAAGATCATGGGAATACATGACAAATCTTGGACATGCTGGATTCCTGGTTAAGAGAATGAGCATGCAGTTGGACACCCGGAGGCGAACCTAGGGTTCCTAGGCCTAAGAGGGGAAGCAGTGTATCCAATGCTCATGGTGAGATTTGAGTCTATAGTTTTTAGCATGTTACTCTTAAGGAGTAGAGGTAAAGGAAACCCCTTAAGGTAAGGGTATGTTTGACAAACCCATCATGACTAAGTTGGTCTAATGTTGAGGATGAGGACAAGTACGATCTAGCATGGCTTAATAGGCGACCAGCTTGTGCTTTAGTAGTTGTTGGGTTAGACATGCTCATGCGAAGGTAAACCCTAAGGGAAGTTGTGACCTTTTTGTCAAGAGTTGTAGTTTCCTCCCATCCTGGGAGAGGGACCCTTTGGTAGGGTGTATACCAGTTTTGTTGGTTTTGAGGTGACCTAAAGAGGTCTCATAGGATCTTGAGAAGCTAAGTGAAGATTACATGGTATGAAAATGAACCTATAGACCCATAGATAACCATCTCTAAGTGCATGGACGTGTTACCATGGGAGTAACTGGTATGGGGCCTGACCAAGGTAGGCAGGTTGCCATGACCCCTGTGAAGGGATGAAAGTCAGTCATGAATGTAGAAAGAGATGATGAAGGCTTGGGTAAGGTTCTAAGTCAGACATGTACTATAAGAGAATCCCAATTCTATCCTAGGGTCAGGTAGGGATAAGACCGATGAAAGACGGAGTTGCCTAATTCCCTAGTTGCATATGACCATAGGGTCGGGAGGTAACATCTATCATTGTCTGAGGGCCATGGGTTAGGAGATTGATCACCTTCATTAACTCATGGGACCTAAAGGGCAGATGAGTAGGGCACTCTCTGGATGCATAAGGGAAGATGGATGACCCCAAAAGTGTCGGCACCCTATAGATCTAGAGGAGATGACCAACGATTGTGTGGTGACCCAAGTAGGTTTTGGATCAGTTTTCCATGGATGTAATTATGATATCAGGAGGATATGTGGCACGTTTCAACTTAGATTTGAAGGTGTACTGGCCAGGTGGGATGTACCATCTCTACTCTTGGAACAGGAAGAACTCTATATTTGGACTGCAGCCAAATGCTTATTTCCTTTTGTTATGGGAGTGAGAGATATGACAATACGCATGCCTTACACCAAGGATAAAATATGTTGCGAGTTGGAATGTTGCTACGACGAATGATGAAAGAGATGATAACATAACCTTGTGAAGTGGATTATACATGGATGGTTCGCGAGCACTAAGAGAGGTAGTGTAGTCAGCTTATGAGAATGTTTTATCAGGAATTATGTGGAATTTGCAGATTAATCAAGGTCGAGTTTGATCACAGTGAGTATGAGCTCAGAGCTTCTTAATAAAGATAGACGTAGAGTTTAAGATGAGATGACAAGTATAATGCATTAAGGTGTATGTTACCTAACACCTAAGAAGGTGAAGTGGTAATAAATACTCTGGTTGAGGTATAGCTGCCTAGTTTAGCTGGAAACTAGAAGAAGTGGAGGTTGTTTGGCTAACCCTAAGTTTGGAAAGAAGATGTGTTTTGATATGATTGAGCAAGTTAATGGTCGTTTGGTTAGCCAGATTAGTCCTTGATATAGTAAAAGGATGGTAATAAGACCTCAGATACACTTCTTTGGATAGGGAGGTGATAAAACCCTGATGAAAATAGTTTAGGGTTTCTGAGGTATCGATCTCGAGGAATCATGACTTACAGAAGATCATGGTTTTAAGATCATGATACACCTTGATACTATAAAGATAGTAAGTGATGGTAGCATTCTGGATGCTTAAAACAAAGTTGCATGGAGCATGTGGCCATGCAAGCCAAGAGGTGAAGGATGAACACCATTAACCCAGTGCATGGATGTAAAGTATAAAGAGTTCCCGAGAAGGAATGAGAGTTCATCATTATGGATGTTGTGAGTCTCTCCTAGACCAAGAAGGTCAAGATACACTATGGGTTATAGTAGATCGCCTTACCTAGATGACATGAGAAAGGAAGACAACTGTCAAGGGACAGATCTGGTTGAATTACATATGAAAAGAGATGGTTCGACTACACCATGATGTGAATTCAAAAGTTTTTGATGTGATCCCAGAGTTCACTTCCATGAGGTGGAAGTAGATACATGAAGAGCTCAGTGTTTTTATAGTTTATCACCCCATACTAATGGACAATATGATCCGGACTAGAGGGTCTGATGAGAGCATGTGTGCTCATTTAGAGTGATACATAGAGACAATTCTTAAGATGTGATGTTAACTACCATAGCCTTTATCGGGATACAAGAAGTTCTATAAGGAGGTTGTGTCGGTCACCACTTCATTATGATGATATTGGTGAAGGAGGCCTCACGAAGGTCAGAAAAGAACCCCATGTGTGTGCAGATGAAGTCGCTTTGATCGTGCAATGGCTGAGAGAGAGCCCAGTGGTGACATGAGTCACGAGCTGATGCAAAGCAGACTGACATGCAGTTCACTATGGAGGAATATAATGTGAAAAACCGACCCCTCTAAACTACAACTGAGAGAGCTGAGTCCCCGATAGATGGGTCCATTTGGGATGGATTGGTGGGAATGGTTGTGTTTAGCCATACCCCTCAGGATAACATGTTGTGTAATGTGTTACATGACTCCGATCTAGAGCACTATGTGAGATACCCAAGCCATGTGTTAAGCCCTGAACCAATTCGGCTTTTGAGAGGTTGAAATGTCCTGAGTCACCTATGAGGGTACGATATACCAAGGTAAGAAAGCACTCAGATGGAAGAATATGAGATAATCAAGGTTCTTGGGAAACACCATGGAAAGGGTAAAGCCACATGGGAGCCCTGATGGACATAAGAAGGCTTATCACGTTTGTTTGCTTTGCTTGACGGAATTTTGAGGGCAAAATTCTCATACGAGGGGAAGGATGTTACAACCCCAATTTTGGGTTCATTTGCTGAGAAATATAATTTCTCATATTAAAGATTTTTGAACGAATAGATGATATAATCTGTTTTGAATAAATGGATTTCTTTTACAATAGCCTTGTTGTTTGATTTGCGGGCTTTATTGGCTAGTAGGCCCAATAACAAGGATATTCAATCAGTTAATGTATAACTGAGAATTTGAGATAAGAAAGGTGTGGAAACCTCTAGAAGGCAAATCCAAAGAGGATTTCGTGCCTCTTAGATTCCTTGGGTTCCAAGGAGTCCAAAGTTGCCAAGAAAAGGCGATAAGAAAAGAAAATATCAATTATGTATTTCCTTGTTAATAAAGAAATTGAAAACATTGATGAAATAGGGAAAATATGTGATAAGAGGTATAATTGAGTGGGATTTCGTTTCCCAATGATTCCTAATAATAAAAGGAATACTAATGAGGAAAAATAAAAGAGAAATCCCCAAAAAGAAATATTTTAATAAGAAATGCACATGATAATGTGAGATAATGCATATTAATGCATTTAGAAGATTAATGAGTATTCCTTAAAAAGGAATTTCGAATTAGTTTAGTTTCTTGGGATCCAAGGAATCCCAATGAAGAAAGAGGAAAGATAAAATACTAATAAAGCAAAATGAGAGAGTAATATAATACATTATTAATGAATGATGTAATATTGATAACAAGGAAGTAATTATTATTAAGAGAGAAGAAATTCGTGGCCAATAAATAAAAAGGGCAAGCACAAAGAAATAAAAGGGAGAATTTCGAATTCCTTAATGACCAAGGTTAAGCAAGGAGTTGTTAAGGAGAGAGAGAGTACTTCTTTATTAAGGAAAAATTCCTTTTCCTATTAGGAATAGACTTGTTTCTTTGAGGGCAGGTATGCTGGGGCATGGAAAACTCTCCCCTATATAAGGGAGGAGCCCAGAGTCGAGCCCAAAGGTTATCCCACGCGTTTCTCTCTCTTCCTCACCTTCTTCTTGTTTATTTGAGTTTGAAACCCTAACAAGGAGTCTAGTTCGAACCTTGAAGAAAAACATGGCCATGGAGGAGTGCGGCAGGAGCATGCTTCTATCACGGAGTTGGAGGGAATCTCAACGGAGTTTCCTCTACCCTAGCCTGAACACAACAACAGCAGCAGGGTAGCTTTTACGGCCGCAAAGCGCAGACCTACCCAGCTTGAACCCGACGTCGCGGCCATAGGCTGAGGGCATCGTCCAATGCGGTTGAAGGTGACAGAGGTAGGGAAACTGATCGCCAACATCCTCAGACCTCGGAGGGTAGGCGGAAGGCCCCCACAAGGCAGCTACACCCACTGCAGCGCTAGGGCGCGAAAGGTGGAAGACGGGTTGGCCGTTGGACCGATATGCCCTCATCACTGTGTTGAGCCGGTGGAATAAGTCAAGGGCAATGGTGTCTTTTCATCATATTTCCAAGTGATCCGAGCAACGCTGCATGGAGATGAGTGATGTGGCACGCTCTAATTGGCCGAAGTAAGTTTTTATTTCAAAAAAATCATAGTTATATATTCGAAGCTCGTATGAAGAAAGTTTATACATGAAATTGGATCAGGAGAACGAGAGGAACTCAATAAAAATATTATTAGAACCTAATTTTTCTTCTAATTTCAAAATTGTCAAAAGTGATCATATAATGCATTAGACTTTGATTAAAACCCCTAATTGTGATTGGAGATCAAATAAAAGGTGCTTAATGGGTTAACTCGAGTATTAGTAACCTGTTGAGAAATAAAGTGAGGTTTGAATATAATTTTGATAATGTTGGGCTTGTATTAGGGTTTTAATCCATGCATCCATGATAATGCATGTAGAAACCCTAATCTAGGTTCAAGAATGTGATTAACTTGGAAAATTTGGAAATAGGTCTGTTAATCATAAAAAGATACATTAAGATTGAAAAAGGATGAATTTGCATATAATTAGTTTAATTTCGAGTTTAATGAGCATGAATAATACTTTAATGGGCCTTGAAACCCTAATGTTGGCAAATTCGACTCTTAATGGCTTTAATTGACTAATTTCGTGAGTAAAGTTGGAATATGCTGAATCTAAGCTATTTTGAGCATTAAAGTCACTAATTTGTGGAAAGATAACCTTAATATAGAAATTAGGGTTTTCGATTGAATCAAGGTAGTAATTAGGGTTTGATGGATATTTGATAAAAGTAAGATAAAAGTAATAAAAAGGAAGTGAAAACCTAATTATAGTCAAAACCCTAAAAAGGCTAGTAACCCTAAGGCACGAGTAGGTCTATTAGTTTTGTGTGCCATGATCAATGATAGAAAATATTGAATGAATATTTCAGGATTGAATTGTGTATTTGCTTGATTCTGGATTACTTGCTTTTTGGAATGTTCCTGCATCTGAGTCTGCCTGACAGGTATGTGGTTACGCTTATGAATAATTGCATTAGTTTCCCGCATGGTTGCCGGATGATTGATCGCATTGACTGCAAATTATCAGTTTGGATGTTCATATTTGCAAATTATAAAGTCACTATGATTATCACATTAATAATAGAAGTATGGATTCTCGTACCTACATGCCACCCTGATGGATGATGCCAAAGGTCAGGCCCAGATGGGTAGACCAATGGACACCTTGAGTGGTGACCCCAGGCACCAAGAAGGTGGCCTATGATATTGCATGACTAGTGGGCACCATGAGTGGTGACCCCCAGGCACCAAGCTCGGGATTGAGAAGGTGGCCTTAAGTCATTGGAAAAGGGCACCCTAAGGTGGGTATGCCAGGGTTAGGGCAAAAGTGGTGGAGAATGTTATACTGAAAAGTGTAAATTGGCTTGTTAAATAATTTGATTGTGATATTAAAATTGTTATCCATATGTGCAAACTTTTGGTTGTCCCCACATACCAGTATATTTCGATATACTGACCGAAGTTTTGTTTGTCGGTGTTTTAGGTACAAATGAAAAGAGCAAACAGTAAAGTGGCATATGTGGAATTAAATGAGAATTAACGTGCACAGGAGGATTAGTTAGTTTAGCATCTTCATGGATAGAAGTTTAGAAATCCCATCTTTTCCAAGGTAAAGTAAAGTTTTATTTTATACCAGTTTTCAGTTTAGTTGGTAAAGTTTATTAATTGTTATTGATTATTTGTCGAACCTTTGATCCTGTTAATTGAATAACGGCTCTGACCTTCGAGTCTCCCTTAATTGGGGGTTACCAGGAGACGGGGTCGTTACAATATTGCTCCACACCTCTAGGAGCATTCAAAGATATCATAAGTATTTGCCTATGATCACTATTCTCATCACATATCATTAATGATCATCAATTCAAGGTATGAGTTCATTTCTCATCCTTATCATGGTATGATTACATCATACTCATTGATTTGGCTTACCCCATTCTCAAGGTATATTAGTCAACATTTATCAAAGTACATTGAGTTCATTACATCTTTACTATAACACTTACATATGACATACTCCATGTGTTTCTTATCCAAGAATATTGGATTAGAGGTTCAACAAGGTATGTCTACCCTGAAATGCTGAATGTGAGACCTATCATGTCTTGATGTATCACTTTCTTCTCATTTCCATCTTTCTTAAGTTAATCTACTAACCTTGTATTAAGGTATTTCCCTCTTAATACTTTATCCACTAACTTGTCACTTTCATCATATGGTGCGTAGATTACACCTTAGAATTGTTCCACTATCTTTAATGATGTGGACTTATCCAATGGTTAGGAATTGTTGATATAGAATAAACCATTATCCATCACTTTAGATATTTCAACTCTTAGGATGTTATCCACGTCATTATTTAGTATAGCATACATCATTCCTAAGAGTTTCATATCCTCATCATTGTAAGGTGTATAGGGTTGTTACACATGCATGAAATGAGATATATGATGATCTAGGCATCATCGTATCCCTTAGACCCTTACTCATTATAGTATCAACATTATCATTCATATAGTTCTTCAACTTTACCCTTGATTGTAATAACCATATCCTACTTTATTATATTGGCCATTATACCATCACTATGGTTGCATATATCATTATATGGCATCACCCTGGATTTAAGTTTTTCATAATAACATTACATCAAGGTCTTACATAACATCATTCTAATTTAGGGATTTCCATGGCATTACTCTAGATCAAGTTTCTCATTCAATAACCCATAATTAGTGTCTACTATTCATTTCAACTAAGGTTTCTCATAACATCACTCTCAATTAGGGTTTCTCATGGATTCACCCTCAATTAGGGTTTCACATGGATTCACCCTCAATTAGGGTTTCACATGGATTCACCCTCAATTAGGGTTTCTCATGAAATTACCCAGAATTTGGATTTCCCAATTTATCATCCTGGTTTAGAATCACAACATTTCCCTTGATTTGGGTTACATCTGATATTGCCCTAGATTGAGGTTAGAGCTCAACAACCTCCTTAATTAGGGTTTCATATTAAGGATCATACCCTAATTACTTAATCATTCATGTTGAAGGTGTTGAGATTTATCTATTACATAATTATCATTCATGTAGGAAATCCTCTCTCTCTCATCCTCTATAAGATAATACTACTTCAGACTTGATTAAACTAAATCAACTTAACTTGAAAGAAGAATTGGAACTTAATCCATTATGTCATTTCTTTCATAATCATTAAAGATTAATTATCCAAAGGGTACTAATCACCTTGTCTCATTATGGGTACAATTATTGTAATCACCCTTGGTTCACATCATGTAATGTTCAATTAAATAATTGACCCTTACTCACTTTAAGTGTTCATACGATTTGGTTGATTAACTTCCAAACGATATTAGTCTCTTAAACTTCAAACAGTTTTGACCAATTAGACCTCAAACGGTCTTGGTCTAAGGGTTTGAAACCATTTGGTAAAGGTGGTTCTTGAAACCGTTTTCCAAAGCAAGTACTTGAAACTGTTTTCTAAAGCAAGTACTTGAAACTATTTGCTAAAGCAAGTACTTGAAACCGTTTGCTAAAACACTCATGAGATCGATTGGGCCTCAAATTGTTTGGGATCGTTTGGTCCCAAATGGTCTTGAGACCATTTGGACTCAAACGGTCTTAAGACCGTTTGGTCCAAATCTCCTCAAAACCGAATGGACCAAAGATGGTCTCAACCATTCCAATCGGTTTAGGGTTTCCAAGGTTAACTCCCTCATCAAATGAATCTATGGAATTACTCATCAATTTAACCTAACACCTTTCTTCAATTGAGCTCAATAGGTCATCCTTCAAATGATTTAACCCTCAATTAAGCATCAATTAGGGTTTTGAATCAATTGGATTAGGGATTGAACCAATGAACTTCAATGTTAATCATTGTGAAACTAAATGCCTTGAAATAATTGGGTCATCATCCAAATTGGACATGACCTGACCTCAAAAGGTCTTGAGGTCATTTGGATGACCTCCAAATGGTCTTGAGACTGTTTTCTCATCATATCATCAAAATCCATGACATGCAATTAGGGTTTAAGTCATTGGATTGATCATTAAATCAACATTGGATTGCAAATCAATTTGGTATCTTTGGATCTTAAAATACCCAACCATATGCAACCCTAGACCTCCAAACGGTCTTGGGTGACCCTCAAATGGTCTTGAGACCGTTTCGGTGATCCCCAAATGGTTTTGAAACCGTTTGGGTCAATCAAACCAAAGAACTAACTCAATCAAATTAGAAATCAACACTTAACCTGATTAGGGTTTGGTGATTGATTGTCCTTCAACTCATGAACCAATTGAAACTAATCAATTATAATTAGTGAGTCATTAACCAACGTCATTATAAACAAATTCTCCAAATGGTCAACCGTGGTCAACACCTCCAAATGAATTGAAACCGTTTTCTCTCATGCGTTTTTGGTGAAACTGTTTCCCCTCAAATAGTTTGAAACTGTTTTCTCCCAAACGGTTTGAAACCGTTTGCTCCCAAACGGTTTGGGAAACCGTTTGGCCCATCATTTTCTTGGGAAATGTGTCAAGATGATGTCATCATCATCTTCCTTCTTACATCCAAAAACAATAGACTTTCTTCATGGAAATTGCAGCAATGCATCAAAAGAGTTCAAAATAGAAGAAAATAACCAACAAATCATAGAGAACTTGATGCAATATCAATGTTTAAGGGTTCAAGTTATAAAACCCACATCCACTTGAGCTCCAAAGCTCCAAGATCACGGAAAGAATGGTGGATAAATATTTTGCAACTCCCCCTAGTCTCATCCTCAAGCTTTTGGTTGAAAAGATTGGCTAGGGTTGGAGAGGAGATCGAAATAAGAAGAAATCAATGATATATTTTCGATTATCACCATGAAATCAAGGGGAAAAGAGGTGAAGAACCTTAACAACAGGTTGGGGGTCTTCCTCCTGATCCTCCCAAGATCCTTGGTCTGTTTCCAAGAAAAGAGAAGAGGTGGGTTCTGAAAAAGCCTTTGTTTTGGCTAGGAAAGGGTCTTTTTATAAGAAATTCAATGAGAGAGAAAATGTTTTATAAAAACCTTTTAATTCCAAAATTGTTGCCACCTTCTCGACCTTGGTTTCTTTTATGCAAAGAAATATCCATCCCCACCAATATCCCTTCCATTATCCAAGAATTAAGGGAAAAGAAATTAAGCACCTTAACCCTTATAATAGTAATTTCCATATTTGAGTGGAAATTCTTTTTCTTATAATAATGGTGAGTGGAATCTTCACCTCCTTGGGATATACTCGTGACTTTTCAAGGCCCAAGGATGTACATACACATATGAATCCAACCATATTAATTTTGGTTGAAGGCCCATCAATTATTTTATTTATTTTTGCATTAAATTGAATTAGGGTTCCAATTAGGCTTAAATCATGATTATTTTAATATCAAGATTCTCTCTACTCCAACTTAATTCAAATGAGGTGCCCCTATCATTTTATTTGATCTACATGATACCAAGAAATATTAGGGACCTTATTGAAGTGGTAATTTGCATATTGATCCCTAGGTTTTGGGTAAATTGCACTTTACACCAAAACTAGGTTTTAATGCACAAACATTGTTTTATCAGTTCTTTCTTGGTACTCAAGCTTTCATAAGCCATTCCTCTGCATCATCTTCATTCTCATGATGCCAAACTCCTTGAGGAACATCTTTCCATGTAAAATTTGCAAGTTAACCCCTCAACTTGGTTAATTTGCACTTTAGTCCTAAATAAGCAAATATTGCTTCAACATTATTCAAACTGGACCAAAATTGAAACATAAGTTCCTCTTGAGCCTTAATTACTTTTCACAAAATAAAATTAAGGATCTAATTAACTTGCTGAAGCAAAACTCCCATGGTTATGGCATAACCCAGGTTAGGGATGTTACAAATTATAAACCCCTAACAAGGATTTTTATCCCTGAAATCCCAGATAAAGGGAGATAGATATTATCCATGCATTAGATCATCATGTATTCACATAACACCTCATTATTATGGAGACACCATAGAGTTTTGATCAATACAAAGTTATTCCACACAAGTTTATCATGGAAAGATTCACATGGGACATATACTCCCATGTTCCTTAGTTAGTTCAATATTTCTCTTTCAAGATCACAATTATATTCTGTCATCCACTTGAAACTATAAGTCTTTTCATACCTTGATTGTGCCATCTCACCTGATGACACCATACTAGCTTTCCTTATTACTAGAACTAACTATCTTATTAGTTGCACATTCTTTTACCACAAAGAGAGGTTACATATCAACTAAGAACTTTTCTCAAAGATATCTTCAATTGTTATGTTTATGCAAAACATAAACCCCTAACAAGTGATGTTCATATTATTTTTCATGATTAATCTGATTTCATGGTTGACCATTCCAGATAATCAACATAAATCTTCAGATATTTCTTAGATACCAGGATCTCTTATCTTGGTACCTATCACATGTGTTGGAAACACATCACATATTTATCTTCCTTTCATCTTGGGACATTACTTGTTACATATATTATTTCCTTGGAACCAAAGTCCAAGATAAACTGATAATTTTCCAAGTATCTATCACATAAACATATTTATATTATGCACATCAAGTGTTCTAGGATTCACTTGATTGCTATGTCCCTAAAAGAAAAGGAAACAAGGAATTATATTCCTCTATATAATTATTTCAGGTATTTTCAACTATTCATGAATCATTTACTCATTATCTCATCCTAGGTTCCTTGCCCTCAGCATAGGAATTGTAAGGATGATTACATGAAATTATTCCTTTCTTTGTTATTATCTAACATATTCATGAGTATCCTATGAACTCATCACATTTCCACATTATGGGAAGAATCTTTATTATTCCTACAACTTTATTGGATAGGGTTCACCTCCCTTATTCCCATTCTTATCTTATGAGGAGTATACTTTTAATTCCTCATACACACATGCTCATTTGAGATTATCACAAACTTCTCTTTCTTATTCTTAGGACAGGACACATTTATTCATTCCATATTTCTTATTTCATGATACTCATTAGATTATCTCAGAATGATTGCTGGATCAGAGAAATAAAAAAGACAACAATCTAAGAGTTTCCATACTCACTTTATCATCAATAGTTGTATACCTGGCCAGGGTATATAAATACTGAGATTAAGTAGTATGCACTTTTTATACTATCATATTCCTTCCTTTTCATATTATCACAAGTATAAGATTTAACATCATTGGATTTTATCCAGGCATTTTTTCAATACCTCATCTTCTTCTCATAGAGGTAAGAACAACATAAAACATCTATAATGTTTATTATGCAAAAAGTAAGTCCTCATAGGACTAATCAAGGAAAACTCAATCAATTATTTTCTCAATTTAACTCAGGAAATCATAAAATGACATATTAGAATGACATTATTTTGTCTAACCTGTCATGGTATGTGGATGGTTTATTGCCTCAGGCTAACTCTGCCTCAGAGGTTGATTCACCATAGCATTTCTGGCTGAGCAATCTCTTGCCAGATGTCCTACCTATCTACATTGGTAGCAAATTCTGGGTGCTAGATATGGTCTAGAGGGTTCTTTACCCTTTCTAGATGACCATTGCCTTGGTGCACTAGGCCCTGGTTGTACTGATGGTACCAAAAACTTCTTCTTTTTAAAACTTCTAGGCCTCTGTTCCTAGATTTGGATAGGCCTTTTCTCAATTCTCCCTTTATATTCTTTTTCTAGACAATTAGGTCTGATATGTCCAGGCTTCCTACACCTATGGAATATCCTGGTTTCAGATTGTATCCTATTCCTTTCATCATTATTCATTGCTCCAACAGGTTGATGTTGAGCAGGAAACCTATTGGAGTTCAACACTTCATCATTGGGGGATGGTATTGTAGGTTGCATTGCTAATGCACGATCTACTATATGTATCATAGTTGTCCTAAATTGCTCAAATAGAGCAAGGAAAGTTGGGCTCTCTATCATGGCTAGGTCAAACTGGGGATGTGCAGGTATATGTTCTTCTCTGCTCTGATCCCCTGCATCCCTTCTTGATGCAACATTGCTGGTTTCTATAGCAAACTCCTCATGTGACCTAGTCATCTTCAAGTTCTCCTTCTCCTATATGAGCAGAAGACACTATCAAATGCACTAGAAGATACTAGAACAGACTCTACTACCTTAGTCCTATGTCTCTGTAGACTCAGCGAACCTAGGGCTCTGATACCACTAAATTGTGGCATCCAACTCACAGAAACAAGATTTACTGAAGCAGAAGCGATTCATTTGCAGCGGATTACTGAAAATCACTAAAAATTAAAACGTTTTGCAAAGAGATCCACACATAGGAAACCTATTTCATAAATAACCAAAGTATACATTTGCAGCATGGTTCATAAGTACATAACTTGTATCATCTCTTCTCGAGGAATACAACATCAGCTATATATACAGACAACATAAAAACCTTGAGGCATCAAGCCAAAATCTCAGATCAATTCATTAAAATACTAACTATAAACTCTGTGGACCTGAGAGTACAGAGACGGCACATAGGACTACTATCTATACAAAACTTTGGCAGCCAGTGCTTCCACCTGAGTTATCACTGCTGTCCCTATTGCTACTACTTTTCCCTTGCTATAGGGTTCCTTCTTCTTCTTCTATGTTTACCTAAAAAGTTGGATCCCACGGGGGTGAGACAATTGTAAATTGCCCCAACGGGAGATATAACCCTCTGCCAAAACATTGTTATAGAAGTTTATTATAATAAAACTGAGCATGAGTTCTTATATTTTAATAGAAGTATTAATCATTGAATGAATAGAGTAACATAATCTCCTTTCCTAAGGAGAGCATTACATTTATCCATGATAGAATCATAATTCATCCTTCTACTTGCAATGAGTATAAAGAGATATGAATAACATTTATCAACTAGAGATGCATAAAAGAAATGTAACATCAGCCAATGAATTTTTGTATTCAATCCTTAAGCAAACATGCTATACGGCTGATTACATTTTACAATCACACTTATGCCCTGAGGAGATGAGGTATACCGCTCATAATCCAACCGACCATTGCAAAGTCGAAATCAATGCCATACAAGGTCAATGGTAAAGCTGGCTACCAAGACCTCCCTTATCTCAGTCAGTACGAGATTAGATGCAGGACATCTTGTGTCTCTGCTAAATGGATTTCTAGGGTATACTGGAAACTTCACTATTAGAGTTACAGTGGCGCACTGTACACTCTTCACAATCATGAGATTTCATGTTTATCTCCATTGATCCAGCATTAACATTATTGGGAGATGTGTACTGCATCTGTCCCAATCTTTGGGAGATTCATGATACATCCATCCCGGTACAAGTAATGAAGGATTGAGAGGTTTAATGTTTACCTTTCCTCAATTCCCTCATTAGGACGTCAGGATACATTAGCCCATTACCCCCACATGTTCAAAATATGCGTTCCAGGTTTTGCCGCGGAGCACCCGTTTCACCATCCAGCAAGTTCTAACAATGATGGTTATATGGCCAGGGCTCTACATGATATCATTTCACTTGATTAATTAAGTTCATTAGCATATTATTTTAGCATCAGTCAAGTTCTCAAACATAACTTATTCAGACAAGTTCTATAAAGAAATATGTACTATTTTCATCAATCACTTCTCAGTCTTTATAAGACATTGGGATCTCAGTCCCTCATTTCATTTCTTTGAAAGTTCACATATCTCAAGAACTTATAATGCATTAGGATCATAATCCCTTTCTCATCATACTTGAAAGTTCACAGCTCTCAACAACATCATTATCTTACTTATCAAAACTGGGTATTCATACCCTCAGTTCATAACTAATCATTGTTACCACTTATTAGGTAACCTTTACCTCCAGTTTCTCAGACCGAGGTATTCATAATACTTGTTATACAAGCATCTCACATGGCTCACAGGGCCTATTAAGTGCTTTGTCATCTTTTAGTAGGAAACAACTTATTCAAGGAACTCATAAGGTCCATACCCATTTTCTTACTTTTACTAAGCAACAACAATGTTAGGCACCTAAGGACATACAATATATTTATTATATGAATGTCATAGCTCAAATCTGGCTATATTCATCATCTCATTATGTCTACATGATTAATAGACATGATAACAATCATGTAAATCATTTATCAAATCATATCAAAAAATAGTAACACCACCATCCTTTATCAAGATTAGGGTTATCTATCAAATAGGGCTTTTTATTCCCTTTACTCAAAATTAGGGTTAGGGTTTCCCATCTTACATTAATTAGGGTTTCATGCTCACATTATTAGTTCAACCCTAATATATTGCTCCACACCTCTAGGAGCATTCAAAGATATCATAAGTATTTTCTTATGATCACTATTCTCATCATATATCATTAATGATCATCAATTCAAGGTATGAGTTCATTTCTCATCCTTATCATGGTATGATTACACAAAACTCATTGATTTGGCTTACCCCATTCTCAAGGTATATTCGTCAACATTTATCAACGTACATTGAGTTCCTTACATCTTTATTGTAACACTTACATATCACATACTCCATGTGTTTCTTATCTAAGAATATTGGATTAGAGGTTCAACAAGGTATGTCTACCTTGAAATGTTGAATGTGATATCTATCATGTCTTGATGTATCACTTTCTTCTCATTTCCATCTTTCATGAGTTAATCTACTAACCTTGTATTAAGGTATTTCCCTCTTAATACTTTATCCACTAACTTGTCACTTTCATCATATGGTGCATACATTACACCTTAGAATTGTTCCACTATCTTTAATGATGTGGACTTATCCAATGGTTAGGAATTGTTGATATAGAATAAACTATTATCCATCACTTTAGATATTTCAACTCTTAGGATGTTATCCACATCATTATTTAGTATAGCATACATCATTGCTAAGAGTTTCATATCCTCATCATTGTAAGGTGTATAGGGTTGTTACACATGCATGAAATGAGATATATAATGATCTAGGCATCATCTTGTCCCTTAGATCCTTACTCATTATAGTATCAACATTATCATTCATATAGTTCTTCAACGTTACCCTTGATTGTAATAACCATATCCTACTTTATTATATTGGCCATTATACCATCACTATGGTTGCATATATCATTATATGGCATCACCCTGGATTTAAGTTTCTCATAATATCATTACATCAAGGTCTTACATAACATCATTCTAATTTAGGGATTTCCATTGCATTACTCTAGATCAGGTTTCTCATTCAATAACCCACAATTAGGGTTTACTATTCATTTCAACTAAGGTTTCTCATAACATAACTCTCAATTAGGGTTTCTCATGGATTCACCCTCAATTAGGGTTTCACATGGATTCACCCTCAATTAGGGTTTCACATGGATTCACCCTCAATTAGGGCTTCACATGGATTCACCCTCAATTAGGGTTTCACATGGATTCACCCTCAAATAGGGTTTCTCATGAAATTACCAAGAATTTGGATTTCCCATATTATCATCCTGGTTTAGAATCACAACATTTCCCTTGATTTGGGTTACATCTGATATTGCCCTAGATTTAGGTTAGAGCTCAACAACCTCCTTAATTAGGGTTTCATATTAAGGATTATACCCTAATTACTTAATCATTCATGTTGAAGGTGTTGAGACTTATGTATTACATGATTATCATTCATGTAGGAAATCCTCTCTATCTCATCCTCTATAAGATAATACTACTTCAGACTTGATTAAACTAAAGCAACTTAACTTGAAAGAAGAATTGACAATTAATCCATTATGTCATTTCTTTCATAATCATTAAAGATTAATTATCCAATGGGTACTAATCACCTTGTCTCATTAAGGGTACAAATATTATAATCACCCTTGGTTCACATCATGTAATGTTCAATTAAATAATTGACCCTTACTCACTTTAAGTGTTCATATGATTTGGTTGATTAACTTCCAAACAATCTTAGTCTCTTAAACTTCAAATTGTCTTGACCAATTAGACCTCAAAAGGTCTTGGTCTAAGGCTTTGAAACCGTTTGGTAAAGGTGGTGCTTGAAACCATTTGCCAAAGCAAGTACTTGAAACCATTTGCTAAAGCAAGTACTTGAAACTGTTTGCTAAAGCAAGTACTTGAAACCGTTTGCTAAAGCACTCATAAGATCGATTGGGCCTCAAACAGTTTGGGATCATTTGGTCCCAAATGGTCTTGAGACTGTTTGGTCCCAAACGATCTTGAGACCATTTGGTCCAAACCTCCTCAAAACCTAGCTTGGTGCTAGGTCATCCAACCTTTAATGGCTCGTATGGCAAACCAAAAGCATATCTATCCAAACACCCAGTCAACCATGTCATCTAACTCATCATCTCATCTCTCTCTCTAACCTCCACTTAGGATTAGGGTTAACATCATCCTTAAAGGATGTTCTAGGTCTCTACTTTAATGGAGATCTCTACCTCCAAGACCCACTTTCTCTACTCATCCTCCTGACAAGAAGGTCTAGCCTCAGGTCTCTCCTGAGGGCAATGACAACTTATGTCATACGACCTAAGCATGTATCTATTCTTTTACGCTTACTCTATTAAGCTTATGTCCATGACATCTTATTTACATGCTTTTTATTAATTTGGTGGAGGATTCCTTAATCCTTATCAACCTTACCCATACCTCAAGAGGGTGAGGAGAAGAGAGAAAACCCTAATCCTCAAGGTCCTTATCAAAATTTGAGTTGCAAAGGAATGAAAAAGATGAGAGAGTCCTAAAGGTATCTTATTTCGATTCATACCCTAAGACTTTGGCCAGGAAGTCACACAGATCTAGGAGTCCTCGTATTTCGACTAGCGGTGCGGAGGAAAATATTTCCAGCCCCTGGTCGTGATCCTTTTCTAGACACCTCTGTCTTTCAGATAATCCTCTAATAACTCCCTTGGGTTCTACGGAATTTGTAAAATTTAATAATTATTAAAGATTAAGTGAGGAACATATGCTCTGATACCAATTGTAATGACCCCACCTCCCGGTAACCCCCAATTAAGGGAGACCCGAAGGTCAAATCCGTTATTCAATTAACATGATCAAAGGTTCGCCAAATAATCAATAATAATTATGAAATTCTACTAACTAACTGAAATTTGGTATAAAATTAAAACTTTACTTACCTTTGAAAACTTTAGAAATCTATCTATCCATAGCTTGAATTATTCTATCTAATCCTCCTTGCACTTTATTTCTTATTTCCACAATGTGTCACTTTACTGTTGGTTCTTTCAATTGTTGTTCCTAAAACGCCAACAAACAAAACGTCGATCAGTATATCGAAATATACTGATATGTGGGAGCAACCAAAATCTTGCAAATATGGCTAACAATTTAATAATCACAATCAAATTATTTAACAAGACACTTTACATTTTCAATGTGTCATTCTCCAGTGCTTTTGCTCTAACCCTGGCATACCCCTCTAGGGTTTCTCTTTTTCCATTGACTTAAGGCCACCTTCTCAATCCCGAGCTTGGTGCCTGGAAGTCACCACTCATGGTGCTCCATAGTCATGCATCATAGACCACCTTCTCATTCCCGAGCATGGTGTCTGGGGTCACCTCTCATGGTGCCCATTGGTCTACCCTCCTGGGCCTGACCTTTATGGCATCTTTCATCAGGGTGGCATGTAGGTGCGGGAATACACATTTATATTAAATTGTGATAATCATAGTCACTTTATAATTGCAATATGAACATCCAAACTGTTTAGTTGCACTCAATGCAATTAAACATCTGGGAATCCTTCTGGAAACTAAAGTGGTTATTCATAATTAACCACATACCTGATCTGACGATTTGAACAGAAATATCCATGCAAATAAGAATCCAAGCAAGCAAGCATTTTCAACAAGATCTTGAAATAATCATGTAATTCCCTTTTTATTATTCATGTCATCAAGATCCATTAAACCTAGCTCACTTCCTAGGGTTTCTAATTCACTTTTAGGGTTTCTATTGCAATTAGGGATTCCCGTAATCTTTTACTATGTTAAACCCTAATTTAACGCAATTGATCACAAACCCTAATTATTTCCACATCTAATCCTCAATTTCGAATTAAAGGCATAATTAACCATTAATTAAGTTCATTAAGCCTCTTTTACATTAAAGCTACTATTTTAATCCCTTTAATCCATGACAAGATCATTATATGCATTTATCATCAATTCATAGTTCATTATGGTCCAATTCACATATGAACTCGATTTGCCATTAATTCCACTTTTTATTCATGAGAAAACCCTAATTACTACATTTAGGGTATTTATCCACAAATTAGGAACTTTACTGCTCAAAATAGCTTATAACCATGAAGACTCAGTTTGATACATGAAATCGAATAATTAAAGCCATTAATAGTCCTAATTACCAACATTAGGGTTTCAAGGCCCATTGAAGCCTACTTATGCACATAAACTCTAAATTAAGCGAATTACATGCAAAGTTCATCCTTTTTATTCCTAATGCCCCTTTGAATCATTAATAAGTTAATATCAACTTTAACCATCAATTAAGCCTACGAATCACATTAATCATTCCCAATTAGGGTTTCTTTAATCATTATTACATTAAAATTAATAACTTCCATTACTTTTCGAATTGTAAGAGGAATTAGTTTCTTACTATATTTTTATTAGATTCCTCTCATTTTTCTGAGAAATTTTCATATTTTGTGTGTATTCATCCGAGCTATTATTAGGGAGATATGATTTTTGCAATAAAAACACATATGGACCAATAGGGAGATGCCACGTAGGCAACTTACCCCCATGCACGTACCTTTATGGGCCGGATTTAAAATTAGAATGGATTGTCCGTTATACCCCCCAGGATGTGGACCACTTCTTCATGCCCAGAAGGGGCACTTTCATCCAAACGAATCTGATCGTCTTCAACCCCGCGACAGTGCGCCGCTGCCGCCCTAGCTGTGACTTGCGTGGCTTCTCGCCCTTCTCCTGGACCCCAACGCCCCCGCAGATGGTTCCTCCACCTTCGACGCACCTCGATGATCCCCTGTCTACCTCGTTCTTACGGCCAGAGCCGCTAGCCCATGCTGGCCAGGTCTGCCCACACAATCTACCTTTGCAGCCATGCTGTGGCTGTTATGCAGGGCTGAGAGGTGCGGGAAGAGTGTCGTTCAACCCCTGGTCATCAGGGGAACTTCGGCTCTCCATCATGCTAACTCCACCGCTCCCATTGCTCCAGGGATAACCCAACTTCTCATGGTGAGGGTTAGAACTAAGAAGAAGAAAGAGAAAAGAACAACTTGCTTGGGTTTATCTCAAACTCAGCCAAAGGTCCTTCCCCTTATATAGGGGAGGGTATCCACGCCCCAATACTTCATCCAAGAGGTAACAAGTCCTCCTTCCTAATAGGAAATGATTTTCCTGAATTAGGTGTAATTTCTCTCTCTTAATTCCTTGTTTCTCCTTGATCCTTGTTCATTAAGGAATTAAAAAAAAAACTATTCCTTTTGTCTTCTTGTTCTTGGCTTTTAAAACTATTTGGCACGAAATTCTATTTTCATTTAGTAGCACATATCTCTCTTTTATTAAGTACCATGAAATTCTTTCATTAAACATCACATTATCCTCTTATTTGACTTTATTGGTATTTTCTTTTTCCTCTTTCTTCATTAGGACTCCTTGGATCGCAAGGCACTCTATTATTTCAAAATCCTTTTTATTGGGCACTCATTATCCTTCTAGATGCATCTAAATGCATTATTCTTCATTATTTCCCATTATCTTGTTTATTTCTTATTAAAATAGCTCCTTTTGAGGATTTCTCTTTATTTCTCTTTTATTTTCCTCATTGGTATTGTTTTTATCATTTAGAATCCTTGGGATACGAAATTCCACTAAGGATAACTCAATTGTACCTCTTTTTACTTAATTTCCACATTTTACCATTGTTTTCCTTTTCTTTCTTAATAAAGAAATATTCAATTGATCTTTTATTTTCTTATTGCACTCTTTAAGCAACTTTGGACTCCTTGGAACCCAAGGAATCCATGTGGCATGAAATCCAACTTTGGATTATATTCTTTTGCCTTCTGGAGGTTTCCACACCTTTCTTTTCTTAAAAATTTAATTATTCATTTACTAATTGAATTCCCTTGTTATTGGGCCCAATAGCTAATAAAGCCCACAAAGAAATCGTCAAGGCTATTGTAATGAAATTCGTATATTCAATCGTTATTTGTTCACTTATCTTTAATATGAGAAATTACATTCCTCAGCAACTGAACCCAAAATTGGGGTTGTAACATCCTTCCCCTCTTATAAGAATTTTGTCCTCAAAATTCCACCAAGCAAACAACAAACAGGATAAGTCTTTCATATGTCCATCATGGCTCCCATGTGGCTTCACCCTTTCCATGGTGCTTCCCAAGAACCTTCATCATCTCATATTCTTCCATCTGAGTTCTTTCTCACCTTGGTATATCATACCCTCATAGGCGACTAAGGACATTTCAACCTCGCTAAAGATGAATAGGTTCAGGGCTCAACACATGGCTTGGGTACCTCACATAGTGCTCTAGATCGGACTCATGTAATTCATTATACATCATGTTATCCTGAGGGGTAAGGTTCAACACGACCTTTACCACCAATCCATCTCAAATGGACCGATATATCAAGGACTCATCTTTCACAGCTGTAGCCTAGAGGGGTTGGATTTTCACATCACATATTCTCCCACAGTGAACTGCATGTTAGTCTGCTTTGCATCCACTCGTGACTCATGTCACCACCGGGATCTCTCTCAGCCATTACACGATCAAGCGACTTCATCTGCACACACTGAGGTTCTTTTTCTGGCCTTCGTGAGGCCTCCTTCACCAACATCATCTTAATGAAGTGGTGACCGAGACAACCTCTCTATGAGACTTATTGCATCCCGACAAAGGCTATGGTGGTTAACATCACATCTTAAGAATTGTCTCTATATATCACCCTGAATGAGAACACGTGCTCTCATCAGACCCTCTAGTCTAGATCATACTGTCCATTAGTATGGGGGTGATAAACTGTACTATCATCGAGTTCTTCATGTATCCACTTCCACCTCATGGAAGTGAACCTTGGTCATACTCAAGAACTTTTGAACTCGTATCATGGTGTAGTTGAACCATCTTTCTCTCTTAAGTAGTTCAACCGAATTTGTCCTTTAACATCACTCTTCCTTCCTCATGTCATCTAGGTAAGGCGATCTACCATAACCCATATTGGACCTCAACCCTCTTTGGTCTAGGGGAGACTTACCACAACATCCATAGTAATGAACTCCCATTCTCTTTCAGGGACTCTCTATACTTTATATCCATGCACTGGGTTACTGGTGTTCATCCTTCACCTCCTGGCTTATCAGGCATCCAAAGCTCTACTTTCACTTACTATCTTTGTAGTTTCATGGTGTATGGTGATCATGATTTCCTGTATGTCATGATTCCTCAAGGTCGATACCTCGGAAGCCCTAAACCACTCTCCTCAGGGTTTTATTATCCTCCTATCCTAAGAAGTGTATCCAGAGTTCTACAACCATCCTTCTGGCTATCCAAACAACCACTAATCTTATTCAATAGATCTCATTATATCTGAGTGTTAGCCAAACTTATCTCTTCTTCTCAACTTAAGGTTAGTCTAACAACCTCAACTTCTCCTAGTTTCCAGATAAACTAGGCACCATATCTCAACCAGAGCATTCATTACCACTTCTTATCCTTAGGTGTTAGGTAATGTTGAAGACATACACCTCCATGCATTATACTTATCATCTCATCTCAAACTCTAAGTTTGTCTTCATCAAGAAAACTCTGAGCTCATGCCTTTGGTTTTCGAACTCAACCTTGTATAACCCATAGCTCATGCTAAAAAAAACATCCTTATTTCTCTTTAATGTTTGCAAACCATTCATGTATCATTCACTTAACCAGGGTATGTTATCTTCTCTGTCCCCATACCTCATAGAAACGTTCCAACTCACATAATCTTTATCCTTGGTGTATGGCATGCGTACTGTCCTATCTCTCACTCCCATAACAAGAGGAAATAAGCATTTGGATGCAGTCCAAATACAGAGTTCTTCCTATTCCAAGAGTAGAGATGGTACATCCCACCTCGCTAGTACACCTTTTAAATCTAAGTTGAAACATGCCACACATGTCTCTACATCACAATCATCTTGATATCAAAGTTACTCCCATGGAAAACTAGTCTCGAACCTACTTGGGTTTACATACAATCCTTGGTCATCTCCTCCAGGTCTATAGGGAGCCGACACATTTTGGGGTTATCCATCTTCCCTCATGCATCAGAGAGTGCCCTACTCATCTTCCCTTTGGGTCCCATGAGTTTATGAAGGTGATCAATCTCCTAACCCATGGCCCTCAGACAATGATAGATGTTACCTCCCGACCCTATGGTCATGTGCAACTAGGGAATTAGGCAACTCCCTCTTCCATCGGTCTTATCCCTATCTGACCCTAGGACAAAATTGGGATTCTATTATAGTACATGTCCAACCTAGAACCTTACCCAAGCCTTCATCATCTCTCTATGAATTCTTGATTGACTTTCATCCCTTCATAGGGGTCATGGCAACCTGCATACCTTTGTCAGGCCCCATACCGGTTACCTCCATGGTAACACATCCACATGCACTTAGAGATGGTTATCTATGGGTCTACAGATTCATTTTCATTCCATGTAATTTTGACTTAACTTCTCAAGATCCTATGAAACTTCATTAGGTTACCTCAAAACCAGCAAGACTGGTATACACTCTACCAAAGGGTCCCTCTCCCAGGATGGGAGGAAAGTACAACTCTTGACAACAAGGTCACCACCGTCCTTAGTGTTTACATTCACATGAACATGCCTAACCCAACATCTACTGAGGCATAAGAAGATCACCTATTAAACCATGCTAGGTCATACTTGTTCTCTTTCCTCAATATTAGGTCAACTTAGTTGTGAGGGGTTCATCAAACATACCCTTAACTTAAGGGGTTTCCTTTACCTCTACACATGAGGAGTACCATGCTCGAAACTAAAGAGACTAAAATCTCATCATGAGCATTGGGTACACAGCTTCCCCTCTTAGGCCTAGGAACCCTAGGTTCACCTTCGAGTGTCCAACTGCATGCTCAATCTCTTAAACACGAATCAAGCATGTCCAAGGTATGTCATGTACTTCCATGATCCTTCTACTCGAGCAACACTTCGGAGTTGAGTCCTCTTCCAGGACAACCAACTAGGTATAAAGCCTCAAAACTGGTTACTTAAACCTCCTTAGGGTCTAAATCACTCTTTATCTCATCCAGCAGGTAATCACTTATACCATAGGTACTAGAAGCATCATCCTCTATCTAGGGTTTGGTTCCTCGAAAGGAAACCAAGATATCATCAGCCTCCAGGGATCAAGCATAAGGAAACCATTATCATCCACTTAGGTCGCATCATCCTCAACTCCCCACTATTCCTCATGTCTCAGAATCTAAGCATCCAACCTTCTTTCTTGGGTCCTGCTTTCTCTCTCTAGATCTAATTCCACATCCAGCCTCACTACATGAAGTTGGATCAAGCTTACCAACATATCCCTACCTAGGTGAATCCTTTTCTCAACTCATGCTTGGCTCAAGATTATCCTTAGCTCTTTATGTTTATCTCGTAAGACATCCATCATGATTCCTTGTCCAGGGTTTCATCCTACTGTCAGTACTACTGATGTACTCTAGGTGCAAGCTATACCCTACTTGCACAACACCATAGGGTACTATAGATTCTTCTCTAACCTCATCCATGAAGGAGATATCCTTCGCTCAAACATGCAAGACCCTTCCCAGGGTCACCAAAGGTGCTAGGTCATCCAACCTTTCATCGCTCGTATGGCAAACCAAAAGCATATGTATCCAAACACCCAGTCAACCATGTCATATAACTCATCATGTCATCTCTCTCTAACCTCCACTTAGGATTAGGGTTAACATCATCCTTAAAGGATGTGCTAGGTCTCTACTTTAATGGAGATCTCTACCTCCAAGACTCACTTTCTCTACTCATCCTCCTGACAAGAAGGTCTAGCCTCAGGTCTCTCCTTAGGGCAATGACAACTTATGTCATACGACCTAAGCATGTATATATTCTTTTACGCTTACTATATTAAGCTTATGTCCATGACATCTTATTTACATGCTTTTTATTAATTTGGTGGAGGATTCATTAATCCTTATCAATCTTACCCATACCTCAAGAGGGTGAGGAGAAGAGAGAAAACCCTAATCCTCAAGGTCCTTATCAAAATTTGAGTTGTGAAGGAATGAACAAGATGAGAGAGTCCTAAAGGTATCTTATTGTTGGTATGTATGCCCTGAGAGCCAATCATGGGATGATTGATGGGATACATTAAGTTTGATTTGATAAACATCAAAGGCAAGCTTCCAATTCTTTCTGGTTCAGTCATATGAGATAGTGATAGAACAGATTGAATGTCTAGAGAATGACAATACTCAATGACGTATGCCTTCAGGTTGAGGACCTGAACGATGAGATCATACAGATGCTAAGAGTTTGTACATTCTTGTTATGTCCCTAGTCAGATGTCATTGTGGAAGGTAGATAGACAACAATGACACACAAGACTAGATTGTGGTGTTGGTTGATGACAGAATCTCATTAGTCGTGATATAGAGATATCAAACCGAACACATAGGTACTTGTTAGAGAACAAGGTACCAGACAGACCCACCGTGAGTTTGACACATGGAACCATGACATGGTAGTCACAGTCAGTACTCACAGTGATGGTGGTGAGTGTGATTCTTTGACCTGAAATCACTACACTCAACACATGTCATTGGGCACACTTTGACATCATCAAACGCAGTCCTGAAACATGGGTTGTTATAAAGGTGATGATTGGGTGGCTTTGACACATGGGGCTTTTGAGGGGTGAGTGATAGATATGGGATTTGTCCCTCCTGAGGGAGTTTGATATCCAAGGCCACTTGATGAGTAGGATTGAAATAGGTGTGCGCACGGATGTGTGAATCAGTATGTGATATTGATGTCATACATATCTCTTCCAATCTACTGTGAGATCAAGAAAGTGAATGAACGTTGATAGGATGACTGTTCCATGCCTCGAGTTCATTCGAGATATCAGTGACAAAGGAATTATACATTCATTGTAACACCATTCACGGATTGTAGGATTGAAAGTTGTTCTCCAACTTTCTACTTCCACTTGCGTAGCAATGATGTGTGACTAGGCACCTCTCTTTGCTTGTGAAGTCATAAGTGTTATGGACTTTCACTGCCAATGTGAAATGGTCCTGTAGGGTCAGACACAAAGGATTTAACTTGGAAGAGGAGTTTTGTCCACAAACAACGTTTAGATTGATTACTAAAGGAGTTTAGTAGTTCAATTAAACACTCAATCAATTGATAGCTCAATATCATATTGTTCAAGGTGTTGGACACATTGATTGGAGTATCAGATTGATTGAAATCACAATTGACTGATTCTGCACGATCTGCACTCCCAACCGATCGGCTCATGTGATGAACCTGTCGACTGAGCTTGGTGAACCGGTCGGCTCAAGTGTTGAACAAATCGGCTCAAGTCCAGGATGAACCGATTGCTTCAATTTTTGAAACGATCGATTCAACTGGTGCCACCGAGCAAGTTGGGAAAGTAGGATTGGTGAGAATTTTCCTTGTGTTTCACTAGCCCAATTTGAATGGAACAAGGATTGGTATTCAATACCAATTAGAAACAAAAGAAGGAAAGTCAATCGAGAAATGACCAGGACCACCAACCGAATGGTTCACTTGTGAATCGACCAGTTGAGGTGTCAATCGACCGGTTCAGGTCCCCAACCGACCATTTCACTTGTGAAACGATCGGTTCAGGTTGCGAGTTGGTTGTTTTGTGGAAAATCTCGAACCCTTCTACTCCTACTTTTAGTCCCATATTGCCGGGGACAGAGAAACCTATCCCATGACCCTCCTATATATATAGGGATATTGGGGGCTTCTCAAAGTACAACTCAGTGCAACCAGTTGCTCTGCAAAAGTTGTCATTCTCTGGTTTTGGTAACCGAGAGAGCCTGAGCAAGTGCTACCCGTAAAGGGAGGTGCATCAAGGGAAAGACAACTACAGTTGCAACTGGAGGCAGGAGAGTGTGTTGGTGACTAGTACATCAACAGGAGGGTGCAACTCCTTCCACTTCCTTGTGGGACAAGGAGTGTGGAGTTCCAGGTGGTACGTGTGGACTACTTCAGAGGCAGGAGGTTTCTGCCGCTCAGGAGGACAACTGTCAATCCCGACAGTCCGGTGAAAGGAGGAGTCTTCAGTCCCGGTGCGACCAGGAGCTGCACAGACACCGTCCAAGATCGGAGGTGAAGACCGCGCAAAGCGCGAGGTATTGTCGCCGAGCATGCCTTGGGACAAGGTATGATTCCACAAACCATCCTTTCCTATTATATAGACGTTGACGTGTTTCCTTGTTCTGGGTTTGGGGGAGAAAATTTTGTTTCCACTGCCTTCTCTACCTCCCCTAAAACCCAACAGTGGTATCAGAGCCACTTCAACTGCTCTATATTTTAGGAATATCGATATGATCAATTTTGGTTTGTTGCCTTTATTTATTGCATACGATGCAAATAATATTGGATTTATGCATGTCCAATCCTAAATCCACAAATCCCAATTAAATATATGATATGTATTATTAATGCACTCGATATGCGTCACCCTTAAATGAGTTTTGTGGTGGATGTATAGCATGGTTATGGCCAATAAACCCTATCTGTGTATGGTTGTATGTGGTTGCTTGCATCTCGGTCTGTGCACCGATCTTCCTTCTCCTATTCCTGATGTAACTCAAAATAATTTGAGATTTATTTCCTACCTTTGCTCCCCTCGAATTTAACTCGAGGTTTCCCTTTTTACAATGTAAAATAGGATAGAATTTTATTTCCTGTTATGTCAAAGAAAGGCGAACATCCTGACAATAGCTAAGATGATCGGTTCAAGGTGTGAACCGATCGGTTGACGTTCCAGACGATCGGTTCAAGGAGTGAACCGATCGGTTGATGACTGGTTCGAGGAGCGAGATGAGAGGGTGGCGGCCATGAAGAGATGCACGACGACCAGGCAAACCGATCGGTTGGAGGAGCCAACTGATCGGCTTGTGGCACCCAGACGACCAGGCCAGAGCAAGCAAGTCAATCATGTGATGAGTTGATCTTCTCAGAAGGCAAAGCACAGAGTTCATCTTGTATAGGTTGCATGTGATGTAGACCTAGATGACCGTGATTCCTCTTGTCTCGAGGAATCACATTAGGATGGCCATAATCATAACTTTTATCGTTTTGCATGTTTTCTGTGGGATATAGCATGTATATGATACATACTATGTATTGTGGTTATTGGATATGTATATGTATATAAAAACCAAATCCCTCATTAAATATTAAGTTTTAGATGCCTTTCAAATGCGACACACATGAAAAGCTTGATCGACCAAGTGTGGGCACGCCCAAGCGTGGTGCACCGTCTATCTCGTGGAAGCGTGAAGGATAAATGTGTGGGTCTACCCAAGCAGGGTGCATATTCATCGTGTTGGCTTTGGGTCAGACTTAACAAGGTGACCTAGATAGGATCTAGCACCTTGAGGCATGGAGATGCTCATGGCAAGGAGTTGCATATGACATCTTATCAAAAGTTTCATATGCTGCAATTGGCAAGTGTTGCCTACCTGAGAGATCTAAGTTGTGGGTGACAGCCCAAGCTGGTCCATGACTTAGAGGATTTCAGGATCTTGCCCACTAGGAGGTTGTACGTTGCAATCTTCCAAATTGATGGTGAGGGCTATCAATTTGAACTAAAATAATGGGAGCGATAATTAATTTAAGGACTAATTTTATTGTCAACTTTTCAAATCAATCAAACAAGTGAAAAAGAGTTTTGGACTAAAATTGCATATATTTCCTTTTGTTAAAATAAATGGTTAATCAACAAATCACTTTATTTGTGATCGGTCTTTGAGACCAACAAATTAAATGGGAATAATTTCACGTCTGGTTAGGATGATGAGAAGTGTTCTCAAAGAGTGAAAGATCCAAGTCCTAGTTATACCAAGACCAGATGAACTCTATCCCACCACATCAATGGATGAAAGTATGCTTATGGAAGCATACCGAGGATGACATTGATGAGGAGTGCTTGATGTTGTGTTCTCTGAACTATGAGTTGCAGAGACAACATGAGACATATGATGTCTCCAAGACACTGTCCTAGTATGCCATGACAGAAGGAGATCTAGTAAGGTATTCACACACTCAATGTGATTGGGTATGTGGAAAACCTGACTAAGTAGGATTCCCACTGAGCCAAGAATTGGCTATTGGTATGATATTGCAAATGTTGCGAGAATCATACAATTCATGATAAGCTACAACATGAACAAAACTTTGACAAGCGTTGATAGAGTTGTTGGACATGTTGGGGATAGTAGAGGCAAAGATGAAGAAAGACAAACCATGATCTTTGATGTGATCAAAGAAAAGGTTATTCTTAACGGCAAGGACGAGGGAAAAGCAAAGAAGTGTTCTGATGCTAGCCAGCAATCCAAGCCATCTTCAACCTCAAGGAACATGGGGAAAGGGTGTATGAGGGAATTGCCCTCTATATCTGGAAGAACAAAAGAAGATGAAGGAGGGGATGGAGATCTCCACCTAAGGTATCGTGAAATGAACCTCTTCTTTATCTGAGGTATATGATACCAAGATATGGATATGTCATATATGATATGCAATATCCGCAAAGAAGTGATGGCCTTTGTGAAAGGACAAAGAAAGAAGTACCCGTCATTGGAGCAAGTGTTGCTGCCATAGATAGGAGTATCTTTTAGTTTATTTCTGTTATTTCATATATTGCCAATAGATAGAAACACTTTATTTTTGCATATTGTATGACAATGATGGCAATTAATAAAGTTGATGTTTCAATCTTAAAGATATGATCTTTGTGGAAATGCCTTGTTTATCTTGTAATACATGGTATGTATAAGATAAAATGATACCTAAAATTATTGATAACTCAAACAATCTAATTACCATCAATCATGAGAAATTCATTTCTAGTTTCCATATGATGGATAAATCTAGACTCTTTTGGTAAGACAACCAGTAAGAGACATGAATATCTTGGATATGATTAATCAGTCTTCACTAAAGGTAGTGGGAGAATGATTATCCTGTTAGGTATAATACATGTGTTGTATTTACATACCTATTGGAATAAATGCTAATACTTCAAATGGTGTTTAGAGAAATACCAATATGAATATCTTGAAGTGTTCAAGATTATCATAGATGAAGTGCTAATTTGGTAAAGTGTTAATTCTTGATGAGATCAATAAATGAAATACTTGGACCAAATGTTTGAGATCCTTATGAGTGATTATGATAGTTTATCATAGTGAACTCATGATTAAGGCATGGTGATGTCTAAATCAAGAAGGGATCGTACTCTAAGGAGTTAGAGAATGATTATCAAATAACTGAATTCTTCTTAATAAAAGAATACCCTCACTAATAAAAGAAATTAAGAATCACAAGGGTTGTGAATTCTTATATCCTTACACCTCAATTATCTATGTGATGAGTTGTTCATACGATGAGTCAACTATCTAGATAAATATGAGGAACCGAATTTTGAGTCATGGTTTATAACCATTTCATCCTAAATGACATCCATGTGAACCATAAGGTATGAACTTAATGGTAGCACCCATTGGAGTGAAATACATAAGTGCAAATGAGTCTTAAGTGTTAAGACACATGGATAACATTTTGAGAAGGATGATGTTTGTTGATTGCAACTTAATGACTGAGACATTTGGCATATGGATACTAAAACCACATTCCTATGAGGAATAAAACAAGGATGTGTATGTGACACAACCTATAAGGTTTATGAATCCACTGATGCAAATGAAGTCTATAAGTTACAATGGACTAATCAATGTGATTGATTGAGTGAAAACAACTCAGAATTGGATCTTTACTTTGATAATATAGTCAAAGAGTTTGACTGATATGTCAAAGATAAAGAAGGGATCTGTTATTTAGTGGGAGCGTGTTCACATTCCACATGTTGATGTGAAATGGAAATGTTCTAGAATGGAAATTCAAAAGTGTAAATTATCTTTAAGGAAGATAGATATGTTTCCTATGTGATAGGAATAGAGATCTATAGAGATAGTTCTCGAAAACCTCTTGACCTAAAAGAAGAGAAAACATACATTGGCAATCTGTACTGAAGGGTTCAGTATACACAGATTAAGTGGGAGAGAACTTGTCCATGTTACATGGAGTTAGTATCCCAAGGCCAAGTGTTCAATTCTTATGAAAAATGAGAACACTAAGAATAGATATGGATCTATCATGTATGTAATCATCCCATTATCTTGCATGGCAATATGATGTGCTCATCCTGATAACTCATATGACGAGTAGATGTCTGTCTACTTCCAGTAAGAGTTACTAGAACACCATGAGAACTTGATAAGTACTTGGGAAGTACTAGTTCTATGGAGATAAGGAAGAGTTCAATGTAAAGATTTACATTGATGTGAACTTCTGAAAGGACAGAAAATTTATCGCAAAATATATATGGGATATATAAAAGTGAAAGTTTGTTGATAATTGGAAGTGTTCCAATAAAACCATTTAAAAGGAAATGTCGAGTATCTATGTGTTGGAGAACAACAGTGGATACTATATGGATCTGGAAGTTCATGAGATGAACTTATAGATATTCTGGTCATTGATGACAAGTATGGAATCCTTGATCATGCAATGTGGCTAAAGGTTAGCAAAGGAATATTGGATCACATATTACGACAACTCCATCTCATACGTGTAACGTACAATGAAGAGATGTGAGACATGCAATTTATACTGACTTTGGCAAGGTGTTGTCATTACTCACTATGTTCGCACTAGAGCACAGTAACATGTGGGACATGTTTGAAGATCACTATGAATATGATTCAAGGGTAATTGGCTCACAGTGCAAGTGGGAGTCTGTTGGTATGTATGCCCTGAGAGCCAATCATGGGATGATTGATGGGATACATTAAGATTGATTTGATAAACATCAAAGGAAAGCTTCCAATTCTTTTTGGTTCACTCATATGAGATAGTGATACAACAGATTGAATGTCTAGAGAATGACAGTACTCAATGACGTATGCTTTCAGGTTAAGGACCTGAACGATGAGATCATACAGATGCTAAGAGTTTGTACATTCTTGTTATGTCCCTAGTCGGATGTCATTGTGGAAGGTAGATAGACAGCAATGACACACAAGACTAGATTGTGGTGTTGGTTGATGAAAGAATCTCATTAGTCATGATATAGAGATATCAAACCAAACACATATGTACTTGTTAGAGAACAAGGTACCGGACAGACCCACCATGAGTTTGACACATGGAACCATGACATGGTAGTCACAGTCAGTACTCACAGTGATGGTGGTGAGTGTGATTCTTTGACCTGAAATCACTACACTCAACACATGTCGTTGGGCACACTTTGACATCATCAAACGCAGTCCTAAAACATGGGTTGTTATAAAGGTGATGAATGGGTGGCTTTGACACATGGGGCTTTTGAGGGGTGAGTGATATATATGGGATTTGTCCCTCCTGAGGGATTTTGATATCCAAGGCCACTTGATGAGTAGGATTGAAATAGGTGTGCGCACACATGTGTGAATCAGTATGTGATATTGATGTCATACATATCTCTTCCAATCTACTATCAGATCAAGAAAGTAAATGAACATTGACAGGATGACTGTGCCAGGCCTCGAGTTCATTCGGGATATTAGTGACAAAGGAATTATACATTCACTGTAACACCATTCACAAATTGTAGGATTGAAAGTTGTTCTCAAACTTTCTACTTTCACTTGGGTAGCAATGATGTGTGACTAGGCACTGCTCTTTGCTTGTGAAGTCATAAGTGTTATGGACTTTCACTACAAATGTGAAATGGACCTGCAGGGTCACACACAAATGATTTAACTTGGAAGAGGAGTTTTGTCCACAAACAACGTTTAGATTGACTACTAAAGGAGTTTAGTAGTTCAATTAAACACTCAATCAATTGATAGCTCAATATCATATTGTTCAAGGTGTTGGACACATTGATTGGAGTATCGGATTGATTGAAATCACAATTGACTGATTGTGCACGATCTGCACTCCCAACCGATCGGCTCATGTGATGAACTGGTCGGCTGAGCTTGGTGAACCGATCGGCTCAAGTGTTGAAACGATCGGCTCAAGTCTAGGGTGAACCGATTGCTTCAAGTGTTGAAACGATCGATTCAACTGGTGCAACCGAGCAAGTTGGGAAAGTGGGATAGGTGAGAATTTTCCTTGCGTTTCACTTGCCCAATTTGATTGGAACAAGGTTTGGTATTCGATACCAATTAGAAACAAAAGAAGGAAAGTCAATCGGGAACCGACTAGGACCACCAACCGACTGGTTCACTTGTGAACCGACCAGTTGAGGTGTCAACCGACCGGTTCAGGTACCCAACCGATCGTTTCTCTTGTGAAACGATTGGTTTAGGTTGCGAGTTGGTTGTTTTGTGGAAAATCTCGAACTCTTCGACTCCTACTTTTAGTCCCATATTGTCAGGGACAGAGAACCCTGTCCCATGACCCTCCTATATATATAGGGGTATTGGGGGCTTCTCAAAGTACAACTCAGTGCAACCAGTTGCTCTGCAAAAGTTGTCGTTCTCTGGTTTTGGTAACCGAGATAGCCCGAGCAAGTGCTACCCACAAAGGGAGGTGCAACAAGGGAAAGACAACTGCAGTTGCAACTGGAGGCAGGAGAGTGTGTTGGCGACTAGTACGTTAATAGGAGGGTGCGACTCCTTCCACTTCCTTGTGGGACAAGGAGTGTGGAGTTCCAGGTGGTCCGTGTGGACTACTTCAGAGGCAGGAGGTTTCTACCACTCAGGAGGACAACTATCAATCCCGACAGTCCTGTGAAAGGAGGAGTCTTCAGTCCCGGTGCGACCAGGAGCTGCACCGACACCGTCCAAGACCGGAGGTGAAGACCGCACAAAGCATGAGGTATTGTTGCCGAGCAAGCCTCAGCACAAGGTATGATTCCAAAAACCATCCTTTCCTATTATATAGACGTTGACGCGTTTCCTTATTCTGGGTTTGGGGGAGAAAATTTTGTTTCCGCTGCCTTCTCTGCCTCCCCTAAATCCCAACACTTATTTTAATTCATACCCTAAGACTTTGGCCAGGCAATCACATAGATCCAGGAGTCCTCGTATTCTGACTGGCGGTGTGGAGGAAAATATTGCCAGCCCCCAGTCATGATCCTTTTCTAGACACCTATGTCTTTTGGATAATCCTCTAATAACTCCCTTGGGTTCTATGGAATTTGTAAAATTTAATAATTATTAAAGATTAAGTGAGGAACTTATGCTCTGATACCAATTGCAACGACCCCACCTCCCGGTAATCCCCAATTAAGGGAGACCTGAAGGTCAGTGCCGTTATTCAATTAATAGGATCAAAGGTTCGACAAATAATCAATAATAATTATGAAATTCTACTAACTAACTGGAATTTGGTATAAAATTAAAACTTTACTTACCTTTGAAAACTTTGGAAATCTATCTATCCAGAGCTTGAATTATTCTATCTAATCCTCCTTGCACTTTATTTCTTATTTCCACAATGTGTCACTTTACTGTTGGTTCTTTCAATTGCTGCTCCTAAAATGCCGACAAACAAAACGTCGGTCAGTATATCGAAACATACTGGTATGTGGGAGCAACCAAAATCTTGCAAATATGGCTAACAATTTAATAATCACAATCAAATTATTTAACAAGCCACTTTACATTTTCAATGAGTCATTCTCCACCGCTTTTGCTCTAACCCTGGCATACCCCTCTAGGGTTTCTCTTTTGCCATTGACTTAAGGCCACCTTCTCAATCCCGAGTTTGGTTCCTGGGAGTCACCACTCATGGTGCTCCATAGTCATGCATCATAGACCACCTTCTCATTCCTGCACTTGGTGTCTGGGGTCACCTCTCATGGTGCCCATTGGTCTACCCTCCTGGGCCTCACCTTTATGGCATCTTCCATTAGGGTGGCATGTAGGTGCGGGAATACACATTTATATTAAATTGTGATAATCATAGTCACTTTATAATTGCAATATGAACATCCAAACTGTTTATTTGCACTCAATGCGATTAAACATCTAGGAATCCTTCAGGAAACTAAAGCAGTTATTCATAATTAACCACATACCTAATCTGACGATTTGAACAGAAATATCCATGCAAATAAGAATCCAAGCAAGCAAACATTTTCAACAAGATCCTGAAATAATCACGTAATTCCCTTTTTATTATTCATGTCATCAATATCCATTAAACCTAGCTCGCTTCCTAGGGTTTCTAATTCACTTTTAGGGGTTCTATTGCAATTAGGGCTTCCCTTCATATTTTACTATGTTAAACCCTAATTTGACGTAATTGATCACAAACCCTAATTATTTCCACGTCTAATCCTCAATTCCAGATTAAAGGCATAATAAACCATTAATTAAGTTCATTAAGCCTCATTTACATTAAAGCTACTATTTTTATTCCTTTAATCCATGACAAGATCATTATATGCATTTATCATCAATTCATAGTTCATTATGGTCCAATTCACATATGAACTCGATTTGCCATTAATTCCACCTTTTATTCACGAGAAAACCCTAATTACTACATTTAGGGTATTGATCCACAAATTAGGAACTTTACTGCTCGAAATATCTTATAACCATGAAAACTCAGTTTGATACATGAAATCATATAATTAAAGCCATTAATAGTCCTAATTACCAACATTAGGGTTTCAAGGACCATTAAAGCTTACTTATGCACATAAACTCTAAATTAAGAGAATTATGTGCAAAGTTCATCCTTTTTATTCCTAATGCCCCTTTCAATCATTAACAAGTTAATATCAACTTTAACCATCAATTAACCCTACTAATCACATTAATCATTCCCAATTAGGGTTTCTTTAATCATTATTACATTAAAATTAATAACATCCATTACTTTTCGAATTGTAAGAGGAATTAGCTTCTTACTTTATTTTTATTAGATTCCTCTCATTTTTTTGAGCAATTTTCATATTTTGTGTGTATTTATCCGAGATATTATTAGGGAGATATGATTTTTGCAATAAAAACACATATGGACCAATAGGGAGATGCCACATAGGCAACTTACCCCCATGCACGTACCTTTGCGGGCCGGATTTAAAATTAGAATGGATTGTCAGTTTTACCCCCAGGCTGCGGACCACTTCTTCACGCCCAGGAGGGGCACTTTTGTCCAAACGAATCTGACCGTCTTCAACCCCGCGGTAGTGCGCCACTGCTACCCTAGCTGTGACTTGCGCGGCTTCTCACCCTTCTTCTGGACCCCAATGGCCCCCGCAGATGGTTCCTCCACCTTCGACGCACCTTGATGATCCCCTGGCTACCTCGTTCTTATGGCCAGAGCCGCTAGCCCATGCTGGCCAGGTCTGCCCACACAGTCTACCTTTGCAGCCATGCTGCGGCTGTTGCATAGGGCTGAGAGGCACGGGAAGAGTGTCGTTCAACCCCTACTCGTCGAGGGAACTTCAGCTCTCCATCATGCTAACTCCACCGCTCCCATTGCTCCAGGGATAACCCAACATCTCATGGTGAGGGTTAGAACTAAGAAGAAGAAAGAGAAGAGAAAAGCTTACTTGGGTTTATCTTAAACTCGGCCAAAGGCCCTTACCCTTATATAGGGGAGGGTATCCATGCCCCAAGACTTCATCCAAGAGGGAACAAGTCCTCCTTCCTAATAGGAAACAATTTTCCTTAATTGGGTGTAATTTCTCTCTCTTAATTCCTTGTTTCTCCTTGATCCTTGGTCATTAAGGAATTCGAAAAAAATGTATTCCTTTTGTCTTCTTGTTCTTGGATTTTAAAACTATTTGGCACGAAATTCTATTTTCATTTAGTAGCACATATTTCTCTTTTACTAAATTCCATGAAATTCTTTCATTAAACATCACATTATCCTCTTATTTGACTTTATTGGTATTTTCTCTTTCCTCTTTCTTCATTTGGACTCCTTGGATCCCAAGGCACTCTATTATTTCAAAATCCTTTTTATTGGACACTCATTATCCTTCTCGATGCATCTAAATGCATTATTCTTTGTTATTTCCCATTATCTTGTTTATTTCTTATTAAAATAGCTCCTTTTGAGGATTTCTCTTTATTTCTCTTTTGTTTTCCTCATTGGTATTCTTTTTATCATTAGGAATCTTTGGGATACGAAATTCCACTAAGGATAACTCAATTGTACCTCTTTTTACTTAATTTCCACATTTTACCATTGTTTTCCATTTCTTTCTTAATAAAGAAATATTCAATTGATCTTTTCTTTTCTTATTGCACTCTTTACGCAACTTTGGACTCCTTGGAACCCAAGGAACCCATGTGGCATGAAATCCAACTTTGGATTATATTCTTTTGCCTTCTGGAGGTTTCCACACATTTCTTTTCTTAAAAACTTAATTATTCATTTACTAATTGAATTCCCTTGTTATTGGACCCAATAGCCAATAAAGCCCATAAGGGAATCATCAAGGCTATTGTAATGAAATTCATGTATTCAATCTTTATTTGTTCACTTATCTTTAATATGAGAAATTACATTTCTCAGCAACTGAACCCAAAATTGGGGTTGTAACATCCTTCCCCTCTTATAAGATTTTTCTCCTCAAAATTCCACCAAGCAAACAATAAACAGGATAAGCCTTTCATATGTCCATCATGGCTCCGATGTGGCTTCACCCTTTCCATGGTGCTTCCCAAGAACCTTCATCATCTCATATTCTTCCATCTGAGTTCTTTCTAACCTTGGTATATCATACCCTCATAGGCGACTCAGGACATTTCAACCTCGCTAAAGCTGAATTGGTTCAGGGCTCAACACATGGCTTGGGTACCTCACATAGTGCTCTAGATCAGACTCATGTAATTCATTATACATCATGTTATCCTGAGGGGTAAGGTTAAACATGACATTTACCACCAATCCATTTTAAATGGACCCATATATCGAGGACTCAGCTTTCTCAGTTGTAGCCTAGAGGGGTCAGATTTTCACATCATATATTCTCCCACAGTGAACTGCATGTCAGTCTGCTTTGCATCCGCTCGTGACTCATGTCACCACCGGGCTCTCTCTCAGCCATTACATGATCAAGCAACTTCATCTGCACACACTGAGGTTCTTTTTCTGGCCTTCGTGAGTCCTCCTTCACCAACATCATCTTAATGAAGTGGTGAACAACACAACCTCTCTATGAGACTTCTTGCATCCCGACAAAGGCTATGGTGGTTAACATCACATCTTAAGAACTGTCTCTATGTATCACCCTGAATGAGCACACGTGCTCTCATCAGACCCTCTAGTCTAGATCATACTGTCCATTAGTATGGGGGTGATAAACTGTACTATCATCGAGTTCTTCATGTATCCACTTCCACCTCATGGAAGTGAACCTTGGTCATACTCAAGAACTTTTGAACTCGTATCATGGTGTAGTTGAACCATCATTCTCTCTTAAGTAGTTCAACTAAATCTGTCCCATGACAACACTCTTCCTTCCTCATGTCTTCTAGGTAAGGCGATCTACCATAACCCATATTGGACCTCAACCCTCCTCGGTCTAGGGGAGACTTACCACAACATCCATAGTAATGAACTCCCATTCTCTTTCGGGGACTCTCTATACTTTATATCCATGCACTGGGTTACTAGTGTTCATCCTTCACCTCCTGGCATATTAGGCATCCAAAGCTCTACCATCACTTACTATCTTTGTAGTTTCATGGTGTATGGTGATCATGATTTCCTGTATGTCATGATTCCTCAAGGTTGATACCTCAGAAGCCCTAAACCACTCTCCTCAGGATTTTATTATCTTCCTATCCAAAGAAGTGTATCCAGATTTCTACAACCATCCTTCTGGATATCCAAACAACCACTAATCTTGTTCAACAGATCTAGTTATATCTGAGTGTTAGCCAAACCTATCTCTTCTTCTCAGCTTAAGGTTAGTCTAACAACCTCAACTTCTCCTAGTTTCCAGCTAAACTAGGCACCATATCTCAACCAGAGCATTCATTACCACTTCTTATCCTTAGGTGTTAGGTAATGTCGAAGACATACACCTCCATGCATTATACTTATCATCTCATCTCAAACTCTAAGTTTGTCTTCATCAAGAAAACTCTGAGCTCATTCCTTTGGTTTTCGAACTCAACCTTGTATAACCCATAGCTCATGCTAAAAAAAACATCCTTATTTCTCTTTAATGTTTGCAAACCATTCATGTATCATTCACTTTACCATGGTATGTTATTGTCTCTGTCCCCATACCTCATAGAAACGTCCCAACTCACATAATCTTTATCCATGGTGTATGGCATGCGTACTGTCCTATCTCTCACTCCCATAACAAGAGGAAATAAGCATTTGGCTGCAGTCCAAATACAGAGTTCTTCCTGTTCCAAGAGTAGAGATGGTACATCCCACCTCACCAGTACACCTTTTAAATATAAGTTGAAACGTGCCACACATGTCTCTACATCACAATCATCTTGATATCAAAGTCACTCCCATGGAAAACTGGTCTCGAACCTACTTGGGTTTACACACAATCCTTGGTCATCTCCTCCAGGTCTATAAGGAGCTGACACATTTTGGGGTCATCCGTCTTCCCTCATGCATCAGAGAGTGCCCTACTCATCTGCCCTTTGGGTCCCATGAGTTCATGAAGGTGATCAATCTCCTAACCCATGGCCCTCATACAATGATAGTTGTTACCTCCCGACCCTATGGTCATGTGCAACTAGGGAATTAGGCAACTCCCTCTTCCATCGGTCTTATCCCTACCTGACCCTAGGACAGACTTGGGATTCTATTATAGTACATGTCCAACCTAGAATCTTTCCCAAGCCTTCATCATCTCTCTATGCATTCTCGATTGACTTTCATCCCTTCATAGGGGTCATGGCAACCTACCTACCTTGGTCAGGCCCCATACCAGTTACATCCATGGTAACACATCCACATGCACTTAGAGATGGTTATCTATGGGTCTACAAGTTCATTCTCATTCCATGTACTTTTCACTTAGCTTCTCAAGATCCTATCAAATTTCTTTAGGTTACCTCAAAACCAACAAGACTGGTATACACTCTACCAAAGGGTCCCTCTCCTAGGATGGGAGGAAACTACAACTCTTGACAACAAGGTCACCACCGCCCTTAGGGTTTACATTCACATGAACATGCCTAACCCAGCAGCTACTGAGGCATAAGAAGATCACCTATTAAACCATGCTAGGTCATACTTGTTCTCTTTCCTCAACATTAGGTCAACATAGTTGTGAGGGGTTCATCACACATACCCTTAACTTAAGGGGTTTCCTTTACCTCTACGCATGAGGAGTACCATGCTCAAAACTATAGAGACTCAAATCTCATCATGAGCATTGGGTACACTGCTTCCCCTCTTAGGCCTAGGAACCCTAGGTTCACCTTCGAGTGTCCAACTGCATGCTCAATCTCTTAACCATGAATCAAGCATGTACAAGGTATGTCATGTACTTCCATGATCCTTCTACTCGAGCAACACTTCAGAGTTGAGTCCTCTTCCAGGACAACCAACTAAGTATAAAGCATCAAAACTGGTTACTTAAACTTCCTTAGGGTCTAAATCACTCTTTATCTCATCCAACAGGTAATCACTTATACCATAGGTACTAGAAGCATCATCCTCTCTATAGGGTTTGTTTCCTCTAAAGGAAACCAAGATATCATCAACCTCCAAGGATCAAGCATAAGGCAACCATTATCATCCACTTAGGTCGCATCATCCTCAACTCCCCACTATTCCTCATGTCTCAGAATCTAAGCTTCCAACCTTCTTTTTTGGGTCCTACTTTCTGTCTCTAGATCTAATTCCACATCCAGCCTCACTACATGAAGTTGGATCAAGCTTACCAGCATATCCCTACCTAGGTGAATCCTTTTCTCAACTCATGTTTGGCTCAAGATTATGCTTAGCTCTTTATGTTTATCTCGTAAGACATCCATCATGATTCCTTGTCCAGGGTTTCATCCTACTATCAGTACTACTGACATACTCTGGGTGCAAGCTATACCCTACTTGCACAAGGCCATACGGTACTATAGATTCTTCTCTAACCTCATCCATGAAGGAGCTATCCTTCACTCAAACATACACGACCCTTCCCAAGGTCACCAAAGGTGCTAGGTCATCCAACCTTTCATGGCTCGTATGGCAAACCAAAAGCATATCTATCCAAACACCCAGTCAACCATGTCATCTAACTCATCATGTCATCTCTCTCTAACCTCCACTTAGGATTAGGGTTAACATCATCCTCAAAGGATGTGCTAGGTCTCTACTTTAATGGAGATCTCTACCTCCAAGACTCACTTTCTCTACTCATCCTCCTGACAAGAAGGTCTAGCCTCAGGTCTCTCCTGAGGGCAATGACAACTTATGTCATACGACCTAAGCATGTATATATTCTTTTACGCTTACTCCATTAAGCTTATGTCCATGACATCTTATTTACATGATTTTTATTAATTTGGTGGAGGATTCCTTAATCCTTATCAACCTTACCCATACCTTAAGAGGGTGAGGAGAAGAGAGAAAACCCTAATCCTCAAGGTCCTTATCAGAATTTGAGTTGTGAATGAATGAATAAGATGAGAGAGTCCTAAAGGTATCTTATTTCAATTCATACCCTAAGACTTTGGCCACGAAGTCACACAGATCCGGGAGTCCTCATATTCTGACTGGCTGTGCAGAGGAAAATATTGCCAGCCCCCGGCCGTGATCCTTTTCTAGACACCTCTGTCTTTTGGATAATCCTCTAATAACTCCCTTGGGTTCTACGTAATTTGTAAAATTTAATAATTATTAAAGATTAAGTGAGGAACCTATGCTCTGATACCAATTGTAATGACCTCACCTCCTGGTAACCCCCGATTAAGGGAGACCCAAAGATCAGAGCCGTTATTCAATTAATAGGATCAAAGGTTCGACAAATAATCAATAATAATTATGAAATTCTACTAACTAACTGGAATTTGGTATAAAAATAAAACTTTACTTAAATTTGAAAACTTTGGAAATCTATCTATCCAGAGCTTGAATTATTCTATCTAATCCTCCTAGCACTTTATTTCTTATTTCCACAATGTGTCACTTTATTGTTGGTTCTTTCAATTGTTGTTCCTAAAACGCAGACAAACAAAACTTTGGTCAGTATATCGAAATACATTGGTATGTCGGAGCAACCAAAATCTTGCAAATATGGCTAAGAATTTAATAATCACAATCAAATTATTTAAGAAGCCACTTTACATTTTCAATTTGTCATTCTCCACCGCTTTTGCTCTAACCCTGGCATACCCCTCTAGGGTTTCTCTTTTGCCATTGACTTTAAGGCCACCTTCTCAATCCCAAGCTTGGTGCCTGGGAGTCACCACTCATGGTGCTCCATAGTCATGCATCATAGACCACCTTCTCATTCCCTCACTTGGTGTCTGGAGTCACCTCTCATGGTGCCCATTGGTCTACCCTCCTGGGCCTGACCTTTATGGCATCTTCCATCAGGGTGGCATGAAAGTGCGGGAATACACATTTATATTAAATTGTGATAATCATAGACACTTTACAATTGCAATATGAACATCCAAACTATTTAGTTGCACTCAATGTGATTAAACATCCGATAATCCTTCGGGAAACTAAAGCGGTTATTCATAATTAACCACATACCCGATCTGACGATTTGAAAAGAAATATCCATGCAAATAAGAATCCAAGCAAGCAAGCATTTTCAACAAGATCCTGAAATAATCACGTAATTCCCTTTTTATTATTCATGTCATCAAGATCCATTAAACTTAGCTCGCTTCCTAGGGTTTCTAATTCACTTTTAGGGTTTCTATTGCAATTAGGGCTTCGCTTAATCTTTTACTATGTTAAACCCTAATTTAACGCAATTGATCACAAACCCTAATTATTTCCACATCTAATCCTCAATTCCAGATTAAAGGCATAATTAACCATTAATTAAGTTCATTTAGCCTCTTTTACATTAAAGCTACTATTTTTATCCCTTTAATCCATGACAAGATGATTATACACATTTATCATCAATTCATAGTTCATTATGGTCCAATTCACATATGAACTCGATTTGCCATTAATTCCACCTTTTATTCATGAGAAAACCCTAATTACTACATTTAGGGTATTTATCCACAAATTAGGAACTTTACTGCTCGAAATAGCTTATAACCATGAAAACTCAGTTTGATACATGAAATTGAATAATTAAAGCCATTAATAGTCCTAATTACCAACATTAGGGAGATATGATTTTTGCAATAAAAACACATATGGACGAATAGGGAGATGTCACGTAGGCAACTTACCCCCATGCACGTACCTTTGCGGGCCGACTTTAAAATTAGAATGGATTGTCAGTTTTACCCCCAGGATGCAGACCACTTCTTCACGCCAGGGAGGGGCACTTTCATCCAAACGAATCTGATTGTCTTCAACCCCACGACAACGCGCCGATGTCACCCTAGCTGTGACTTGCGCGGCTTCTCGCCCTTCTCCTAGACCCCAACGGCCCCCGCAGATGGTTCCTCCACCTTCGACGTACCTCGACGATCCCCTGGCTACCTCATTCTTACGGCCAGTGCTGCTAGCCCGTGCTGGCCAGGTCTGCCCACACAACCGACCTTTGCAGCCATGTTGCGGCTGTTGCGCAGGGCTGAGAGGTGCAGGAAGAGTGTCGTTCAACCCCTGGTCGTCGAGGGAACTTCGGCTCTCCATCATGCTAACTCCACCGCTCCCGTTGCTCCAGGGATAACCCAATATCTCATGGTGAGGGTTAGAACTAAGAAGAAGAAAGAGAAGAGAAAAGCTTGCTTGGGTTTATCTTAAACTCGGCCAAAGGCCCTTCCCTTTATATAGGGGAGGGTATCCACGCCCCAAGACTTCATCCAAGAGGGAACAAGTCCCCCTTCCTAATAGGAAACGATTTTCCTTAATTAGGTGTAATTTCTCTCTCTTAATTCCTTATTTCTCCTTGATCCTTGGTCATTAAGGAATTTGAAAGAAAAAAAAATTCCTTTTGTCTTCTTGTTCTTGGCTTTTAAAACTATTTGGCACGAAATTCTATTTTTATTTAGTAGCACATATCTGCATTTATTAAATACCATGAAATTCTTTCATTAAACATCACATTATACTCTTATTTGACTTTATTGGTATTTTCTCTTTCCTCTTTTTTCATTGGGACTCCTTGGATTCCAAGGCACTCTATTATTTCGAAATCCTTTATTGGACGCTCATTATCCTTCTAGATGCATCTAAATGCATTATTCTTCGTTATTTCCCATTATCTTATTTATTTCTTATTAAAATAGATCCTTTTGAGGATTTCTCTTTATTTCTCTTTTATTTTCCTCATTGGTATTATTTTTATCATTAGGAATCCTTGGGATACGAAATTCCACTAAGGATAACTCAATTGTACCTCTTTTTACTTAATTTCCACATTTTACCATTGTTTTCCATTTCTTTCTTAATAAAGAAATATTCAATTGAACTTTTCTTTTCTTATTGCACTCTTTATGCAGCGTTGGACTCCTTGGAACCCAAGGAACCCATGTGGCACGAAATCCAACTTTGGATTATATTATTTTTCCTTCTGGAGGTTTCCACACCTTTCTTTTCTTAAAAACTTAATTATTCACTTACTAATTGAATTCCCTTGTTATTGGGCCCAATAGCCAATAAAGCCCACAAAGCAATCAGTAAGGCTATTGTAATGAAATTTGTGCATTCAATCTTTATTTGTTCACTTATCTTTAATATGATAAATTACATTTCTCAGCAACTGAACCCAAAATTGGGGTTGTAATAGTTTCGAATCAATTGGATTAGGGATTGAACCAATGAACTTCAATGTTAATCATTGTGAAACTAAATGCCTTGAAATCATTGGGTCACCATCCAAATTGGACATGAACTGACCTAAAACTGTCTTGAGGTCGTTTGGATGACCTCCAAACGGTCTTGAGACCGTTTTCCCATCATATCATCCAAATCCATGACATGCAATTAGGGTTTGAGTCATTGGATTGATCATTAAATCAACATTGGATTGCAAATCAGTTTGGTATATTTGGATCTTCAAATACCCAACCATACTCAACCCTAGACCTCCAAACGGTCTGGGGTGACCCTCAAATGGTCTTGAGATCGTTTGGGTGATCCCCAAACGGTTTTGAAACCGTTTGGGTCAATCAACCCAAAGAACTAACTCAATCAAATTAGAAATCAGCACTTAACCTGATTAGGGTTTGGTGATTGATTGTCCTTCAACTCATGAACCAATTGAAACTAATCAATTATAATTAGTGAGTCATTAACCAATTTCATTATCAACAAATCTTCAAATGGTCAACCGTGGTCAACACCTCCAAACGGTTTGAAATCGTTTGCTCCCAAACGGTTTGGGAAACCGTTTGAGCAACTTGTTGAAAACCATTTGGCCCATCATTTTCTTGGGAAATGTGTCAATATGATTTCATCATCATATTCCTTTGTACATCCAAGAACAACATCTGTTCTTCATGGAAATTTCAGCAATGCATCAAAAGAGTTCAAAATAGAAGAAAATAACCAACAAATCATAGAGAACTTGATGCAATATCAATGTTTAAGGGTTAAAGTTATAAAAACCACCTCCACTTGAGCTCCAAAGCTCCAATATCATGTAAAGAATGGTGTATGAAGATTTTGCAACTCCCCCTAGGCTCGTCCTCAAGCTTTTGGTTGAAAAGATTGGCTAGGGTTGGAGAGGAGATCGAAATAAGAAGAAATCAATGATTTATTTTCGATTTCCACCATGGAATCAAGGGGAAAAGAGGTCAAGAACCTTACCAACAGGCTGGGGGTCGTCCTCCTGATCCTCCCAAGCTCCTTGGTCGATTTCCAAGCAAAGAGAAGGGGTGGGTTCTGAAAAAGCCTTTATTTTGGCTAGGAAAGGGTCTTTTTATAAGAAATTCAATGAGAGAGAAAATGTTTTATAAAAAACCTTTTAATTCCAAAATTGTTGCCACCTTCTCCCCCTTGGTTTCTTTTATGCAAAGGCATATATATCCCCACCGTGCTCCCTTCCATTATCCAAGAATTAAGGGAAAAGAAATTAAGCACCTTAACCCTTATAATAGTAATTTCCATATTTGAGTGGAAATTCTTTTTCTTATAATAATGGTGAGTGGAGTCTTCACCTCCTTGGGATATACTCGTGCCTTTGCAAGGCTCAAGGATGTCCATACATATCTGAATCCAACCATATTAATTTTTGTTGAAGGCCCCTCAATTATTTTATTTATTTTTGCATTAAATTGAATTAGGGTTCCAGTTAGGCTTAAATCTTGATTACTTTAATATCAATCTTCTCTCTCCTCCAAATTAATTCAAATGAGGCGCCCCTCTCATTTTATTGCTCTAAATGATACCAAGAAATATTAGGGACCTTATTGAAGTGGTAAGTTTCATATTAAACCCTAGGTTTTGGGTAAATTGCACTTTACACAAAAACTAGGTTTTAATGCACAAACATTGTTTTATCAGTTCTTTCTTGGTACTCAGGCTTTCATAAGTCATTCCTCTACATCATCTTCATTCTCATGATGCCAAACTCCTTGAGGAACATCTTTCCATGTAACATTTGCAAGTTAACCCCTCAACTTAGTTAATTTGCACTTTAGTCCTAAATAAGCAAATATTGCTTCAACATTATTCAAACAAGACCAAAATTGAAACATAAGTACCTCTTGAGCATTAATTACTTTTCACAAAATAAAATTAAGGATCTAATTAACTTGCTGAAAAAAACTCCCTGGGTTAAGGCATAACCCAGATCAGGGATGTCACAAAATAGGTGAGGGTGGTTGTGGGTAGAGGTGGTATTCAAGTGTTGGGTTGTATGTTTATTTATAAGTACCGTCATTGTTGATGCTTACAAGTGTCTATTTGTCTAGTTCCGAGTCAAGGAGGCTTGGGCTTTTAAGATATTGTAGAAAGGGAAGTGAACCATTGATTCAAGGAGGCACGATGAGGTATCTGGGACCTGAGGTGGTAATCGAATGTCATGTCAGTGAATGTATTTCTATTTCTTGATTAGGGTAGTGAGGGCTTTCATGACAATTCCCTTCTAGGTTTAGGTGGTGATCAGATAGCTATTGTTTTGTGAGGAAGCATTGCAACATGTTCTATGTGAGGCAAATTATCCAAGATAGGTTTTGATCTATCATCTACAAAAAGTGAGGTCCTAGGAGAGATGTGGAGGTTGTGGTCTTCCGTAACTATCGTCTTGGCAACATTAAAAGAAAATATCATTAAGTTTCACTTATTTCAAAAACATCCCTATATGTATATATAGCTCTAAGTGATGTCATATTTTGACCACATATCATATATTAATGTCATTTACATTCTCAAATTATAACACGTTAGTTTTATAAACCTAAGACCAACTTTTGATTACCATTGTAATAAAATTGTATTAATAATCACCCTGAATTATATTTTCATATGATTCCATATATTTGACAAAGTGGTGTACTGATGAATTACAAGGTGGAAATAATGTATTTGAACATGAAAATTCCATAATAATCCCAAATAACGTCACAATGGTTTATAAATATAATTTGAAGTATTGGTTTGTAAATATGAACTTATTTAGTACAAGGAATTTAGAAAGAGATACAATAATGTCAAAAAACATTCTAATCAATCAAGATAGTCAAATAAGATTTAGAATGACAGGACAGTCTACAAATGGACTCAAATTTTGAGAGAATCATGCATTGTATCCCACTATATAATTTAGTATGTCACACACAGAGATCCCAAAATTTAGGATAAGATTCTTGAATGAATGTGTACTCTATATGAGATCATATAATGAGTTCTACAAGATGATTGGGTGATGATCAATGGGTAATCAAACCGCAAGCCCATGGGGAATTTGATCCTTGTGCCAATTCGTGTCCCTAAAGGATAGAAATTCACATGATCCTATTATAGGTAGCCATCTATAATGAGTTGTAACAGTTAGGATTATTACATAGATGATCATGGTGAAACCCAAATGTCCTATTGTCCTTTTAATATTGTTATCAAACCTCTTTTCAATCATTTTATTGCTCTACAATCCTTCAAATTTAAGTTAATCAACTCTCTCAACAATAAGATCTAAAGATTGTTCTTAATAACTAGTTAGTAAGCATTTCTTAAACAAGTTGTTCTTTGGGTTTGACCTTTTTAGCTATACTGCAATTAAATTGTCCACTTGCGGGTGAGAGATATTGCATTTGGGGAAAATGGTAAAATCTAGGACTAATTTATATTATGGAATTTCTTCTGCAAGAAAAACTCACATCAGGGTCTTTATAGTTCCTCCCTATAAGTCAAATTGAACTTGTATTATTGAGAAATCTAAAGTTGGGAGTTCTTATGGAGCCAGGTCTTGAGCCGAGCCAGAATGACTCTAAAAAAGTGAAGGGAAATATGAAATTAAGGAAAAAGAGAGTTTGTTTAGGTTGATTGGACCCAACTGCCTGAGATCAAAATCATCATATACTGCCTCTCTTCTTGAATGACTTAATTGCCATTTAGTGAAACTTTTAGACAATTCAAAAGAGTGATACATAGATTCACCTTGGTACACATTTCAAAATATTAAATTTGAGCCAATTTCTGTAGCTTGATCACCAACCCATACCAAATAGGAAGTTCATCTCTCTTTCCCCTTAGACTTGGATTGGAAAAGAAGAGTGCTTCCTTTAAAGGTGCAAAGAATTTTGATGACTTGACCCAACCAAAAAACAAAATGAGAATGGAAATTGGTATAAATGAACGATGTCGATTTAGACTTTCTTATACCTTTCCACCTCTGTCGTATAAGTTAAATGGTCCAAATAACATTTGTGAACAAGGTCATGCTGGCCCAAACCATAGTAATCATAATGTTTCTAATTAAGTGTGAAACTATAACAATAAGTGATACAAAAAGCCTAACAAATTATAGCATTTTGAAATCGCACATGGAGTAAATGTTTTAACTATTTCTTAATTGTAGTAATTTATAGTTACTACCAAGATCTTGTGAACGGTCTCGAGTTCACTATTGCCGAACCTTGTACACTTGTGAGTATTAAATGTTATGTGATTAGTTTATATATGAAAACTTGACACCCTACAACAGAGAGCAACATCTCATATTAGACCAAAGAAAAGATCTATCTCCTGATATGCATGAACACATGTGATGTTTTTGGCATCATTGTGTGGGATCGTGATGATCTTGAACAACTATTAGTTTATTAGTCAATTTCACAAATTATGAACCACTTTTTTTATCATGATTTTCACTCATGTGTAATCTAATTGATCCTTTATATATCTATAGGTACCCCAATACAACTTATGCTAAGAAGATATTTTACTTTGGCTACAAAAAAGGAATCTCAACCTAGAAATTGACATAACATTTTGTAGACACTTGAGATCCTTGCAAAAGGTTCTATTAGAAGAAATTCATATCAAAATGGAACAACATCAAGAAGATAACAAGGTAAAGATGAGTCTTGAAAACAGTGATGGTTTAGAATGTGTTCGTTTTAAGAACATTCATGAACTGATTTATTACCAAGTGTTGTTATACCACCTCAAAATATCAATATAAGAAAATTTCTATACTGGCCTCATTGGCCTAGTTGAGACGAGAGAATTTGGTGATATTTTGGAAAAAATACCGATTGCATATCTAGACGTTTAAAATACCTGTAATAATGTGAAAACTAATGGAGTTACACTAATTGATGTCAATAAGCATATGTTCAATTTCTCTAATGCTTTTATTAAGAAATTAGTATACACATGTGAAATACTTTCATCATAGAGTTAAACTTTGTAACTCCAACTAGTGCACATTGGGTTATCTTGTTAAATCATGGAAGAGATTTGAAGTGTATAGTAGAGAATATACACATAAGGGACGGTCTAAATGGCTGCTTATTAAAAACATCTTTATATTTATTAACAACAAGTTGAAAGCTCTTCTTAATGAAGCATCAGATGGATCATTTGTGAACTGTGACTTGAGAAATGCATCCAAATTGTAAACCATATGTCTACAAGCAATCTTGTTGGTAACCACTCTTAGAATAATAGATCTACTAGTCTTTCATAGGAATCAGAAGCTTCTAATTCCAAGAAGGGTGGTGCCTATGAAGTCAGAGTTTGGTAATGTAAAATGTTAAGCTAGATGAAATATCAACATATATCAATGCATTAACAAAATCAACTTCATATGAAGGCTAAAACCCAAATTTTATCTCAAACCTTTGGTTAGTAGGTGGGAATAGTTAAAGCATGCCATATATGTGTAGATACCTGTTATATTCCAAAACTTTGTGATTATACACATATCCATCGAGAACCACTATAGTAGGTAAATTGTATCAAATCAATTAATTAAAAAATCTCTAGGTCTTTCCTATGGTAACACCCAAAATACTAAAAATTCTCATATTCTCATCATCTAGAATTGTAATATCTAGAACCCAAAAACCAATAAAATACAAAACTGACCATTCCCTACAAACTTCCTGTTGAGAAACCAACATAACTTCAAAATTCATCACCCTTCTTTTAAGAGTAATGATCTTAATCTCCAAACTTTTATATTATCATTGAGATCTTAGTTGCTAGAAGCCCAAAAACAAATAAAACATTGAGAACCATATAGCATTGCTTATTGAAATAATACAAACTCCTACAATATAGATCCCTGGACAAGGGAATCTAAATCCTAAGGGTATAGCCAATCCAATCCGATCCCCTAATTCTTTATAATGGGTCAAGATGGACCCAAATACAACATTTTTGGTGAGCAACCCATGTTTCCAATTTTTTTTATCACTATATATTTTACTTTGGAATCCCCTATTTGTTGTTGTAGATATCTAACATAACAACATTCAATCTAAATATTTCTTGGAACATAAATATTACACATAAATGGAGGGCGATTCATTTGATTTTTGCATATTTGTACAAGTATTTACAAAACAAATATTGTGAATAAAACATTCTTCACCTTTGTACTACTATCAAAAGATTCAAGATGATATCTGCCACAATTATTCTTCATCTTATTTAGATTGATTTCTAAAAGGTTCACCCTAGTTTGTGGGACTTTTGACAAAATTTAGATCCAAAAGAAAACTTTACAGAATGAGAGATCCAATTGGGTAGATATGAACACTTAATTTGTCATCTCGAATGCATTGCATCTACAAATCAAATCCATCCAGGATCTCCCAACGCTCCATTTTCCTTGGCCAACCATAAAACGTATGAAGCATCAATGTTTATTGTCATTGTGGACAATGATTTTGTTGATAAAATGGACATTAAAGAATGAGACTACACCAATAGACTGTCTGAGCACCCTCCTTCCTATGTTGGTCAGGAACTCTAGTCGTCAAATAATCAATTGTTAGTGAAAAAACCATTGTAAGAAGAACATGCAACATAACTTTTGAGGAATGGTTTGAGAGGAAATCAATGAGAAAACTAGAGGGATAACTAAGTGGTATTCTTGATATGTCAATTGCACCTGTAACCTTCCATATTTTAAAGAAACCACTCTTCATGAAATTAAAGATGACAAATGATTGTATCTAAAATGATCTTATGAGTAATCAATTATATTGGACTCTATGAGATTGATTGAACATAAAAATAACAATTTATATTATGGAACCCTCGACTATTACAAACAATTAAATCCATCATTTATGTATATATTGTACTATACCTTACATGTATATATTCAAATTTTAACACATCCACTATCCTATCCACTGGGGATTAGGTCAGGCACTAGACATGGAATTAAGATACATCTAACAAATCCAATATAAGTGTGGAGAGACAAATGTCATATGTGTATACTTATTCTCTAATGAACAATCATTTTCATTCCTTTTTATAAGAAAATAAAAATATTTTTTGAAAAATAAAAAACCATATTTTGTTTATATTCAATCAAGTTCATTGTTCAAACAAAATATATTCAGATTGTTTTTCTACTTTTGTTCTCTTCTTTGATCAAAGAACTAAGGAATAAACCCTCATTTGAAACTTGTATTCATCTTGTTCAATGAAGTTAACCTCTTTGATCAATGACCAATACCATCCACTACCCAGAAACATGGCAATCATGATGCAGCTAAACAACTATGGGAACATTCCTTCCCCTATTGATAAGTTGCCCCTTAGTGCCACAACAACTATAAGAATTGCTTCCTGAGTGTCAACATGATATGAATTACAATTCAGATAATCAAATGTGATTCAGAGAATCACTCCTGGGGAATCAAAACAAAAAATTATTGGATATAAATTAAAAGCCCTTTACCACTAAGACTTAGTCCAACACAACACACTTGCTTTTAGACATTAAATCTGATATATAATTCTCTCTTGTTCCCCCTTTTTCTTTAGGACAAGAAAGATTTTATGTGTCCAATGGAGAGATCGTGAAAGTCTATGAAAAACATTTCTAAGCCTTAACTCCTTATCATTACTTTTTCTTTCTTTGTTTTCATAATTAATTTTTGTTTCATATTTTATTTTGTAATTTGTTTTTATATATTATTTTACTTTGACATCCCATTGATTATGCAATTTCATGTTGTTCACAATTTCTTCATCAATCAAACTTCTAGGAGATTAACCATGAAATGGTTGTAGCTACCATGTTTACTAACAACTATTTCTTCTTTCCCAATAGTAAGCATTTTAACTAGAATATGGAATATTTTTTACAATTGAAATCATCTTAACTACCACAGTTTATGGTTTTTTCTTGTCGGTAACACACTTTATGGTTATCTTGGTCGGTAACACAATTTATGGGTTTTCTTGAATGAGAGTATAGTTTTAAGATCAATGAACATATCTGGAAGTATGTTGGGAAATGGAGTGTCAAAAACAACTAAAACCATACCACAAAATCTATTTCACATGAGAATATCTCATCCATAACAATGTATGAGGAAGGAAGGGATCACAAGATATACCTTGTCATGGACCAATTCTAGTGATGCTATCACATTAGGTTGTGTGTCCTTCATAATAGTGCATAGATAGTCATCAGTGGCATTCTCCTAACATAGTCACAAAAGCGTATTTGTCTCTATGTATTCCAAATCTGGACTGTAAGAGCTGGCAGAGAAGGATCAACTTTTTTTTGGAGACATGTCAGAGTCGTGCTACTTTCTCCTTATCTTTCTCCCTTGAAGTAATGATGACTGGGATTCACATATGAAAGCATGTAACTAAAGCCCTTTTGTCATGCCCCTTGAAATAAGGGAGTGCAAAGAATAGGGTTTCTAAAAGAACTAAGAAATGAAAAGCCAACAATTGTGTTCAAGAAACCTCTTTGTGGACAATCATCTGATCAATTAGCCTATCTGCTCAATCAGTTAGTTAGTTTTAGAAAATATTTAAACATCATTCGATCAAATAATCTTGTCCATTTAATCGACTAGACTTCTAGTCTTTCAACTTAGTCAATCATTTCTAGTTGATTGATTGGATTTTCCAATTGATCAACCTATCTAATGTTTGTCTAGTCATTAAATGGGGACTTTCCAATTGATTCGTTGGTCTTCTATATAGTCTATCTTTATTTAATTGATTACCTAATTTTTTTAGCAACCAATATAACATTTTCCCACTAGTCTTATTAATGCATCCTGTGCATGTGACCATATAGGCTCCACATTACATTGGTAGCAATATCTATATTCATATTACAACATCACAAGAAAATAGAGATATCTAATGATACATTATTGCCATCCATATGATTGGATATGTTGGAGAACAACTTTGACCTAATACTGTGACCAATATTACAATGATCATGTAATACCTTTGTCTATGATATCCAAAGTGAAGCTGAGGCATGGAACCATCATCCTCTTAATGTTAAATCTTTATTCCTTGATGAAGAGTAGACACTGAGATGTATGTGAGTTCAATATCTAAGTGCCTCACATGAGCAAGGACATGCATTTCTTAGTCTTACTCATTGATGATATCACTCCATAGGAGGGTCATATTCCAATATATGTCACTCTCCATGATCCACATGTATCATAGTGCACCCAATAACTACTTGTATGACAACACTTATTCAAGGGAACATTGAGTAGTGTTAAAGTATACTGAACAACATGTAGCATTGTAGAGATTTTAGGTCTAAGAACCACAATCACAACTGTCACATTGAGATATGATTCTGACTGCCATTTCTTTCTTCCATGAATCATATTAAAGGTGGGTCCGTCCAATACACTTGTTCATTAAAATTACCTATATGTTTGACTTGATATCAAATATCATAACCAATGATGTGTCATTATCAATGGACACACATATTAGTATTATGTATTAGCATCTTAATTTTCACATTAATATTTGACTAGGGACTTAGAAAAGAATTAATGCTCTTAACGTATACTCAATATCATGTTTAGGTTATCAAATCCAAAAATCACATGTCTTTGAGTAATACATTTTAAGTCGTTATTATGTTTAATCCTTATCTCATACTAAATAAAACACAACAAATGGAAATGGATTTTATTATTAATCAATTCAAGTACAATGTATCCATTAAAATCATAATTAGCTCTCAAGGTTTACAATCAATATAGTCCCACTTTCATAAGAGCCAATCACTCATGAATCTTATTCCAAATAATCTAACATGACCATAATGCTTCTTCTATGAAAATGCATTTATTGGAGGGTCAACAACTTTGATTTTTGTGGTACTCCACATATATTTATATCTCCTCTAGATGTAATCTCTCAAATGAGATGATAACACCTCAGTATGTTCTTGGAATGCTAATGTTGTCTAGGTTCCTTAGCTTGTGCATTGTCTCAATTATTATCATAATATAATTCTTCATCATCATCAATAGTTGGAACCAACCCAAGTTTGCAAATGAACTTCTTGATCCATACAAATTATTTTGATGCATTGGATGCAGGGATGCACTCAACATCCATTGTAGAATCATCCATTATTTATTTTTCAGAAGTTTTCTAGGTTACAACTTTGCCATTGTAATAAAACAAAAAACTTGATCGTAGTTGGTAATCATCCTTGTCAGTTTGGAAGCTTGTACTGTTAACTTTAGGATTACACATTCCCCATAACTTGAGCATGACTTCACCATTTCATTTATATATATCTAAATTTTTTAAAAGCCATTTTAGATAATTAGATACACTTAAATCATTAGAATTCATAGATCCCGAAGAAAAGCACAAAATAAAGAAATCAAGAATAGATAATTTTTCATGTATATTTTTCCTATAAATAATCGTAATGACTTTTTGGATTGTAATTAAGATCAAAGAAAAATTTGAATGGAAACGTTTTATATTATTATAAATTATGCCCTAAGGCATATAGTTAATGCATGAATCAAATAAGGTGGACACCAGAATGTGGGAAATCATAAGTAATAGAAGCTTCAATGGAAGAGTTATGTAACTTGGCCAACAAATTCACATCCTTCACCTGGAATCTTTGACCTTCAACACATTGTTGCACTATCCTTGAGCTCTATAAGTAGTTAGAAATTGAATAAAGCCAAGTATGTAATATGAAATAAACTACAAATTACTATATGTGATTATAAAAATGGATGTCCACGTCTCTCCCATGCTTTATGCAGAGCTAATTGAATACCCGACACTTTAGCATCAAGCATTAATTTTTTATAAATACTGTGAGACTATCCTCACAACTACTATCAAGAATTAAATCTAGCTATTGTTGTGAAAGTAGCATCATCACCTTGGATAAAAGCATCAGTAGTAATCATAATATACCCAGCTAATGGATTATGCCACAAGGAATTATGAGCTGCCAAATCATTATCGGAAATAATGTGGGTTTTCAAGAAAACTATAGACAACATGAAGCATGATATATCACTAAACTGACTAACCAATCCACATGAATTTACTTTTCATGAAAAATGCAATCATTCCAAGCAAGCCATAGATAATAACCTGTAAAAAAATGTTAATAGTTGCACAAGGATGTGAGATCCATGCTTATAACCAAGGAGCTAAAGCAGCGGTAAGAAATAAAGGAAAATGTCCCCAATCCATTTTTTTTCCAAATTGTAGATGTAGATGAGCGGTCTCTTATAACATGTAGGACTGATCCATCATAGATAAAAAACAAGGATATGAAGAGATATGACATTGTACTCTTGGAACTTGTCAATAATGATCCATATATTAGTAACCAAAGAAACCTTTTCATTGCAAGTAGTTTGAGTTTCCAAATGACATTCTGGGGCCCAACCTTTGTCCTAGTTTTGGTACTCTCCAAGCTTCATAAGCAGGTTTGGTCATAAATCTATCAGTATTAGATAACAACCATACCCAAGTATCATCAAAGTTAGAGTTTGAGACAATCAGTAAACTCGATATTCTGAAAGATATCTTATAAAGAAAAAAACACTCAATATATCCTAAGTCCCATGCATTCATATCAGTACTCATTGATGATAATTTTAAATCTTTAAGATAATCTGGGATCAATTGGAGAATTCTTTCTAGTTGAGTTGAAATTCTAGGGATTTAGTTGTTATACCACACAAATGTAGATTGTCCACTGCCAATACCTCTGACTGTGTTTGATTTTACAAATTCTTATAATGAAGTGACTGTTTTGTAGAAAGCAATGCATTTATAGTGAAATTGTTCTATGAAGGATTTATATTTGTATTTCAACCCATTCACCCAGGTGCATTTTTTACCTAAAATTAATTTGCATGAAGATTTCATTAGAAGTCCATGTTTCATTCATGCATTTATCTAATACCCAAACCATCGTGTTGTTTAGAAGATAAAAATTATTCCCATGCTATTAAGGAAATGACATTTTGGCCTTAGTATGATCTCCATATGAAACATCTTATCATAGAATCTATCTTATCACAAAGAGATATAGAAAAACCTGATGTTTGCATTACATATGTTGGAACAATTGACAAAACTAACTGGACTAAACACACTCTTCCATCAAGGTTTAGGGTTCTCAAAGCCCAACCAGAGATATGATTCTCTATTTTATCCCAAATTAGCTCATATGTTTGCTTAGTAACTCTTCCATGTAACACATGTACTCCCAAATATTTTCCATTATCAGTAGTCTTTGACGTACTAGAAATTGAATTGGTACGATGTAAGACCCCACTTCCCAGTAACCCATATTAAGGAAGACCAAGAAGTCAGAGGTGTAATACCAAAAAATAAACAAGATCAATTGTTTTGCAAATAATAAAAAATAATTAATAAATTCTACGAAAGAAAAAATTAAAAACTGGAATAAAAAATTGCTTTTACATCCTTCAAAAATAGGCAACTGAGACTTCTACCTGTAGTAGAATTCTATATAACTAAATCCTCCTTGATAATTTAACTTTAATCTTTTACATGTTCCATTTTACTATTTGTCCAATTTCAGATATTTCTAAAACACCGACAAATAAAATGTCGATTAGTATAAATGAATATACATGTATGTGGGGACAAACAAAACATTCCACATAAGATCTAACAACATAATCACATCAATTTGTTGTTAACAGTGCAAAATTACATTTTCAGTATGACTCCTCAACTACTTTTACCACCTCTGGGATACCCTCTCTAGAGTTAAGTCCTTTCAAGTGACTTTAAGTCTACCTTCTCCATCCTGAGCTTGGTACTTGGGTCACCTCTTTGGGTGCCCTATGGTCTTCCCTTCGGGGCTTGACCACCTTAATCTTCCCTCCAAGGCTTGGTCTCTTATCTTACATCTAAAGGGGTATAGGTTCGAGTGAGTCACACACATGTATAAATTGTGATGATCTTATTCACTTTAAAGTTTGTAGTAGTGAAACATCCAAGCAGTTTAATTTCATTACAATCGATAAATCATCGGGAAAATATCGGGAAACTAAAGTGTGTACTAATAAATAACCACATACCTAATTTTGAGATTTCACAAGAAATAAGCATAGTCTAATGAATAAGGCAATCCAATCCAAGCAAGAAAGTCAACCACATAAAAACACATAATCCTGAAAAGTATTTGCAATCTATTTACTACACACTTCATCAAGAATCTACTTTATTGACTTGGAATTACTTTCTAGGGTTTCTAATCCGAATTAGGGTTTCATTTGGGTTCCTTTAGATCTATTTACTACTTTCCTCTTTTATGTCCACAAAACCCTAAGACAACAGTTATAGGTTCAAAACCCTAATTACTCACTTATTCACATTAAAACCATTTTTTTCATCAAAATGACTTAGGATTAACTTATAATCATTTTTATACAAAGGATTTCAAAGTTCATCTCATTAGAAACCATTAACACATAGGTTAGGGTGTCTAAGCCCATTAATGCATATTAACCTATCAAAACCCTAAATTAAGCTATTTAGCCCATGGATTATCTACATAGACATTCAAGACATCTTTTTATCAACAACATGTTAATATGATTGTAGATCATCCATATTAATCTTCTCAATATCATAGAACATCGACTTAGGGTTTTTCTTAGTTATAAAAGTATTAAAGATAGAAACTTTACTCACTTTTTGAACTATGATCAGATTCAGGCTCTAAAACTATTTTTAATGGCTTCCTTGAGTTCTTCTAATCAATTTTCATATATAATTTGTCCATATACAAACTATCAATTAATTTCAGGGATTTTTGCAATATATCTTACCTTTGGTCGATTGAGGGCTGCCACATCAGCTTCTAAGCCTCGCGGATCCCATCCAGGGTCCATCTACCCACAAACCCAGACCCGACCAGTAGCCCCTCCTTCTCCTACTTTGCCACTCCCATTCTCGTGAGCAGACTATATTCTTGCTGAAAAATAGAGTACCTACCGCGGACGACACTGCTATTGCACCGCATCAAAGCATGAACCCACCCTGCTTGATGTAGAGCTTCCACCTCACCGACTGGAAATACTATGGCCTCTCATTGCCATAGAACACTAGCAGTGCATCCCTACGAGGAGTAGCTGGCTCTCAACACTCCTACCAAAAGGAATGAAAAGAAGGGACGTGAACTACTAGAGGAAGGGTTTTGATCCCAGTAAAGGAGGTTTATGGGTCTTTTACAGGAAGAGGGGGTGAGAACCAGGCGTGTTGTTATCACCCCAGAATCCTTATGGAATTGGGATTTGGGTATTTCCCAAAGTCTTCATGAAAGTTATCAAATATGGGCTTGCTAGGTTCGTCTGATCCTCTCGAAACCAATGGAGAAGGAATCGAGAAGAATCATGAAGATAGGGGAGATAACGGAATGTCAGATCCTAGCATGCGTTTAGATCCTTTCCGAACTGGCTCAGGATAGGAGACAATATGAATGTTGTTGATATGGGATCAAACAGTCTTCAGTTCATGCGAGTATTAAATGGCCGGGTCCCTAATTTCCATGTCGAAAAATTATACATGACATTTAATACATCTCATTTTATTTCCTTTCCACTTTAATAAATCTTCCAAAAATTGTATCTCCTCAACCAATCATCCCTTAAATCCCAATTTTTAAAGGAATATCCATAACGAATCAAGCTACTTTTGTGCTAAGTTTGGCACTCAAATTCGAAAGTATGCGAGACTTTTCTTCATATGCAAGTTATCTCTTAGTAAGGCATATTTTATACATATTTTCTCTCTCTTACTCTTTTATTATCTTTATTTGGATTCCTTTTACCATTAGAAACCTTTTGGATTCTAAATCTCATCCATGATGAGTCAATCACACATCTTTCCACATATTTTTCATATTTTCATCATTATCTCAAGTTTCCTTCTAAAATAATGCATTATTTGATTTCTTTTTTTTCTTCTTTTAATCCTTTTGGACTCATTAATATATTATGATCCATGAAATCACATTTACAAAGGAAATATTGCAAAGGAAATCCTTTCAATACACATAAATCATACAATTCCCATAATCATACATTTATTGGGGAAATTGCATTTCCAACCATATGAACCCAAAAATTAGGGTTGCAATATCCTTCGCATCTAATAGGAATTTTGCCCTCAAAATTCCACTAAACATACAAACAATTCAGGAATAGACTTTTCCATGTCCATCATTGGCTCCTAAGTGACTTCATACTCTCCATGGTGCTTCCAAAGAACCTTTATCATCTTATATTCTTACATCCGAGATCTCTCTCTCTCTCACCTTGGTATCTCGTACCCTCGTAGGTGACTCAGGATATGTCAGCCTCCCTTAAAGCTCAATAGGTTCAATGCTCAACACATGGCTCAAGTACATCACATAGTGCTCCAGATCAGACACATGAAACACATCATACATCATATTATCCTGAGGGGTAAGGCCAAACATAAGCAACTCCACCAATCCATCTCAAATGGATCTATATATTGGGGGATTATCTTTCTTAGATATAGCTCAGAGGGGTCATGTTTTCATAGCACATGTTCCACCCATAGTGAACTTCATGTCAGTCTACTTTATATCAGCTCATGACTCTTGTCACCCCTGGGCTTTCTCAGCCATTGCTCGATCAAAGCAACTTCATCTACATACATTGTGGTCTCTCTAACCTTCACAAGGTCCTCTCACCGACATCATCTAGGTGAAGCAGTGACCGACACATCCTCCCTTATAGATCTTCTTACATCCTGATACTTGCTATGGTGGCTATCATAACTACTACAGGCAAGAACTTCTCCCACGAATCACCTTGAATGAGCACACATGCTCTCATCAGACCCTCTAAAGTTTGGATCATACTCTCTGACTATCCATCAGTCTGGGGTGATATGTTGTACTCAACTTCTATCTAGCATTGAGTTCTTCTTACACCTATTTCCACAACATGGAAGTGAACTTGACTTCATTCTCAAGATATTGAACTCAGATCACGGTGTAGTTGTACTATCTCTCTCTCATATATATAGTTCAACCAGATCTTTCACACTGATAGTGCTCTCTCTTAGGCAAGGGATTAGTTCAACTTGGTAAGACGACCTACCATAACCCATATTGTATCATGACGTCTCTTGGTCTAGGGGAGACCCACCACACAGTCCATGATGATCTACTCCCATTCCCTCTCAGGGACTCCTCATTATCTGTAGCAATTCACTAGGTTACTGGTGTTCGGCCTTCACCCTCTGGCATGTATGGTATCTAGCCACATGCAACTCTATATCCTCCTTCATCTAGGTACCACCACAAACCTTAACTATCTTGGTAGTACCACAGTGTATGGTGTACTTAAAATCATGAGGTCCTTGCATGACATGATTCCTCGAGGTTGACTCCTCAGAAACCCTAAAACACTCTAGCAGTGGGTTTCACCATCTTGTTTTCCCGAGGGGTATATGTGAGGTTTTATAACAACCCTTTTATCTCATCAAGATCTGGGCTAGCTAACTGGGTAACCACCACCTTGACCAATAGGTATGGTAATATCTGGGTGTTCACCATACATGTCTCATCTTCTAATGAACTTAGGGTTCACCTGGCAACCTCTTCCAATGTCTCTACTAGCTAAACAAGATAGCTATATACCTGAGGTGTGCCTCGACTAGGAGTATCTGGTACCACATTAATTTCCTTATGTGATGGTGAAAACATAAACCTTCATATACTCTACTCATCATCCTCATCTTGGGTTTAAGTCTAATCCAGTCAAGAAAACTTCGAGCTCATCATCTCAATTATCAAACTCAAACTTATAACTCATAAATTCCATACTGCTTCTAGGGAGGTACGTCCTCATATTACGTTTGTTCTCATTGTGTTTCCAAACCATCTATTCAACATACTCCCTAAAAGGATGTGACACTTCCTCTATACTCAAACATCATAGGAAAGTTTCAACTCATATCGCCTTCATCCTTAGTATATGGGATGCGCTTTGTCCTCTCTCAATCCCGAGCTTGGTGCCTGGGGTCACCTCTCATAGTGCCCATTAGTCATTCAATAAAGACCACCTTACTAATCCCGAGCATGGTGTCTGGGGTCACCACTCATGGTGCCCATGGGTCTTCCCTTTGGACTTGACCTTTTTCCATCATCCATCAGGGTGGCATGTAGGTGTGAGAATACACACTTTCATTAATATTGTGATAATCATAGTCACTTTATGATTTGCAAGTATGAACATCCAAACTGATAGGTTGCATTCAATGTGATGAATCATCCAAAAAACCTTCAGGAAACTAATTTGATTAACCATGATTAACCACATACCTGTCAGGCTGTCTTGAGTGTAGAAATAATCCAACTAAGCAAGAAATCTAGTAAACAAGCAAGCACACAAGATGATCCTGAAACATGCATCCAATTTTCCTATCATTGATCAGGCCATCAAGGTCTATTAAACCTAGCTCACTTCCTATTGTTTCTAGTACACTTTTAGGGCTTCCATTGCAATTAGGGTTTCACTTCATTTTTACTATTTTAACCATAATTTTATACAATTAATCACAAACCCTAATTATCTCATCTACTCATGAAAGATATTAAGGTTACCTTTTAACAACATATAACCCTAATTTCGGATTAAAGGCACAATTAAAAGTCAAACAATTCTATTATGCACCTTTTACATTAAAACTACCATTTTTATCCTAGTAATTCATGATATGATCTTTAGGCCCAATTATCATCTTTGGTTCCTTCCAGATTAACAACTCATAGTTTATTAAGGTCTAATTCACATATGAACTCTTTTATCATTAATTCCACCTTTATCCATTAGAAAACCCTAATTACCATATTAAGTGTATTTATCCACAATTAGGAACTTTTATACTCAAAATAGCTTTAAACCATCATATCTCAGCCTCATTCATGAATTTGAACAATTAAAGTCATTAAGAGTCATAATTACTAACATTAGGGTTCCAAGGCCCATTAAAGCTCATTCATGTACATGGAACCCTAAATTAATCCAATTATGTGTAAAGTTCAACCTTTTCAATCTTAATGTATCTTTTCATAATTAACAGGTTAATATCAACTTTAATCATCCATAAAACCCCACTTAATACATTAGTCATCTCAATTTAGGGTTTCTTAATCATTAATACATTAAAGTTGATAACCTCCACTACTTTTCGAATTGTAATAGGAATTAGCTTTTAAATTTATTTTTAATGGATTCCCCACATTTTTTTGAGAAAAATTGATATATTACTTGTATCGATCTGAGCTATCATTATTTAGATATAAATTTTGCAAGATAAACTTACTTGGCCCAATCACCGAGCACCACGTCATCTCTTCCCATGCAACACATCTGCTTTTGAAACATAATGCAATTACATCTTTTCCCTGACTTAAGTGGACATTACTTTAGCATGCAGAGGGGTAAAAATGTCAAATGAAGCCCAACCTTATTCAACCTCACAAAAACCTTGTTGTCGTCGACCTGCGACACTTCACGGGTGTGTCCCCTCCTTCCTAGGGTTTGTGGACTGCCACCAATGGCCTCCCTATCTCCGTCGCCCTCTGCCGCACCTGGGGTGCCACCTAGCTCACGGCCTAGATGGCTGGTTCAAGCGCACCAAGCCTGTGATGCTCCACGCGTCGTGCAGGGATGCAACAAGTGGTTGCATGAGGTCCAAGCTCGAAGATGATAACCAATCATCCCCAGGTCGTCATAGGGTCATCAGGCATCCATCACACCTCCTCCACGTCCCCTCATTGCTCTAGGATTTGAACTACCCTCTTCTCTAGGGTTTGCATGCAAAGAAGAAGGAGAAGAGATAGGGTTGCATGGGATTCTCTCTTGAACTCGAACCTGAGGTTCTACCCCTTATATAGGGGAGGGTATCCACACCCTAAGCTGACCATCCACAAGTTAATAAGTCCTTTTCCCAATAGGAACCCAAGTTCCTTCATTAGGAAGCAAACTTCTCTCTCCTAATTATCTTCTTAATAAACCATGTTCATTGGATATTTAGCAATTCAAAAATTCTCTTTCTTATTCTCTTTATGCTTGACATTTAATCCATTGACACAAATTTATATTTTCTTTTAGCAAACAATACCTCTTTTTGATAATATCAAAAACTCATTAATTATGTATCACATTATCATCTTATTTTGTATTATTTGTATTTTCTCTTTCTTTTTCCCCTTTGGGGCTGCTTGGATCCCAAGAAACTCTAATATTTCAAAATCATTTTTAGCGGATACTCATTATCCTTCTAGATGCATCTATATCCATTATTTCTCATTATCTTACTTATTTCTTTATTAAAATATCTCTTTTTGAGGATTTTTCTTTATCTCTCTTTTTATTTTCCTTATCGGAATTTCAGTCTAACATTAAAAACCTTATGGATACGAAAATCCACCAAAGATGACTCAATCATACCTCATTCCACTTATTTCCCACATTTTATCATTGTTTCCAATTTCTTTCTTAATAAAGAAATATTTAATTGATCTTTTCTTTTCTTATTGCATTATTTTTGCAACTTTGGACTCCTTGGAACCCAAGGAACCAAAGAGTCATGAAATCCACCTTTGGATAATATTCCTTTGCCTTCTAGAGGTTTCTACATCTTTCTTTTCTCCATTTCTTTAATAATGAAGTTTCCTTTGTCTTTTCCTTGTTATTGGGCCCAATAGCCAATAAAGCCCACAAAATAACCAACAAGGCTATTTTAAATGAAATCCTTTTATTCAAAACAAATTATATCATTATTCATTCAAATATCTTTAATAGGAGAAATTACATTTCTCACCAAAAGAATGCAAAAAATTGGGGTTGTAACATCCTTCCCCTCTTATAGGAATTTTGCCCCCAATATTCCACCAGGCACACAAACAAATAAGATAAGTGTTTATTATGTCCATCATGGCTCCCATGTGGCATCACCCTTTTCATGGTGCTTCCCAAGAACCTTCATCATCACATATTCTTTCATATGAGTTCTCTCTCACCTTGGTGTATCGTACCCTCATAGGTGACTCATGACATTTTAGCCTCTCATAAAGCCAAATAGGTTCAGGGCTCAGCACATGGCTTCAGTACCTCACATAATACTCTAGATCAGAATCATGGAACAAATTATACATCATGTTATCATGAGGGTTAAGTCTAAACATAACCATCTCCACTAATCCATCTCAAATAGACCCATGCAGCTGAGACTCAGCTCTCTTAGATATAACTTAGAGGGATCAAATTTCACATCACATACTCACCCACAGTGAACTGCATGTCAATCTTCTTTGCATCAACTCATGACTCATGTCACCCCTGGGCTCTCTTTCAGCCATTACATGATCAAAGCGACTTCATCTGCACACATTGTGGTCCTTTTCTGACCTTTGCGAAGTCCATTCACCAACATCATCTTAATGAAGTGGCGACCGAAACAACCTCCCTTACAGAGCTTCTTTACATCTTGATACTGGCTATGGTGGTTATCATCACATCTTGCAGAGGACAAGAACTGCCTCTATGTATCACCCTGAACAAGCACACATGCTCTTATCAGACCCTCTAGTCTGGATTATACTAACCATTAGTTAGGGGTGATAAACTGTACTAACATCGAGTTCTTCATGTACCTACTTCCACCGCATGGAAGGGAATCTTTAGGTTATACTCAAGAACTTTTGAACTCGCATCATGGTGTAGTTGAACCATCTCTTTCTCATATGTAGTTCAACTGGATCCTTCCTGTGACATCATTCTTTCTTTCTCATGTCATCTAGGTAAGGTGATGTACCATAACCCATATTGCATCTTGACCTTCCTTGGTCTAGGGGAGACTTATCACAACAACCATAGTGATGAACTCCCATTTCCTCTCGGGGACTCTTTATCCTCTATACCAACTCATTCAGTTACTAGTGTTCGTCCTTCACCTCCTGGCTTGCATGTCGACAAGCCACGTGCAACTTCATCTAAAGCATTCAAAGTACCACTGTCACTTTCTATCTTAGTAGTACCACAGTGTATGATGATCTTAAAATCATGATCTCCCATATGTCATGATTCCTCAAGATTGATTCCCTCAGAAACCCTAAACCACTCTAGTCAGGTTTCATCACCTTCTTTTCCAAAGAAGTGCATCTGAGGTTCTACAACCATCTTTTTATTGCATCAAGGCCTAGGTTGGCTAACCAAACAACTACTAAATTAATCAACAATCTCGTTACATCTGAGTGTTAGCCAAACATATCTCCTTTTTCAAACTTAGGGTTAACCTAACAACCTCTTCTAGCCTCTAGCTAAACTAAGCAGCTGTATCTCAACCAGATCATCCATTACTACCTCACATCCTTAGGTGTTACATAATGTCGAAAGCACACACCTCCATGTATTCCACTTATCATCTCATCTCAGACTCAATAAGAAAACTTAGAGCTCAACTTCTTGGTTATCAAACTCAACCTTGTCTGACTCGCAAATTCCACATAGCTCATGATACAAGCATCCTCATAAGATGACTACCTTAGTTCTCTTGATGTTTGTAAACCATCCACATATCATTTACTCCATAAGGGTATGTTATCATCTCTATCCTCATACCTCATAGCAATGTTCCAACTCCCATCATCTTTATCCTTAGTGTATGGCATGTGTATTGTCCTATCTCTCACTCCCATAACAAGAGGAAATAAGTATTTGGCGGCTGTCTAAACACAAAATTCTTCCTATTCCAAGAGTAGAGATGGTACATCCCACATTTCCAGTACACCTTCAAATCTGAGTTGAAACGTGCAACATACGTCTCTACATCATTATCATCTTGATATCAAGGTTACTTCCATGGAAAACTGATCTTGAATCTACTTGAGTCCACACACAATCCATGGTCATATCCTCTAGGTCTTTAGGGTGCCGACACTTTTGGGGTCATACCTCTTCCCTTATGCATCCAGAGAGTGCCCTCCTCATCTGCCCTTTGGTTCCCAGAGTTCATGAAGGTGATCAATCTCCTAACCCATGACCCTCAGACTGATAGTTGTTACCTCTCGACCCTATGATCATGTGATACTAGGGAATTAGGAAACTCCTACTTCCATCGGTCTTATCCCTACCTGACCCTAGGATAGACTTAGGATTCTAACATAGTGCATTTCCAACTTAGAACCTTACCCAAGCCTTCATCATCTCTCTTTGCATCCCTGGGCTGACTTTCATCCTTTCATAGGGGTCATGGCAACCTGCCTACCTTGGTTAGGTCCCATACTGGTTACCTCCATGGTAACACATCCACATGCACTTAGAGATGGTTATCTATGGGTCTACATGTTCTTTCTCTTACCATGTACCCTTCACTTATCTTCTCAAGATTCTATTAGACCTGCTCAAAACCAACAAAACTCGTATACACCCTACAAAAGGGTCCCTCTCCCAGGATGGGAGGAAACTTCAAAGGTCACAAACGTCCTTATGTCTAGGGTTTACATCCACATGAGCATGATTGACCCTAGGAAGCTACTAAGGCACAAGCATACCACCTACTAGACCATGCTAGGTCATACTTGTTCTCATTCCACAACATTGGACCAAGAACACTCCTTCCCATGTCACCAACTTAGCTGTGAGGGGTTCATCAAACATACCTTAGACTTAAGGGGTTTCCCTTTCCTCTAAACATGAGGAGTCCCATGATCGAAACTATAGAAACTCAAATCTCATCAAGAGCATCAGGTACACCTATTCCCCTCTTAGGCCTAGGAACCTTAGGTTCTCTTTCTAGATGTCCCACTGCATGCTCAACCTTTTTAACCACAAACCAAGCCTGTACAAGGTATGTCATGCACTTCCCATGATCCTTCTATTTGAACAACACTTCAGAGTGGAGTCCTCCTCAACGACAACCAACTAAGTGTAAGGCCTCACAACTTGTTACTAAACCTCTTCAAGATCTAATGAACTCTTTTTCCCATCTTAAAAGGTAAACACCTATACCATAGGCACATAGGTACCAGAAACCTCATCCTCTCTCTAGGGTTTGGTTCCTTTAGAGGTAACCAAGATATCATCAACCTCCGGGGATCAAGCATGAGGCAACCACTATCATCCACTTAGGTTGCATCATCCTCAACTCCCCACTATTCATCCTCAACTCCCCACTATTCCTCATATCTCAGAGTCTAAGCTTCCAACCTTCTTACTTGGGTCCCGTTCTCTCTCTCTAGAGCTAACCCTACAAACAACCTTACTACTAGAGGTCCTCTCTCCATGAAGTATCAAGCTCGCAAGCGTACCCCTACATGGGTGAAGCCTATGTTCAAACTTATGTTTGCTTAAGATTATCCATACCCCTTTATGCTTATCTCATAAGACATCCATCATACTCTCTTCATGCCTAGGTTTCAACCTATTGCCAGCACTACTGACGTACTCTGGGTGCATACTAAGCCAAGCTCCTATTAGCCCATAGGGTTTGTATAGGTTCTTCATTAACCTCATCATTGAAGGAGCTATCCTTCACTCTAACATGCACGACCCCTTTCCCGAGTTGGGTCGTCAAAGGTACTAGGTCATCCAACCTCAAATGGCTCATATTTTCATGGGCATCCAAAAGAATGTCCACCAACACACTTGGTCTATCATGACGTTTAACTCATCGTGTCATCTCTCTCTATAACCACCACTTAGGGTTAGGGTTAGCATCATCCTCAGAGGATGTTTCGGGTCTCTACTCATAATGGAGGTCTCTACCTCCAAGACTATCTCTCTCTACTCATCCTCCTGACCCAAAGGTCTAGCCTCAGATCTCTCCTGAGGGCAAGACAACATATGTCATACAACCTAAGAATGCAGCTATTCTTTAGTTTACACTTGAACTATTAAGCTTATGTCCATGACATCTTATTTACATGCTTTTCATTCATTTGGTGGAGGGTTCCTTAAACCTTATCAACTTTACCCATACCGCAAGAGGGTGAGGAAGAGAGAGAAAACCCTAATACTTAAAATCCTTAACAACATTTGAGTTGAGAAGGGATGAACAAGATGAGAGAGTCCTAAAGTTATCTTATTTCGAGTCAAATCTTGAGATATTGGCTAGGCAGTCACATAAATCTAGACGTGATCCTTTTCTAGACACCTTTGCCTTTTCAAAAATCCTCTAATATTTCCCTTGTGTTCTACAAAGTTTGTAAAATTTAATAATTACTAAAGATTAAATAACGAACCAATGCTCTGATACCAAATGTAATGACCCCACCTCTCGGTAACCCCCAATTAAAGGAGACCAAAAGGTCAGAGCCGTTAACCCAATTAACAAGATCAAAGGTTCTACAAATAATCAGTAATAATTATGAAATTCAACCAAACTAAACTGAAATTTGGTATAAAATAAAACTTTGCATACTTTTTTCAAAAACTTGGATATCTACTTCTATCCACATCTAGAGTCTATTCTAACTAATCCTCCTTTGTACAATAATTCTTATTTAATTCCACATATGCCACTTTTATGTTTGTCCTCTTCAAACTTGTACCTAAAACGCCGACAAACAAAATGCCAGTCAGCATAAATGAATATGCCGGTATGTGGGGACAACCAAAATTTCGCAAATATGGCTAACAATCTAAATATCTCAATCAAGTTAATTAACAAGCCAAATTACGCTTTTAGTGTGAAATTCTCCACTGCTTTTGCCCTAACCTTGTCATACCCACCTTAGGGTTTCTCTTATGCCAATGACTTAAGTCCGCCTTCTCAATCCTGAGCTTGGTCCATGGGTTCACCTCTCATAGTGCCCATTAGTCATTAAATAAAGACCACCTTCTCAATCATGAGCTTGGTGTCTGGGGTCATGACTCATGGTGCCCATGGGTCTTCCCTCCTGGGCTTGACCTTTCTGCATCATCCATTAGGGTGGCATGTAGGTGAGAGAATACACACTTTTATTATTATTGTGATAATCATAGTGACTTTATGATTTGTAAGTATGAACATCCAAACTGATAGGTTGCATTCAATGCGATGAATCATCCGGACAACCTTTGGGAAACTAATGCGATTAACCATAATTAACCACATACCTGTCAGGCTGTCTTGAGTGCAGAAATAATCCAACTAAGCAAGAAATCCAGTAAACAAGCAAGCACACAAGATGATCCTGAAACATGCATCCAATTTTCCTATCATTGATCAGGACAACAAGGTCTACTAAACCTTGCTCACTTTCTAGGGTTTCTAGTCCATTTTTAGGGTTTCCATTGTAATTAGGGTTTCACTTCATTTTTACTATTTTAACCGTAATTTTATACAATTACTCACGGACACTAATTATCTCATCTACTCCTCATGAAAGATATTAAGGTTACTTTTTAACAACATATAACCCTAATTTTGGATTAAAGGTACAATTAAAAGTCAAATAAGTCTATTATGCCCCTTTTACATTAAAACTACCATTTTTATCCTTTTAATTCTTGATATGATCTTTAGGCCCAATTATCATCTTTGGTTCCTTCTGGATTAACAACTCATAGTTCATTATGGTCTAATTCACATATGAACTCTTTTATCATTAATTCCACCTTTATCCATTAGAAAACTCTAATTACCATATTAAGTGTATTTATCCACAATTAGGAACTTTTATACTCAAAATATCTTTGAACCATCATATCTCAGCCTCATTCATGAATTTGAACAACTAAAGTCATTAATAGTCATAATTAGTAACATTAGGGTTTCAAGGCCCATTAAAGCTCATTCATGTACATGTAACCCTAAATTAATCCAATTACGTGAAAAGTTCATCCTTTTTTATCTTGATGTATCTTTACATAATTAAGAGGTTAATATCAACTTTAATCATCCTTAAAACCCATCTTAATACATTAATCATCTCAATTTAGGGTTTCTTAATCATTAATACATTAAAATTGATAACTTCCACTACTTTTCGAATTGCAAGAGGAATTAGTGTCTAAATTTATTTTTAATGGAGTCCTCACATTTTTCGGAGAAAAATTAATATATTACATGTATCGATCCGAGTGACCATTAATTAGATATGAATTTTGCAAATTAAACTTATTTGGACCAATCACCGAGTGCCACGTCATCTCTTCCCATGTAACGCAGCCGCTTTTGAAACATAACACAAATACATCTTTGCCCTCACTTAAGTGGCCAACACTTTAGAATGCGGAGGGGCAAAAACTTCAAACAAAGCCCGACCGACCTTCTTCAACCTCGTGAAACCCTTGTTGTCGCCGACTGGCGGCACTTCACGGGTGTGTCCCCTCCTTCCAAGGGTTCTTGGACCGCCACCAATTTCTGCCCTATCTCCGTCGCCATCTACCACACCTGGAGTGCCACCCAGCTCACGGCCTAGATGGCTGGTTCAAGCGCACCAAGCCTGCGACGCTCCATGCATCGTGCATGCCTAAAATAGGTGGCTGCGTGAGGTCCGAGTTTGTAGATGATAACCAATCGTCCCCAGGTCGTCGTAGGGTCATCAGGATTCCATCGCACCTCCTCCACATCCCCTCATTGCTCTAGGGTTCAAAATATCCTATGCGCTAGGGTTTGCATGCAAATAAGAAGGAGAAGAGAGAGGGTGCGTGGGATTCTCTCTTGAACTCGAACCCGAGGTTGTACCCCTTATATAGGGGAGGGTATCCACACCCTAAGCTGACCATCCATGAGTTAATAAGTCCTTTTCCCAATAGGAACCCATGTTCCTTCATTAGGAAGCAAAATTATCTCTCCTTATTATCTTCTTAATAAACCATGTTCATTGGATATTTAGGAATTCGAAAATTCTCTTTCTTATTCTCGTTGTGCTTGACTTTTAATCCATTGGCACAAATTTATATTTTCTTTTAGCAAACAATACCTCTTTTTGATAATATCAAAAACTCATTAGTTATGTATCACATTATCCTCTTATTTTGTATTATTTGTATTTTCCCTTTCTTTTTCTCCTTTGGGGCTCCTTGGACCCCAAGAAACTCTAATATTTCAAAATCCTTTTTAGTGGAAACTCATTATCCTTCTACATGCATCTATATCCATTATTTCTCATTATCTTACTTATTTCTTTATTAAAATATCTCTTTTCAAGGATTTCTCTTTATCTCTATTTTTATTTTCCTTATTGGAGTTTCCGTCTAACATTAGAAACCTTATGTATACGAAAATCCATCAAAGATGACTCAATCATACCTCGTTCCACTTATTTCCCACATTTTATCATTGTTTCCAATTTCTTTCTTATTAAAGAAATATTTAATTGTTCTTTTATTTTCTTATTGCATTATTTTTGCAACTTTGGACTCCTTGGAACCCAAGGAACCCAAGAGGCACGAAATCCACCTTTGGATTTTCCTTTGCCTTCTATAGGTTGCTACATCTTTCTTTTCTCCATTTCTTTAATAATGAAGTTTCCTTTGTCTTTTCCTTGTTATTGGGCCCAATAGCCAATAAAGCTCACAAAACAACCAACAAGGCTATTGTAAATGAAATCCTTTTATTCAAAACAAATTATATCATTATTTGTTCAAATATCTTGAATAGGAGAAATTACATTTCTCACCAAAAGAACCCAAAAAATTGGGGTTGTAACAGACTTCATCCCATTCCAAGAGTAGAGATGGTGCATCACACATCACACATCACCATTATGAATATTCATCTAAGTTGCAACATGCTTCAAATGAATATGCATCATGAACATCTCCATTATGGATCTACTCCTATGGGAAGACTTTTCCCATCACCTCTGGATCTTATCATATCTCTTTTATGTACAATCCTTAGTCCTGACCTCAAGGTCTCTAGGGTGCTGATACTTTTGGGGCTATCTGACCCTTATGCATCTAGGGAGTGCCTCTCACATTTACCCCTTTAGCCCCAATGAGCTTATGAAGATGGCCAACCTCATAACCCATGGACATCAGGAAAAGGTAGTTGTTACCTCCTGACCCTAAGGTCTTGTGCATTCAAGGAACCGACAACTCCTACTCCCATCAGTCTTATCCTTACCTTACCATAGTATTGACTTAAGATTCTACCATGGTACATTGGAAACTTGAATCCTCACCCAAATCTCCATCATCTCTTTGGGCATTCATGGTCAAACTTACATCCATTCATAGGGATCATGGTGACTTACCTACCTCGACCTGGCCCCATATAGGTTACCTTCATGGCAACCTATCTTCATGCCCATTAGAGATGGTCACACATGGGTCTATAGATTCATGATCATATTATGTGCTCTCCTCTTAGCTCATCAAGATCCTATGAGAGACCTCTTTAGGTTACCTCAAACCTAAACAAAATCTGATATTCTCCCTAGATGAAGGATCCCTTCCCAAGATGGGAGAAAACTATCTCTTGATAGTAACAAAGGTCACAAACGTTCTTACTTCTAGGGTTTACAACATCACGTGCATGCTTAGCCCTACCATGCTACTTATACACGTAACTAGTCACAAGACAACCTACTAAGCCATTCTAAATTCTTTGGTATGTCATACTTGTCCCTTATTCCTCAAAGTTGGCCAAGCTCATATGTCACCAACATGTGTGAGGGGTTCATCAAACATATATCTCATTTCCAGTGGGGTTTCCTTTTTTTATAACACATGGGGGTTACATGCTTGAATCCTTAGTAACCCAAACATCTTTGTGAGCATCAGGTGCTCTAGGTACTACTACTTCCTCTCTTAGGTCTAGGAACCCCAGGTTCACCAATTAAGCATCATTTGCATGTCCAACTATTCAACCATGAACTAGACCTATACAAGATATGTCATACACTTCCTATCATTCCTCCATGTGAACAACACCTTAGAGTCTTACACAAAGACAACAAACTGGGTGTGATACCTCACAACTTGTTACCATACCTTTTCAGGGTATAAGGAACTCTCCTTCCTATACCTAAAAGGTAGGCACCTATAATATCTGTATATCAGTTCAAGAAGCTTCTTTCTCTTTCTAGGGTTTGGTTCCTACAAAGGCAACCAAGGTACGACAAGCCTCCAAGGATCATGCATGAGGCAACCACATCTATCCATTCAGGGTTGTCTAAAGCATGTCATATCATAACCAACTTCTCATGATTCCTCATGTCTCGGAGTCAAGGTCTCCAACCTTCTTTATCGGGGTCTTGCTCTCTCTCTAGAGATAACCCTACAACTGATCTTACCACTAGAGGTTCTCTCTTAGAAGATGGGTCAAGCCCTTAAGGATACATGTCTACACCTACCTGGGTGAAACATACTATCAAGACCTATGCACAACCAAGATCATCTAATGTTCTACATGCTCATCTCATGAACTATGTGGCATAACCTATCTAGTTTAGTTCTAAAACCTATTGCCAACCTTACTGTCACTCTCTTCTATGCAGGTGTGTGCCTCTTTTCTACACAAATATACCTGTTAGGGTTTCTATATGGTCATCACTAACCTTATCAATGAGAGAGTGATCCCTCACCCTCAACAGGCACGACCACCCAAGGTCGGGTCACTAAAAGGCACCAGGGTCACATAGTTCATGCTTCTCACGTACTCTCAAAACCCTATGTACAAAATGCATGTCTAACCCACATATGTGCATGCATGATCAACTAGGATATCAAACTCATCATGTCTTCTCTTTCTCTGTCCATGACTTAGGGTTTGGGTTGAGCATCGTCCTCAGAGGATGCACCAAGTATATTCCTAGAGGTCTTCTTCCTCGAAAGCTATCCCTCTTCTCCTCATCCTACGAGAAGGTCTAACCTCATGGATCTCCTGAGGGCACAACTACACATTCCATGCGACCTAAGCATGTAACTAAACTCAGTGTGAGTTTCTAATTATAAAAACTTATGTCCATGACATCTTTCTTACATGCTTTTCATTATTTGGTGGAGGATTCCTTAATCCTTATTACCCTTATCCCAAACACAGGAGGGTGGTGGAGAGAGAGAAAGACCTAGTATATTAAAGTTATTCAATGAATGGGGTACTGAAGTGACAAAATTAGATGAGAAGACCTAGAGGTATCTTATTTCGAGTCAAATCCTCTGATTTTGGCCATGCAATCACATAGAATCTGGGAGTCCTCATAGACTGACTAGAAGAGCAGAGGAAAATCTTGCCAGCCCTCAGATTGTGACCCTTTTCTAGACACCTCCATCATTGGAAAATCCTCTAATAACTTCCTTGGGTTCTAAAGAGTTTGTAAAATCTAATAATTATTAGAAATTAAATGGAAAACCATGTTCTTATTCCAATTGTAACGACTCCGCTTTTCGGTAACCCCCAATTAAGGAAGACTAAGAAGTTAGAGACATTATCCAAAAAAATAGGATCAATGGTTTTGCAAATAATAAAAAATAATTAATAAATTCTATGAAAGACTAAACTGAAAACTGGAATAAAAATTTACATTTACATACCTTGAAAAATAGGCAACTAAGACTTCTACCCATAGTAGAAATATATCTAACTAAATCCTCCTTGATAATTAAACTTTAATCTTTCATAGGTTCCATTTTACTATTTGTCCAATTTTAGATATTCCTAAAATGCTGACAAACAAAATGTCAGTCACTATAAATGAATATATTGGTATGTGGGGACAAACTAAACATTGCACATAAGTTCTAAGAACATAATCACATCAATTAGTTGTTAAAAATGCAAAAGTACATTTTCAGTATGACTCCTCAACCACATTTACCACCTCTAGGATACCCTCTCTAGGGTTAAGTCCTTGCAAGTGACTTTAAGGCTACCTTCTCCATCCTGAGCTTGGTACCTAGGATCACCTCTCTGGGTGCCCTATGGTCTTCCCTCCAGGGCTTTACCACCTTGAACTTCCCTCTAGGGCTTGGTCTCTTATCTTACATCAAGAGGGATATGTAGGTTCGAGCGAGTCACACACATATATAAATTGTGATAATCTTATTCACTTTAAAGATTGCAGCAGTGAAAAATCCAAGTAGTTTAATTTCATTACAATCGATAAATAATCGAGAAAATGCCGAGAAACTAAAGTGCGTACTCATAAATACCACATACCTGATTCAGAGATTTCACAAGAAATAAGCATAGTCCAATGAATCAGGCAATCCAATCCAAGTAAGCAAGTCAACCACACAAAAGCACAAAATCTTAAAAAGTATTTGCAACCTATTTATTACACACTTCATCAAGAATCTACTTTATTGACTTGGAATTACTTTCTAGGGTTTCTAATCCAAATTCAGGTTTCATTAGGGTTCCTTTAGATCTATTTACAACTTTCCTCTTTTATGTCCACAAAACCCTAAAATATTAGTTTTAGGTTCAAAATTCTAATTACTCACTTATTCACATTAAAACCTTTTTTTCAATAACATGACTTAGGATTAACTTAATATCATTTTTATACAAAGGATTTCGAAGTTCATCTCATTAGAAACCATTAACACCTAGCTTAGGGTTTCTAAGCCCATTAATGCATATTAACCTATCAAAACCCTAAATTAAGCTATTTAGCTCATGGATTATCTACTTAGACATTCAAGACATATTTTTATTAACAATAGGTTAATATGATCATAGATCATCCATATTAATCTTCTCAATATCATAGAACATCAACTTAGGGTTTTTCTTAGTTATAAAAGTATTAAATATAGCAACTTTAAGAACTTTTAAAACTATGATTAGATTCAGGCTCTAAAATTATTTTAAATGGGTCCCTTGAGTTCTTCTAATCAATTTTCATATATAATTTGTCCATATAAAAACTATCGATTAATTTCTAGGATTTTGCAATATATCTTACCTTTGACCAATCGATGGCTGCCACGTCAGCTTCTAAGCCTCCTATCTTCTCAGCGGTCGACTTGGCTAGCGGATCCTATCCAGGGTCCATCTACCCACAAACTTGGACTCGACCGGTTGCCCCTACCTCTCTGACTTTTCCACTCCCATCCTCGCGAGTAGACTTTGTTCTTGCAGAAGAACAGAGTACCTACCATGGACGACACTGCTCATGTCCTACCTCGTCGAGTCGACTGCAATTGCACCACACCAAAGCATGAACCCACCTTGATCGATCTGGAGCTTCCACCTCGCCGATTGGAAAAGCTATGGCCTCTCATCGCCATAGAACACTGGCAGTGGATCCTTGGGAGGAGCACCTGGCTCTTGGAACTCCTACTAAAAGGAATGAAAAGAAGGGACGTGAACTAATGGAGGAAGGGTTCCGATCCCATTCAAGGAGGTTTAGGGGCCTTTTATAGGCAGAGGGGGCGAGAACCAGGGGTGTTGTTATCGCCCCAAAATCCTTATGGAATTGGGATTTGAGTATTTCCCAAAGTCTTCATGAAAGTTGTCGAATAAGGGCTTTTTAGGTTCGTTCGATCCTCCCGAAACCAACAGAGAAGGAATCGAGAGGAATCGTGAAGAGAGGGGAGAGAACAAAATGTCAGATCTTAGCCTTCGTTCAGAACCTTACCCAAACTGGCTCGGGGTAGGAGACAATACAAATGTCATTGATCTGGATCAAATGGTCTTCAGTTCATGTGAGTATTAAAGGGTCGGATCCCTGATTTCCAAGTCCGAAAATTATACGTGACATTTAGTACATCTCATTTTATTCCCTTTTCAGTTTAAAAAATCTTCCAAAAATTGTATCTCCTTATCCAAGCATCCCTTAAATCCCAAATTTTAAAGGAAAGTCCATACTGACTCAACCTACTTGTGTGCCAAGTTTGGCACTCAAATTTGAAAGTATGATATACTTTTCTTCATATGAAAATTATCTCTTAGTATGGCATATTTTATACATATTTTCTCTCTCTTACTCTTTTATTATCTTTATTTTGATTCCTTTTACAATTAGAAACATTGTGGATTCAAAATCTCATCCATGATGAGTCAATCACACATCTTTCCACATATTTCTCATATTTTCATCATCATCTCAAATTTCCTTCTAAATAATGCATTATTTGATGTCTTTTTTTTCTTTTAATCCTTTTGGACTCATTAATATAATATGATTGATGTGGCTTATATTATCTCACTAACAAACTCACTTAGGGTTGAAATCCCTAAGTTTTTAACCAAAACAACATGCAATAATACCACCCGCAAGAGGATGGGTCTTATCGCAGTATAATTGAGGATCGAATCCCAAGGGACAACATTTTTAAGAATCTTTCTCTAGTCGAATCTAGTTGAATCAAGACTAATATTTAGAACAAGGTTGGTTGATTTGAGTTTAATTAAACTAAATGCAAGGAAAGTAAAAGAGAAGGATTAAAGGTTGATTAAAGATTAATGATGGAAATCACTAGGATGGTCCTGTGTTTCACCACCACTACATATGCAATCACATCCAAACAAAAACATCCAGGCAAGATATAATGATCCAAATAGAGCTGCTGTAAAAACCCCCATATGGGCGTCAGGTTAGCGTAAGCATCACCTTAGGTATCAGATGTCTCATCACCATCCTTATCACATACTTACTGGTCTGAAGATACAGATAACCAACTAAAGTTGCGGGCCCCCTATATAGGCGTTAGGCACACAGAAGTGTCACTGTGGGCTATATGTCTCATCACCTCACAGATCACACACTTGCTACTTCAGGGAATCCCATCCGATTTCTCATCAAGGAGTCAAACACATTAATCGACATTCAAATCCTACATATTGAAGTTCTCACAACATAGGATATGAACAAGATAAATGCAAGTAGGTGATCAATCCATAAGCACACATCGACGATTAACAACGAAATGAAAGATTATATACATGCCATGGAATGTTTAGTATTTGAACATGTAAGCATGGGAAGCGGGGCTAGTCCCCACACCCCAACGAAAAGGAACTACTCGCTCAAGGGGAGAAAAACAAGAATAACAAGAGAGAGAAGTTTCCGCCATGAGCATGGTGAAGAAGATGTTCGCAGCTCTGTTGAGAAACACTCTTATACACAACGTTAGAGCAGATCTGGAAGAAGAGAGAAGAACACCACGAGAGACGAGGCAGATCTCCTCTCTCCACCTTCTTCTTTTTCTCGTAGTCCTTACTCGCAGCAGGAGGAGCAACTCGTGGACGAGATGGCGGTGTAGAAATGGTGTAGACACAGCAGATCTAGATCTGAATCTAGATCTAGATCTGGATGAAGTGGCTTGCAGATCTAGAGTTTCTGCTCCAAATCTGGATGAACGGGACATAAGACCACCACAGGGGCAGGTTCTTGGCTATGGAGATCGTCTCCTTAGGCTCATGATAGTCCTACAGCCTAACAACATCTGGAGATGATGCTTTGATGGGCTGGAGTCGCGTTCTATTTATAGGCAGATCCGCACCGACTTAAATTCGCGACCTTGGTATTTCTACAGCAGGTCGCGGCTTTTGCACTGGTCGCGGGTAGTTGGCAGATGGTCGCGATTCTTTGCACTGATTGCGGTTTCCCTGTGGTGGTAGGAAGGTCGTGATTCTTCGACCGTAGACAGGTGTCTGAGATAAAAGGGAGAGAGGTCGTGATTCCTTTGCTGCTCCCGGTCATGATTAATTTGCTACCACAGTCGCGGTATTGAAGAGGAAGCCACAGGCAGAAGGAAAGTAACTGCGATCGTGGTTTGTGCATGAGGGTGGTCGCGATTCTCTGGCGGCATGGTCACGATCTAGCGTTGGTGAAGGAGCGACTGCGATTCGAGGAGAAACCTCAGATAGGTGGTCATAGTTAGTGTTGACGGCTGCAGACCGCGATGATAGTGGAAGGAGGAGATGAGTTGTTCATGATTTTTGCAGCGGTGCAGCGGATGTTAGAGTGAGATCTACTACTGTGCCGTGAAGTCCAGGTTGATGCGAGGGTAGCTTGACCTAACTGCAGTCATGGAGGCTATCACCGTGGGTCGCGATTCCTTTGAACATGATTTGGTTGCGATATTGATGTGGTTATGGTGGAGAAGCGCATTGATCACGGTTAGTTGAGGGTAGCGGATCCGCGGAGGCAGGCGGAGCAGCTGGCGATCGGTGGTGTGTGGAGGAGCCGCGGTCGCGATCTCTGGGAACCCCGGTCACAATTTAGGAAGGGCGGCAGGTCGCAGCTACATGAAAAAGGAGTCGCGGTCCTGGAAGGCAAAGCCGTGGGCGCGGCTAGGAGGCGAGGTCGCGATCAGGCTGAGGTGTTGCATGGTGTCGAGCGGCCAACGTAGGGAAGCAGGGGAAATGCCCCTGGGTTGCTTTGTGGAGGTCGTGATTACGAAAGATCGCGGACATTGCAGGTTGTGGTATTTGTTGAGACTGCAGCGATCGCGATTGTTGGGAAAGCAAAGAAAGATCGCAGACAGGTGGCTAGAAAAAATTGTGACCAGGCTGTATGGAGAAGATCGTGACCAGTCTGAAGGGAGGCAGGCCTCAAGCATTAGGGTAGATGCCACGATCGCGGTTAGAGGGGAAGAAGAGGGGGGTTGCGGTGTTATGATGCATTAGTTAATTAGTAGGGGCCCAGCGGCTGGGGAGAAAGGAAAGGCCGAGGGAGGGAAAAGAAAGGAGAGCCTACATTGACCAGCAGTTGACCAGGCTAAACAAAGCCCAAAATAGAGGAATGCACTAGAACTTGGGCCCAATGCCCAAATTGATCTGTAAAAAATGATGTAAAAATATAATTAAATTCGTGAAAATTTTTATTGAACCAAGATAAGTTGCATATAAGAAGATATGGCCAATAAAACCTCAATAAAGAAGTTAAGCCAAGTAAATGCACATATTAGAAGATAAAGCCAATAAATGCACGAATGCAACTGAAACTGGGCTTAAACGAGATGATTGAACTAAGATGAATAAGCATTCATCAAAATACCCCAAACATAAACGTTGTTCATCCTCGAGTAACACAAAATCTAAAACACTCGCCGGATGAATACTTTCAACTCGTGTGATTGCTTCATCTTCACATCACGATGGTTTCTTTTCTGCTCGGTATGACTAAGTGTCTCAACATCCTGAGATCACATAACACATTTTACCATATCTTCGTTCTTGAGTTCGCTTCCCAATATCACTTCCTCTCTACTTTTTCCAAAATCAAGCATGTCAGAGAGTTTCATAAGAGTCCAGAGATACCCGCAGGACAACAAGTGTGCACCTGATCTGACACTGGTGTTTTTAGGATGTTGGTGAGCGTAGGCATTCATTGTGCCAGTAGGTGGAAAATGGAGTGAAGGGTGGTATGGAAGGAAGAAATAAATCTCTCCTCTATTCGACTTGAGATTTTTATTATATGAATTGCAAATTTCATTGATTGCATTTTTTTGTGTGAATCTCTCCTCTATTCGACTCGAGATTACATTTCTTTTTGTGTGTGCTTAGGCATCTTTTCTTGGTGATATGCCCCTATTTCATAGTGAGGGGTATGAAAGAAGCGAAAAGAGAGAGAGAGAGAGAGTGTGTGCCACCCCAAACTTAGGGTTTGGCACTATTTTGGTTATTTTTGTTTCTTTTTGATGGACCGAGGGGTAAGAAGATGATGGAAGAAGTGTAGAAGAGAGTTCAGATCAGAGTGCAACTTGATTTACAATTCAGTGCATAGGGTCGTTCTCCTTATCATACTCTGCTCAAATAATGACTTGATGAGGATCCGGTGGAGATTCCATGCTATTATTCCACTAGTCAGACAGGAAGCACGATGCGTTTGATCCCTCTCAGTTTGATAGATACTTGCCATATCTACTGATCATGATGTTAGGATTCATAAGCTTCACACGGTGATTTCTAATCATTGGCTAGTTTCAGAAATTGTTCTCCTTGAGGCTTCGTTTCGAATAAGGAGGGTATAATGATTCAAAACTGCATGGAAAAATAGGATAGCCGGCTAGGTAATGGCTTTGATTGAAACAAAAGTGTCAAACATTCATCAAGTTTCTATACAAACTGCTATGAAAACTTTTGAAATTTTTTGAAAACTTTCAAAAAATTGCAGCAAAATTTCAACGATGAAATCTTAAGTCTGAAACGGATAGGAGAGGGTGGAAAGTAGAGTACGTACCACCCACCCTCCACCCCAAACTTAGAAATTTGCTCATCCTGAGAAAACTCTAAATCCGAGATGGAGGGGAAAACTCATGCCGGTTGGTCCACCATATGTGGTTGCATTCCTTTTGGCGACACGTCCTCCATCTGAAATCTCAAAAAATGGAAATTATCAGAACTTAAGACTACATCTTGCGATGCATTGTCTACCAAGTGTGAAATTTTCTAAAAAGAAAACTAAAAGTAAAAGCTAAGTTAAAGACCGGGTTTCCTCCCGACAAGCACCTTTGTTTTACGTTGATGGCTCGATGTGATTTCTTCAACTTTCTGGTAGGTATGTTGGTTTGGACAAATTCATCAATTCATTAGTGCTAGTGTTAGCTGTGGTGAAATATCTTTTCAAGCGTTGGCCATTTGCCACAAAATCACCTGACTTGTCACTCCATAAGGTGAATGCACCATGTGGATAGATGCTTTTGACAATGTATGGTCCCGACCAGCGCGAACGGAGTTTCCCTGGGAATAACCTCAGTCTCGAGTTGAACAACAGAACATGGTCTCCCACTTGAATGTCCTTCCTCTTCAGATGACGATCATGCTAAAGTTTCGTGCGTTCCTTGTAGATTTGTGCGTTCTCATAAGTTGTCATCTGGAGTTCTTCTAGCTCTTGAAGTTGCAGAATCCTAGCTTCGCTAGCTTTCTTAATGTCAAAATTCAGTTGTTTTATTGCCCACCATGCTTTATGTTCTAGTTCCATGGGCAAGTGACATGATTTTCCATAGATAAGTCTGAAGGGTGTTGTTCCAAGAGGAGTTTTGAACGCGGTTCGGTACGCCCATATGGCATCATTGATTTTCACTGACCAATCCTTTTAGTTGCGTCCTACTGTCTTTTCCAGGATAGCCTTGAGTTGACTGTTTGAAACCTCTACCTGCCCACTTGTTTGTGGGTGGTAGGGGGAAACTACCTTGTGCGATACACCATATCATCTCAACAATGCTTCAAGGCTTCTTTCAAGAAAATGAGAACCTCCGTCGGATATCACAGTTCGTGGGATTCCAAAATGGGGAAAGATAATATCTTTGAACATTTTAATGATGGGTTTTGAATCGCTAGTGATGGTTGGTATGGCCTCTACCCATTTAGAGACATAATATACTACAACAAGGATGTAGAAAAATCCATGTGAGGATGGGAATGGGCCCATGTAGTCCACTCCCCAAACATCAAAAATCTTGACTTCTTGCCATAGCTTAAATGTCATCTCATCTCTTTTTATAATGTTTCCCATTCTCTGACACTTGTCACATGACAACACAAAGTTATAAGCATCTCTGGATATGGTTGGCCAAAAGAAACCGCATGGCAAAACCTTCAAAGAAGTTTTCTTAGAGCTCATATGGCCTCTGACTGGGCCTGAGTGGCATTGCTCTAAATTAAGTTGGGCTTCTTCCTCAGTGATACAACGTCTGTAGAGACCATTAGCACAGCGCTTGAAGAGGTACGGATCATCCCAGTGATATTGCCTCACATCATGCATGAATTTCTTTAGAGCATTGCCAGTACACTCAGGGTGGATGACAACAGCGACAAGGTAGTTCACATAGTCTGAGTACCAAGGAGTAGCTTCTGAGACTTTCATAAGCTGGTCATCTGGAATAGAGTCGTTAATTGGTATCTTCTCAGTTTCCAGAGTGTGGATACAAATTAAGTGGTCTGCTACAACATTTTCTATGCCTCTCTTATCTCTAATTTCAAGATAAAATTCTTGCAATAGGAGAATCCATCTTATAAGCCTTGGTTTTGCATCTTTCTTTTTTAGAAGATAACGAATATCAGCGTGATTGGTGTAGACAATCACCTTTGAACCAATGAGGTAGGATCTAAACTTATCAAATGCATATATGATTGCTAGGAGTTCCTTCTCAGTAGTTGTATAGTTCCTTTGAGCTTCATCAATGGTCTTTGATGCATAATATATGACACAATGTTTCTTCTCTATACATTGGCCCATAACGGCACCCACAGCGTAATCACTGGCATCACACATAATTTCAAATGGGTGATCCCAATCCGGGGCTCGAATGATGGGTGTTGTTGTAAGTGCATGCTTTAGATTGTTGAAACTCTTGATACATTCTTTATCAAAATAGAAGTTAGCATCCTTCAGCAACAAGTTTGTCATGGGCTTGGTTATCTTGGAGAAATCCTTGATAAACCTTCTGTAGAAGCCCACATGAGCAAGGAATGTACGAACTTCTCTTACATTGGTAGGGTTAGATAGTTTGGAGATCACTTCGATCTTGGCCTTGTCCACTTCGATTCCTCAGTTACTGACCCTATGGCCAAGGACAATGCCTTCTTTTACCATAAAGTGACATTTATCCCAATTTAGCACAAGATGTTCTTCTTCACATCATTTGAGGACCAGGGAGAGGTGCTTCAGGCATGAGTCGTACGAATCCCCATATACAGAGAAGTCATCCATAAAAACTTCCATGATGGTTTCGGTTAAACCAGCAAATATGGCTGCCATGCAGTGTTGGAAGGTTGCAGACGCATTACAGAGCCCGAATGACATCCTTCTAAAGGCTTATGTTCCAAAGGGGCAAGTAAAAGTAGTTTTCTCTTGATCATCTGGATGTATAGGAATTTGATAGAATCCAGAGTAACCATCGAGATAGCAGAAATATTCTTAGTGAGCCAATCGCTCTAGGTCTTGATCTAGGAAAGGCATCTGGAAATGATCCTTGCGTGTGGCCTTGTTCACCATCCTGTAATCGATGCACATCCTTCACCCAGTTACTGTTCGAGTGGGGATGAGTTCATTATCTTCATTTCGTATCATAGTAGTGCCACCTTTCTTTGGAACAACGTGTACAGGAATCACCCAAGGTGAGTCGGATATCAGATAGATGATTCCGGTAGTGAGCAACTTGATGACTTCACGGCAGACTACTTCCTTCATATTAGGATTCAACTTCCTTTGATGCTCAACAGTCGGCTTGTGGTCTTCCACCATAGGGATTTTGTGCATGCAAAGCGCTTGACTGACCCCGGTGAGATCACTCATCTTGTAGCCAATAACTTTTTTTCTTTCCTTTAATTATTTCAGGAGTTTATCTTCTTGTTCGGTCGTTAGATCAGAATTTATAATAACTAGACAAACCTTGAGATCATCTAAAAACACGTACTTAAGTCCCTCGGGCAGGGGCTTCATTTTAGGGGCTTCTGGCTTCTCACATGGTTCTTCAGTTACATTCACAACTTTGAGTTCCTCGTACCTAGATTTAGGATTTTCTTCTATAGAGTCGAGGTGAAGGATACAATCCTTAACCTGTTCGCTGATGGAATTATCAGCAGATGGGTTTGTTAGAGCCACTTCTAAAGGATCATCTTGTTCATACTCCTCTTGTGTGAGGAGTGACATTTTCTTAATGCAATCAATCAAATAGACTTATTCCTGCATGCTCGGTCTTCGCATGCTTTCAAAAACTTTGAACTCGAGGGTTTCTTTCCCTAGTCTGAGAAGCAAGGTCCCTGCTTCAACATCAATCAAAGCTCTTGCAGTGGCGAGGAAAGGACGACCAAAGATAAGAGGGTATATGGTGTCTTCTTTTATGTCCATGATGACAAAGTCACATGGGACATAAGAGTCTTTTCCAACCTTGACAAGGACATCTTCAATGATTCCTAAGGGAAGAGTAATAGAGTTATCTGCAAGTTGCATGGTCATTCTAGTTGGGAGTAATTCTACAAACCCTAGCCTCTTACAAAGGCTAAGTGGCATGATAGAGATACTAGCACTGGGATTGGCCAATCCCTTCTTACATGAAGAGTCACCGATATGGCATGAAATCCCAAAGGATCCCGGGTCTTTCAATTTTTGGGCATCTTTCTCTGAATAATATCGTAGGTGGTCGTTGCTAATTTCACCGTCTCATATTCTTCAGTTATATATTTCCTTGTGAGAAGTGACTTCAAGTACTTAGTCCAGGCTGGTATCTCAGCTAGAACATCAAGGAAGGGTATATCAACATGAAGCTTCTTCATGACTTCCTTGAACTTATTGAAACGGGTATCAAGCTTTGTCTACTTCAAATGAGATGGGAAAGGAGGACAAGGCTTGTATACTGGCACATCCGACTCAGGTGTGTCTTCTTCCTCTACAGCCAATGGTTCCTCCAATCTTGCTTTGTTAGTCTTATCAGCGATTGGTGGTTGCTTCAGTTGAGACTCAAGTATTGTAGAGTTTTGGATATTCACAAAGTCATCATCATTTGTTGCCGCCATTGGTGCCTTAATAGGGGGGTCAGAATAGTCTTTTCTAGACCTGGTGGTGATAGCCTTAAATTGCTCTGGGTTCTTAGGATTATTCTCTGGTTGGCCAGCAAAGGGTCCAGAACGTGGCTTCATGCTAGCTGCAAGTTGATCTAGTTGAGATTCAATAGCCTTCTTATGGGCTTGTTGATTAGCTATCATAGTCTGCTGCGACTGCATCATCTTCTCAATAGACGACAATTTATCATTAGGAGGGATGGGATTGGCTTGTTTCCCTTGTTGTTGCTGTTGATAGGGGACTTGGTTGGAGTTCTGAAACTGAGAGTTGTTCTGATAATTGTTGTAGATTCTATTCTGGTAGTTTCCTCTAAAGTTCCCTTGATTCTCGAAATTTGGTTGTTGGTTATACTGGAATCCCTACGGGCCTCATTGTTGAGTATTTGAACAAAGTTGTCGTGAGTTTTCCACTCCAGAAGGATTTCCATATTGAAAACCTGGATGGTTCCTATTCTGATTCGGATTATAGTACCCTTGACCAGGTATGGTGTTGACAATATTTAGATTTTCCATTGACCATTATCTCCTTGGGCATAGGTATTGCTCAAAACAACATCATAGAGAATGTTACAGGCTAGAGTAGAATGATCAGTTCCTTTGCATGCTTCACAGAAGAGTGAAGCTGACTTAACTTATTCTTTTTGTCGAGGGGGTGAGCATCTTCTTTCATAGGCGGTAATAGATGTTTCAAGTTGGTCTTTCTTGGCGACTAGAAGCTTAAGAGACTCAGCAATAGACTTGTACTCAGGAGTAGCTTCTGCTATAGCAACCTTCAGCACTCCTTTACTTATGGGTCTACCCCAGTTGGCTTGATTTTCAGCATCAAGGGTGACAACCTTCCACACGCTATCATAGCTTTGACGCATGAAGTTTCCTCCAGATGACGAATCCAAAAACTTCTTGATGTCATCATCCACACCCCTATAAAAGATTTCGATGAGTTGATTTTTAGGAATGTCGTGATGTGGACACTTGCACATGAGCTCTTTGTATCTTTCCCATGCTTCAACTAGGGATTCTCTAGGGACCTGGGTAAATTGTGTTATTCGGCCCCTAATTTCATAGGTGAGAGAAGGTGGATACAACTTTTCCAGAAAAACATTTTGAAGTTGTTCCCAAGTGGTGATGGGATCGCATTGCAAGGAGTTATACCAACTCATATCTCTATCAGCAAGAGAGTACTTGAAGAGACAGGGTCTGATGGCATCATTTGTGACTCCATTTTGCTTTGTCATGGCGCATAAGTCTATGAACCTCAAAAGATGTTCTTGAATATCTTCTCCTTGCTTACCGTATAAAGGGTTATTTTGAAGCAACATGATCCAATGTGCCTGTATCTAAAAGTTGGGAGCGTTGATGGGAGGAGGTTGCACTGGGTGATGAACGTTAGCAGCTTTAGGGATTGAGAACTCCCTAAGGTCTTTTTGTGACTCGGCTTGTTGAGCTTCTGCTTGGGCTGCTTGGATTTCTTCTTGAACTGCGGCTCAAGCTTGTTGCATAAGCCTATCTCTTTGTGCATTAAGGGCTTGAGCTACCCTTCGAGCAATTTCCTCCTCTTGAGACATTCTTTCTTGGTTCTCTCTGTACTGACGGCAAAAGGTTCTGTCTTTCTCAAGGTCAAAGCTAGTAGAGAGTTTGGGACTATCCGAGCGGCGCATACACTAGACTTTGTGGGTACCTAGGATGAAAAGATCTCTCACTAGTAAGATGAACAGAGTAGAACCGAATTCAAGTTTATATGATCGATAGTATCAAAAGTAAAATAAAAAGCTAAATTAGTCTCAAAAGAACTAGATTTAACTAGACGATTCCGTTGTCCCCGGCAACGGTGCCAGAATTTGACGTGGCTTATATTATCGCACTAACAAACTCACTTAGGGTTGAAATCCCTAAGTTTTTAACCAAAACAATGTGCAATAATACCACCCACAAGCGGACGAGTCTTATCGCAGTATAATTGAGGATCGTATCCCAAGGGACAACATTTTTAAGAATCTTTCTCTAGTCGAATCTAGTTGAATCAAGACAAATATTTAGAACAAGGTTGGTTGATTTGAGTTTAATTAAACTAAATGCAAGGAAAGTAAAAGAGTAGGATTAAAGGTTTATTAAAGATTAATGATGGAAATCACTGGGATAGTCCCGGGTTTCACCACCACTACACATGCAATCACATCCAAACACAAACATCCAAGCAAGATATAATCATCCAAATAGAGCTATTGCAAAACCCCCCATACGGGCGTCAGGTTTGCGTAAGCACCACCTTAGGTATCAGATGTATCATCACCATCTGGATCACATACTTACTGCTCTGAAGATACATATATCCAACTAAAGATGCGGGCCCACTATACAGGCGTTAGGCACACAGAAGCATCATCGTGGGCTAGATGTCTCATCACCTCATGGATCACACACTTGCTACTTTAGGGAATCCCATCTGATTTCTCATCAAGGAGTCAACCACGTTAATCGACATTCAAATCCTACATATTGAAGTTCTCGCAACATAGGATATGAATAAGATAAATGCAAGTAGGTGATCAATCTACAAGCACACATCAACGGTTAACAACGAAATGAAAGATTATATACATGCCATGGAATGTTTAGTATTTGAACATGTAGCATGAGCAGTGGGGCTAGTCCCCGCACCCCAGCGAAAAGGAACTACTCGCCCATGGTGAGAGAAACAAGAATAATAAGAGAAAGAGAAGTTTCTGCCATGAGCATGGTGAAGAAGATGATTACAGATCTGTCGAGAAACAGTCTTCTACACAACGTCGTTGCAGATCTGGAAGAAGAGAGAAGAACACCACGACAGATAGGGCAGATCTCCTCTCTCCACCTTCTTCTTTTTCTTGTAGTCCTCGCTCGTAGTAGGAGGAGCAGCTCGTGGACAAGATGGCGGCGTAGAAATGGCATAGATGCAGCAGATCTAGATCTGAATCTAGATCTAGATCTAGATCTGGATGAAGTGGCTTTTAGATCTAGAGTTTCCACTCCAAATCTGGATGAACGAGACACAAGACCACCACGGGGGTAGGTTCTTGGCTATGGAGATCATCTCCTTAGGCTCAGGATAGTCCTGCATCCTAACAACGTCTGGAGATGATGCTTTGACGGGCTGGAGTCACGTTCTATTTATAGGCAAATCCGCACCGACTTAAATTCGCGACCTTGGTATTTCTGCAGCAGGTCGCAGCTTTTGCCGTGGTCGTGGTTAGTTGGCAGATGGTCGTGATTCTTTGCACTAATTGCGGTTTCCCTATGGTGGTAGGAAGGTTGCGATTCTTTGACTGCAGACAGGTGTCCGAGATAAAAGGGAGAGTGGTCACGATTCCTTTGCTGCTCTCGGTCGTGATTAATTTGCTACCACAATCGCAGTATTGAAGAGGATGCCACAGGCAGAAGGAAAGTAACCACGATCGCGGTTTGTGCATGACGGTGGTCACGATCAATTGGTGGCATGGTCGCGATCTAAAGTTGGTGAAGGAGCGACCGCGATTCGAGGAGGAACCTCAAATAGGTGGTCACAGTTAGTGTTGACGGTTGTAGACCGTGATGATAGTGGAAGGAGGAGATGAGTTGTTCATGATTTTTGCAGTGTTGCAACGGATGTTGGAGTGAGATCTTCTACTATGCCGTGAAGTCTAGGTTGAGGCGAGGGTAGCTTGACCTAACTGCGGTCATGGAGGCTATCACCGCGGGCCGCGGTTCCTTTGAACATGATTTGATTGCGATGTTGATGCAGTTATGGCGGAGAAGCGCATTGATCATAGTTAGTTCAGGGTAGCGGATCCGCGGAGGCAGGCAGAGCAGCTGGCGATTGGTGGTGTGTGGAGGAGCTGCAGTCGCAATCTGTGGGAACCCCGGTCACGGTTTAGGAAGGACGGTAGGTCGCAGCTACGTGAAAAAGGAGTCACGGTCCTGGAAGGCGAAGCCACGAGCGCGGCAAGGAGGTGAGGTCGCGATCAAGCTGAGGTGATGTGTGGTGTCGAGCGGGAAGGTAGGGAAGCAAGGGAAACGACCCTGGGTTTCTTTGGGGATGTCGCGATTACGGAAGATCGCGGGCGCTGTAGGTCGTGGCGTTTGTTGAGACTGCCGCGATCGTGATTGTTGGGAAGGCAAAGAAAGATCGCGGACAGGTGGCTAGAGAAAATTGCAACCAGGTTGTATGGAGAAGATCGTGACGAGTCTGAAGGGAGGCAGGCCGCGGGCATTAGGGTAGATACCACGATCGCGGTTAGAGGGGAAGAAGAGGGGGGTCGCGGTGTTATGATGCATTAGTTAATTAGTAGGGGCCCAACGACTGGGGAGAAAGGAAATCCCGAAGGAGGGAAAAGAAAGGAGAGCCTGCATTGACCAGTAGTTGACCAGGCTAAACAAAGCCCAAAATAGAGAAATGGACTAGAACTTGGGCCCAATGCCCAAATTGACCTATCAAAAATGATGTAAAAATATAATTAAATTCGTGATACATTTGATTGAACCAAGATAAGTTGCATATAAGAAGATATGGCCAATAAAAGCTCAATAAAGAAGTTAAGCCAAGTAAATGCACATATTAGAAGATAAAGCCAATAAATGCATGAATGCAACCGAAACTGGGCTTAAACGAGATGATTGAACTAAGATGAATAAGCATTCATCAATGATCAATGAAATCACATTCAAAAAGGAAATATTGGAAAGGAAATCCTTTCAATACACATAAATCATAGAACTCCCATAATCATACATTTATTGGGGAAATTGCATTTCCAACCATATGAACCCAAAAATCAGGGTTGCAACATACACTCTTTAAGCAACTAGAAAACTGAGGTAGAGAAGAAAATGAAACTTTTGTTTGCGAATACACATTATCTTGAGGCATTAACAGACTATTCAAAGCATTGCATTATCAATGAAATATGGTGTAGTTTAGATTTTAAAAATAGGATGATATCATGTATGAATACAACATGTGAAAGACAAGCTCCATGTTGAGATTACCATAATGGTTTCCACTTTCTTTTTGTGATCTTTATATCAGTAAGAATACTCAAGCGGTTTAAGAACATGACAAGAATATATGGGGATAATGGATACCCTTTCCGCAGACCCCTAGTTGCTTTAAATCCCCTAAAGTTTTTCTCCATTCCAAGTGATATATATGTTACCACTATAAATAGAATTCATAATGTAGTTTATAGTATTAGAGGTCATACCAACATTAGTTATGGTATCTAGTATAAACTCCCAGGACATGCGGTCATAAGCTTTGGAGAGATCCACTTTAATGGCAATGTATTTACCAGTAGAAGGTTGCCTCATATTATGCACTAGCTCCTAAACTAGGATGATGTTATCACTAATATGACGTCCAAAAAGAAAGCTAGATTTTGATGAGATAATCAATGAGATCATGTCAATGAGATCATGTAAGGTTTCAATTGATTAACAATAACTTAGAAATAAGTTCTAAATTTTGTTGTTTAGAGAAATTGGCCTCAACTGATTACATAATTGTGGATGTGGTACCTTTGGAATAAGTACCAAAATTGCATCAAAAAATGCATGAAGTAGAGGTTATCCCAAGAAATAATAAGAAACAATCTTAAAAAAAGAAGCCTTGATAATGGCCCAATATTGAAACTAAGAATTATGCATTAATACCATTAGACCAATTGCTTTATTTCTACCCATAGGTAGAAAAATATCTAGAAATTTTGACTCAATAGGTAGTATTGGCATTTAAAAATCCTTTTTAGATATAAGTGGATTCTTCAATTAAGGGATACATTGAATAAGAAACATGACAATACTGAAATGGAATTCTAAATTATGCTTTAAAGAATTCTAAAAAAAGAGATTTGAGTTGAGATGGATGTAAAATCCAATCACTGTCATCATTTAAAAGAGAAGTGATAGTGTTACTTTGTCGTCTGGACTTAACACATGCATGAAAAAAGGTAGTATTAGAATCAACATTCTTGAGCCAATTCATTGGCTTTTTTTGACTCAAGTTACAAACCTCCTTAGTTAAATACAACCCATATTGTTGTTGCAAAAGGTTGCACTATGTATCAAGTTCAACAGAATAATGCTCAGACATTACATCTTGAAGATGTTCAATTCACTGCAAAATGTTATGTTTAGAAATCCAGGCATTCCATATAGAGTTTATATCCCATTGAAAAATAATAAGTTTGAAAATAATGGTAGCATTCTCAAAGTCTAGATCATTGTTCCAATTATTAGTTAGAAGTTATTCGAAAAGAACATTTCCATTCAACTTGCTTTAGCCTTGAACACTGAGCGGAATCATCTGTCTTGTTGATTGTGAAAAAGAAAGGGGCTGTGTCTGATCCTAATATGTGAAAGATGATAAATTACATAGTGGTCATAAGATATTATCCAAAGAGAATTTCCTAACACACAATCAAGTCTTTCTTGAAGAGATCCATTTGGATGTGAAGGAGAATCATGAGAATACCATGTCCAAAAGATCTGATTGAATCAAACAACCTTGAAAATTAGAGGCATCTAAAAAATTAAATAAATTACCGCCCCTTTTTAGTAGGAGATAACATGGTGTTGAAGTCATCGATTACCATCCAAGGATTGGTAATTGTGAGACTCAATCATTGAAGATATTTCCCAAAAAGGCAACAAATCTGTGGATTCTGATGTACATAAAAAAGATTAATTAAGAAATTCTAATTAACTTACCAGTGTATAAATTGTTTGTGTATAGAAATAAGGTGATCTTCTATCTCATATGAGTTCAAGATAAGCCATATGACACCATAAAAGCCCATGGATTATACTCAATGAGAACATGAGAAACCAACTATTTTAATCACAACAACACCATTTTCTTAAGATATTATGGGTTCTAGTATTCTAATCAAGATATATATCATGTATGGCTATTTAATTGGGAACTTTTCTCAACAACATGATCATCCTATTCTGATATATTCTTCATTTGACTCTGAGTCTGATAGGGAGCCACCTTCATTTTCCCACTAGTACCCCTTGTCTCCCTTCCAAGTTTGCCTTTATAATTGGGATATTGTTTGGGTTGAGTAGTAGTGTCCAAGAAAATATCTTCATCCTTTTGAGTTTCTTGATCATACATAGATATATTCACATCATCGGGAACAATGAGACTGTCATTACATATTAGGACTTTGTCAATATCTAGATTCACTACTTTATTCAAGAGTGATGAATCATGGTTATGGAATTCAATAGGTTGAGTAGGAACATGGTGAGTCTTTTGTAGAGCGATTGGTGCCTCGATCAAAACATTGGTAGTGTCAGAACATGAGATGCTTGTTTTCACTTGCAGTTTCAAACCATTGGATCTTGTTGTACAATAAATAAATGAATATGGATGTTAGTAACTTTGGGATTCAATTTTTGTGTTTCCATGTCAAAATAAGATACGTTTTGCAACATATCAAATCTATTGACCCCATATTGAGTCAACGTCTTACCACTTAACTTTTTGGACAAATCTTGTCTAGGTGATTTCTGTTGTAGACAACATGAATGTATGTTCCTTTTAATTAAATACCTCCCAGTTATCCTCTTCAGGTAGCCATTTTATTCCTACTTGATCTGACTACAAATTAGTCTTGGAGATGTGTATCTGAATCTCTTGGATCAACATCAAATATAGTATTATATGGGTATCTAAATCTCTTGGATCAACATCAACTTTAGTATTCTTTGGATTTCCTAGTTTACCACAGGAGTGACAAAGCAAGGGAAGCAATTTATATAATCAACTCAATACAAATACCATCCATTAAAACATCCGACAATACTGATTTAGTAGTGTTAATTTCAATGAAAATCCTTCCAAAACCGCTTCAAGTACATTCACAGTTTGTTTTCAACCCAAAATAAAGGGCCATGAACTACACCAAATTGTTGAAACACAACATAATGATAAATATGGATCGCAAGGTTGAGTATTCATTTCCAAACAATAATTTTGGAAGAAATACCTATTGTAGTAAGAAAATCTGAGGACATTCTCTAGACCATTAGGAATCAACCATACATGGACCAAGAGCCACCAATGAGGGATTTATCATGATATGAATTGCATGTGAATTGTACAAAAATATTGTTTATACTAAGTTCATAAACATGCCATCTTCCAACATGTTTCCATAATAGTTTTAATCGACCATGGAGATATAAGTAACCCACCAAACAATCGATCAATTTAATGACCACAATATACACCCAAGGTTAACTTAGAATAGATTCTGCTTCCGGATTGATGTGAATTATAGAAGAGCCTTTACCTTACACAAGGTATATATCATCCGAAGAGACATTTTCAGTTAGGGTGTTTCCCAAGATGGTTGAAGATAAAAATTGTGAATAATTAAAAGTTATATCTCAAAATTTCTCACAAAATAAGTTGGAGGAGACGTCATTTCATATGATGAAGCAAATTGATTATGTAATCTTCTGAAGTAAGAACCAATGCTGGGATTTGATTCAAAGTTTTGTGAACCAATCACAACTGTGATCCTTGAATCACATGTGTATGTATACTTCATTCCAATGTAATCAAGATCCAATCTTCTTTAGGCATTGTTTTGCATTTGATTCAGAAAGATTGCACGAATGCACACTACTACAAAAAATGGTTTTTACAACAGTTCAATTTTCCATTTTACAACGGGTGTCAACTGTTGTATTAGATCGTGTGGTCTTATGGGGGGGGGTTCTTTATACAACAGGTGTTGCACATGTTGTAATATATGTATTTTATACAACACTTAATACATGTTGTAGTTCATTGAACACACCTGTTGTGATAGGGGTGTTGTATATAACATGTTGAGATAAAAGGAAAATACATCTAGACACAAGGTTTCAAACTTGAGACCACTTGAAAGTAAGGCACATCTCAAACCACTGAACCTATTTCATTTTATGCAACACATATATTCTTTGTTGTACATATACAACAAATGACGTGCAAACCTGTTGTGTGATTGTGGTCTATTACAACGGGTAACTATTACAATAGGTGAAAGCAAGTTGTGTAATTATAGTATACTACAATGGGTTATAGTATGTTGTGTAATGATGGTCTATTACAATGGGTTAACATATGTGACTATTACAATGGGTAGAGCATGTTGTATAATTATGATCTTTTACAACGGGTTAGAGTATGTTGTGTAATGATGGTCTATTACAACGGGTTAACATACATGACTATTACAACGGTAGAGTATGTTGTGTAATTATGATCTTTTACAACAGTTTAGAATATGTTGTGTAATGATGATCTATTACAACAAGTTCGCATATGTGAGTATTACAACGGGTTAGAGCATGTTGTGTAATTATGGTCTTTTACAATGAGTTTGAGTATGTTGTGGTATTACAGTCTATTACAATAATTTAGCACCTGTTGTAGTATCACATATACTACAACAAGTTTGGCCCGTTGTATATAACTTGTGTTGTATAAAATATATAATTCACAACACACAAATAGACTTGTTGTAAAAGATATGCTAACTACAACACAACCAATAGAATTGTTGTGTTTTTCCCGTTGTAAAAAGCATTTTCTGTAGTAGTGGCAAATTGTGTTGATCACCTTGTCATCCATTTCTTGTTCATCATCATGTAAACCACACAAAGGGTCTCCAAAAATCACTATATTAGTGATGTTGTCACCAATACAAGTCTCCATTGTGAGTAAAAGGTCTGCATTTTCCTCCAAGAAATATCACCCCCTTCCATGGCTTGACACCAGCCTACCATGGCCACCATGTCCAACCCATCTTGTCCTCATAGAGTGAAACACAATCATTCGCTTCCTTCACCATTCGTACAATAAAATTAGAAATTTTTAGATCAAATATATATGTACTTTTGCATTAATTAACTTAATGTAAAACAAGGATTTTCATTGATCAAGATAGCCACTAGTCTATCTCAACCAATGAGCCTTTTTTACATTAGTCAAGTCATTGGCCGAGAAGTTACATGTCATGGTAACTCGGCCTATGAGGCATAAAGCCTTGTCTTCTAGTTCCATCAGCTGAGTTGTAACACCTAAATCTTAATAATTCTTGAGATTTGATTATTCTCTACTGTCATTAAGTGTGAATCATGATTTTGATAATAGATCAATCCCTCATTTTCATCCTTTTTAAATCTCTCAATTTCTAGACTAGACTTTATCTGTATGCTACTTGCCTTTCCTAGTGATGAAAACTTCATGCTATATCAAATGGATATTAAAAGTGTGTTTCTAAATGGCGAGTTATAGGATGAAGTCTTTGTAGCTTACTCTTCCATCTTTGAACATGGCAAACATGTAGCCCATGTTTATCTTCTACAATAGGATCTATATGGTCTCAAGAAATCAACTAGAGCATGGAATGAGATGCTAAATAACTTCTTGATTGATAATGGCCATTTAATGGGAAAATTTGACTCTACTCTATTTTTTAGAAAAACTGAAATTTTCTCTATGATTCAAATATGTGTTGATGATATTGTTTTTAGTAGTACTAATTTTAATCTTTGACAAGAGTTTAGTTCTCTCATACAGAGAGAATTTGAGATGTGATGATGTAGAAATGTACATTACTCCTTGGATTTCCAATAAAGAAAATTAATATGGGAACTTCACCGACCAAAGCAAGTACACTAATGAATTCATGAAGCACTTTTGGATGGATAATACACCACAAAGTTCTATAGCATGAATAAGGTGAAAAGATAGATGAAAAGGTCTAAAGATGTATAGTTGTTACTTTATTCGATCTTACTCCCTCTAGAATGGATATCATGTTTAGTGTTGGCTTGTCTACTACTACCAATTGTAAATCTCAAAATGAAGTGATAAAGAAGCTTGCAAGGTACTTTGCGAAGATCTTGAATTTTGGCCTTTGGTATCCTAAGTCAAGGGACTTTACTCGAACCACTAAACTAATGTAGATTATGCCACGTTCTTAGTTAATAGAAAGTGCACAAGTGGAACTTGATTCTTCCTTGGACTATGTCTAGTTTGTAGGTTCTCTAAGAAAAAATGCAATGGTATTATCATATATCGAGGATGAATACACATCCCTTGGTACTTGTTGTGCCAAGTCCTTAGGATGAAGCAAATGGTCCAAGACTTTGGTTTATGTTATGATTCTTCTACTATAGTTTGTGATAGTACTAGTGTAGTACATATCACTTACAATACTATATTTAATAGTAGGGATAAACATATATATGTACTCGATCATTTCCTTCATGATCACATTTCCAAGAAGGAAATCAACATCACCCATGTGTACACAAAAACAAAATAGCGTATACTTTTAATAAAACTCTTATTAGGTAGTAATAAAACTTTATTAGACCAAAGTTTCTTATCACTATCATTGATGATACTTGTGCATACCTTAGTTATAGTGATCTTTATGTTCCTCTATTATGTTTAAACTACCTATCATATACTTTGTTTGATTGAAATTTCCATACTTGTGTGCTCTACTACATTATTTGGATCAAAGTTTATTTTCAATATTATATCAATTGAAAATGGCATTTGATGATTTAAATATTCCCAAATATATTTAATATACATGTTACGATTATACTACATTTGTATTAGTCCATTTAGATGAAGTTTTGATGAATGTATGTCCTTTAGATAAGGACTTCCGTTGATGGATATGGCTGTGAGCCTATCTCAGTTGATAAGGTGTTCCTCAAGACACTCAAGACATACCATCAGTGAAGTTCCCTAAGAACTCATCTTGTCTGATGACACTATGCCACAATTTTTGAATAGGAGTTGTCAATTGAGATTGAACCCTTTCAACTAGTTTAACTCAATCAACTTCCCTTTTAATGAGTCATATCCTTTACATCTATATTCCTAACCCTGTATACAATCTCTCTCCTACTTCCATTTCTTCTCTCACTCTTCATTCCTAAATCTGTGTTTGATTCTCATTGTCCTTCCTCTATCACAATTGGAAAAATTATACAAATCCCAGGGCTAAAAGGGATGTTCATTCTCCTCCATCCTCCAACCAAATCATTTCCTTTAGTGGCATTCAGTTTATCCATCCCAAGTTGTACAATAGTTTAAATGTCTTCGTCCTTGAAACCCCTTCCCTTTCAACCTCTCATCAATGTCAGTTCAAAAAAATATGCCCTACCTTTGCTTTTTCATTATTATTTCCCTGAGGCTCTACTTGTCTTTTGCAATGCATTCAAAAAACATTGATTCTAGAAAGCAATCCGTTGATGAGTGTATATTAATGTCACTTGGAACTATACTCATATCATTCCTACCGCTTATCAACCTATTATACTTATATCATTGCTACAGTAAGATGAAAATGATGTTCAAGCTTCATTTATCTTTCTGACTCTATTTTTTCTCAAAATTCCAAGTATGACCAAGGCATTGATCTACTCTATCCTGAAACTATTTATATATAAGTTGACACAGAGTTTAAATCCCATGAAATCCACATGGAAATTAAAAATCCTAACTATAACTACACCAAGATATCAGGTCTCCCTCCTCTTCCCTCTCACTACAAGAAAAACTAGTGTCTTTCATTTCTACTGCAATTATTCATCCAAAGAAAAATTCAACATGTATTACAGTAAACACCTCCTTAAACATCTACACTCTTCTTGATATCATTTGTTTTGAATGTATTAGGTGTATTATTTATCACATGACATGCTTTGATTCGAAACAACACATTTGATGGAACCCATCAACCACCATCCTAACCTCATAGGTGGTGTTTTTCAAAATTCATTAGTAAAAAATATTTATTGAGTTAAAATATTAATATAATAGAAGAGGTGTTCTGATAGTCATCAGTTCCACCAAGAATTCTCTTATCCATAGTAAGATTTCCCATGATGTTTCTTCGTCTCATTATCAACATCTCATCTCGACCTCCTATGTACCCCACCCACCCAACCTACTCCACACCCTCACAACCTTTCACCATGCCTCCACCTCCAGATAGTGATTCATTTTCTATATCCAATGAGAAGCTCATGGAACATATGATGTATGAGAATGATTATCACTCATATTTCCATTCACATCCTTGAACCTATCTTGCTCCCACTCATTTCCCACCTACCAACATATTTCCACTCTAACTATTCTACTTATGCATATGGTGAGTTCAATAATGCTTCTCAGTACCCACCCTCTACTTACGATACTACCCATACCACCCTTCATGTTTCTACTATGGGTTCCTCTCATCCCCCATCTCATCATGTTGCTGCACCACATATAGATCCAAAAACCTCTTCAATTACAATTTCCAGACTTGTACCTAACCAATGTTCCCTCCCTCGGTATCCCTATTGACCTAGTTCACCATGAAAGGGGAACCAAGAACATATTTATATAATTTTTGGCTCTTTTAACTCATGGTTAATCTCTAAGGCTCAAATCAATGTGCAAAATCCTGATTGTGAGATTCTGATGTCTAAGGATATTGACATGGTTGTGGAGAAGGTTCTTGGTGATGTGGATGTGGAAGATGATGATATTGATGTTGAGAATAGTGATGAGGATGAGTATGCTAAAGGTCCCTAAGAGTCCTCATCACTAGCCTCCTACACCACCAAACAAGAAGGATGATATTAATTATGACCCCACTCTATATAACCAGGTCTTGGTCTATAGTTTCCTAATACTCTGTATTTTGTGGAATTAACATGTATTAGATAGGACACATATATTTGAGGCTATGTTTTATCTTTAATTTTGTTTTTGTTATTTTTAAATGGATGCATTCTTTATGTCTTTGCACAACTCCACATATACTCTTAAATTACTATCTTTGATATCCTCAAACCATTTTTTATAAATGAAAATATTTCATGATTTTGAGTCACTTTTGCGCTAATGTCATGTGCCTTCTGACATTGCCCATACTTTGACATATTACATGCTTCTATTTATGTGGTTTATTTTTTTAGTGTATAAGACATAGTTTACTCTCATATACCCCCTCATATATTTATCATAATGAAGGGGTAGAAAGCTTAGCAAAATATTTAAATGGACTTTGTTGCATATTCTCTCAAATGGTAGAAATGAAAGGATATGGATATAAATTGTTATTAGTTGTGAGAACTAACAATACATACATGAAAAGCATAGTTTTAGGTGAATCCTTTTCTTCCAATGCATAAAACTCCTTATAAGATGCAAACGCAAAAGAATTAAGTTCATATCTTTAAATGTTTTAGGAGTGGTTTGTCATCTTTAAAAATATAGAGAATAATGGCGTGATGTTTGCACATTGCCCATATTTTTATGATGACTTCCATGATTTCAATGAAATATATCTACAATTTCTTTTGAGATCATTTTAGATCATTAGGTAAACTCAATGCATTTGAATTTACAAATCTTAGTTTGGTGAAATGCAATTCAAACCAACACAAATTTATAATTGAAGAATTGATATATTTTGAATGAATTTATGACTTGTTATAAAGCTCAAACAAAAAGAAGAATATTTTAGCTCAATGGAATATACAATTTTGCATTTATTGACTTAATGCAAAATAAGGATTTTCATCAACTATTATTTCAATGAGCCTTTCTCGTATTGATGATCCTTTTTACATTAGTCAATTAATGTCATCAGATGAGAATTTACCTGTAATGGTAACTTAGTCGATGAGGCTTAAAGACTCATCTTCTAGTGCCATGGACCTAATTATGGAATCCAATGTTTACTAGTGATATTGTAGTTGTCAAGAGAAACTAGCTATTAGAGAGAGAGAGAGAGAGGAAAAATGTCATATGTATTTGTTGTAACAACAACCAATCTCTCTAAAACAACTAGAATATGACCTAAATCATTCTACTAGATGGCGGGAACCTTCAACTATAAATGTGGACCTTTTTACTACATTATAAGGTTTCCTTTGATGCATACAATCTATAGTTGATTGGAAAAGTGCCAAATGGTTGTTGATATTTTTTATTCTCTATTGTCATTATGAGTGAAATATGATTTATGTAAGAGATCTAGACTCACTGTGATCCTTTTGAAGTCCTCAATATCTTTATATAATCTCCTCTATCAAAGATTATTGATCAAAGATTACTTCCTTGGTGAGGGAAGGTTAATGCTCAAGGTTGAAGATTCAATTCAACAGTAGATAAGTTCTTGGTGAAGGATGAAAACCCTTAGTCATCAATGAGGTAAGACCTTGATAAGGTTTTGTATCATTAAATGGAATCTAGTTACTCATTGTTCTTAAAAAGAGAGGTCTTCTTGGTGTAACTCTCATAAGAAATATAGGGTTGTACTAATGGTTCAAATTCCTAGGGGATGACGTATCTAGGTAATGGAATACATTTCTTTGAGTAGAAAGTCACTATAAATATTGCTCTTTAATTGTGGCTCATCCATTCTCTCTCACCTTGCTTTTCTTGTTTTAGTTACATCCAATTTCCCATATGATTTGAAGGTCTAATGGATTTTTTTAGGTGGTGTTACATATATTCACCCCCTAGATCCCATATTCCTAACATGTGCCAGTGCATCCCTTTACAACGAGCTATTCCACACCTTTGAAAATATGGAAGTAATACTTAGATATTCTCATGTACTTAAGTCTATTCTTTATAACAGTACAACAACCTTCACAAAAATTTGAGTGGTACCTACTCATCATGCTTAAGGTGTACGATATGTAAGGACATGTAGATAACATCACATACATGATATATTGAATTGTAGATGCATATGGAATCCTACTCATGCATGTCCTCTCATCTAGAATTGGGACATTGAGCTTTACAGAGACTTATTCCATGATGCATGGGTAATTTTCCTCTCTTGGACTCTTTCATGATGAATATTTTCAGCACTTTGTCAATGTATGTACATTGACTTAAAACAAGATGCATTTCATATCTATCACTATATATCTTGATTCCTAGAATATAGGATGCTTCATCTAATTCCTTTAATAACCATGTTTTAGCCAAATGTAGAGTAGGGATGTCTGTCACAGAATTGTTCTTACCCCAATCCCAATCCTACTACCTAGATAGTAGAAAAAGGATTGAAGCACCCATCCCTGAGTGGAACAAAAGGATCTAACATATTGGCATATACAATAAGAAATAATAATTCAAAAAATGGATATTTAAATGAACAAATTAACCCAATATGGAGATTTTTCCAATATATCCTTGTCATCAGAGTATGTAGAGTGCAGAAGCGATCTTAGTCAGTATTCAATTTGTATTGCCTAAAATCAAGAAAATCAAGACACAATCATGCAATTGCACGGTATGCTATCAAAATCAAGTAAAACAATTTATAAGAAAATAATTATACTTGGAAGTACTTATATTTCAAAAGTATAACAAGAAATTTGCAAGAACCAAAATTTATTTGACACGTTTTTCAAATGATTCAATTTTTATTATGAGTTCTCGTTATGTTGTAGTTCGAGAAGCATGCTTATATATTTTTGTGTGACTTATCTCCCCAAAGCGATGGGGTGAGTCATTGGGATCCTTCTCTCCATATGAGGTAGGAGGCCAATGTACAAGTCCCACCTCTCAATGGGGGGGGGGGTCGATTGCACCCAAATCAACATTATCAACATCATCGTCATTATCAATATATAGGTAGTCATAATGGGCATGCAATTTATGTTTTCATGTTTTTCAAAATGTAGTATAGAAAAATGGAAGACCAAACATAGGGAACAATAGCTCATCCAAGTAAGCAGCCAAGTATACAATCAATATATACATAAAAGTATCTTCAATACAATCAAGGAGGAGTTATATAATAGCATACCTTTCACCGAAGATTTTGAGTATAGATCAACTAGTAATAGGTCAACCCTTCGAGTTAGATCCTAAAACACAATGTTTGGATCAAGGGTCAAGATCATGATATTTGAAAATCATGTTTCAATATTCAAGATTAGGGTTACACTTTTCCTATGTCAACCTTAGGGTTGGGTCATTCACTTATAATCAATATTTCAATATGTCCAACATTATTTCAAGTGTACAATGTATTCGAGTGTGAATGACTTACTTAGATTTTCTAGGAATATGTGTTAACCCTAATTGTCATGGTCAATGTACAAGTCAAAATCAAGTATTTAGATCATCATCTAGTTCTAACATCGTTGGGGTTCAATGTTAGATCGAGTTCTGACTAATATCTGAGATCAACTTTTTAGGTCAAAAGATCATAATATTCCACAAGATCCAGGCCAAATATAATATTAAGATGTCATCATTATATTCAAGGTTGAATCAAGTCAACAAGTATGAATCTAGATCACTAATAGGTCAAGTATGCTTTTAGAGTCTCAATATGAACATTAGAGTCAAGAATTAGGGTTTGCAGTGTTTAGTTAAGATTAAGCACAAATAGAGTCATTTAGACCCATTACATAAGCAATAGATCAAGATTTAGATATATTAGTGAGAATTGTTTAGAATCAGGCTTCACCAGTATTTTTAAATGATTCAGTGGATTTTTCTGATCAAAATTGACTATTTACTCAAATTATTTGGAGCTAGTATGAATTTTCTACGATTAAAGCAAGATCTAGGCATTTAAATGAATATTTTCCAGAGAGCGAGATAAATACCTTATTTCGCGAAAGAGGTTGATTGTTAGATGTCAATTGGATGAATTAGATTGTGCCACGAGGCTCTCTGGTCCAGGGTCTAGTTCATGCCTTTGATTTGGCCGGTTCACTCCTCTAATATGCTGGTTCAACGCTCGATTGATCGATTTATTTTGGGCTGGCTACAACTAGTTGGACCGGTGGTTCACGGGACCATCTTTATCTCGCGTAACACACCCACATGATCCCAGAAATGGGGCGGTGGGGTTCACTGAAGTGGAGGAGTTCTGGGAGTAGGAGGGGGTGAGAGAGAGCACGAGTAGGTCGACCGGGCTTGCCTTGGCCTCATGGACCTGATGGGGGGCTGAGAAAGGGGAGAGGAGGCAAGGAACAAAGATGCCCAAAGGGGCCTATGTGGCGGTGCCACTATGGTAGTAGGAGGTGTCTAGGAGAAGTTGGGCCATTTGGGGCCGAGGGAGTGAGCAAGGGCATGGCTCATAGTTGTATGGAGTGGTGATGATCCTCAGGGGGTGTTTATATAGCATTGGGGAGTAGGGTTTGGCTAGCTCGAGTTTTGAAGAATGGCTATGGCCACTAGAGTGGGAATGGAAAGGCGAGGGGGTCATTTGGGCGGCACAAGAAGGTGAGAAATCCAGTCAAAGTAGTGATATATCAGTTTGAATTGGTGAGACGGCCGTTTCTATTCACTTGGAATTTTCAATCAAGGTCAAGGGTGTGAGATTGCAAGTCTCGATCATAAAGACACCTCCCCACTAATTGCGAGAGGTTGATGCTGACCTCACAGCCACTGTATCAGGCCTGGATCCACGAGAGGAAGATCCAAGGGCCAACAGTCACCCCAGATCCCTTGTATGGATTGCTGACATGGCAAAGGTCAACTAAAAGACAAAAAATAATTATTTTCAATAATCCATAGAAAATCATAGTAATGTCCAATTATTCTCAAATTTGGACCTCAACTTCAAAAAATGTGAAGAAACTTTAGAAAAAGTTTGAGAATCGTATGATGAAGTTTGCTAGGTCAATTTGCATATTTGGATAAAGTGATTAATGAATCCAAAATGTGGTGTTATAATGTGTATAAAATCCATATTGGTCACCATATTACAAATTTGAGTATCAATATTGATTTAGAAGCCATGAAAAATAATTTGGCACCATGAGTGAGCATAAGGAGGATGAAATTGGAATTAGTTCATATAATGCTAAATTTCACTTCGTCACAATCTCATTCCCCATCAGTAGTAATGCACCTACATACAACATGACGATTATAATATGATCTCCCATAACCTTATTGTAAACAAAGGTTCAGCTTCCTTTTGTTTAAGTCCAAACTCTCAGATTGTCTCATAAAACTAAAGATTCTAGCTCTAAGATGCTTACTTTAATCCATATAATAACCATTGTAGACTGCAAACCTTTGTAGCTTCATCTAGAGTGATGCACATACTCTTGTAAATTTCCATTAAGGAATGCAACTTTAACATCCATATGCCTTATCTCATAGACATGATAAGTTGTAATGGCAAGCCTGATCCTGATGAATTTAATCATGGAAATACGTGAAAGAGTTTCATCATAGTCAACAAGTTGAACTTCTTTGAATCCTTTTCAAACCAATCACCCTTTGTAGGTTTGTAAGTTAACATCCATTCAATTTTCTTCTTCAATACCCACTTGCACCCTATGCTTTATACCCCTTCAGGTAGAACCACCAAGGTCCATACCTTGTTGGTATACATGAAGTGCATATTATATATCATTTCTTCAAGACATTTCTTAGAATTAAGTCTCTCAATTGGATCATTATAGATTATTGGTTCGTCATCATCCATGATGAACACATCTTCTTGTCAAGTCATAAGAAATTCAAATCTCTCTATCTCAAGATGTTCCCTACTAAATTTTGAGGTTCTTTTGGTAGGAAGAACTTGTGATTCCACACTAGTTTTTGATTATTCATGTTCCTTACTAACTTAGTTAGTTTTACTATTCTCTTGTTGATCTCAAACTTCTTTTAGTTCTATCTTCCTCCCACTAGTTCCTCTAAAAATAAATTCATTTTTGAGAAATAGACAAGTTATGATAATGGACACTTTGTTGTCAGATAGAATATAGTAGCATTATCCTTGATTTCCTTAGTATATCCAACAAAATGACATTTTTGACTCATATTTAAGTTTTTCAAAGAATTATTTCCTGATACAATTTTCATATCCCCAAATTTTCATGAAATACGTATGGGACGTTTCCCAATCCATAACTAATATGGTGTTTTTAAAACTAATTTTAATATAAAGCATATCCCCAAAAGGAAGTTAGAATAGTGAAAAAACTCATCATTGATCTAACCATGTCCAACATGGTGCAATTCCTTCTCTCTCATACAATAATATGTTGTGGTGTTCTAGGTGGAGTCATGGTCATAAAATAGCACAATATTTTAAAAAGTACACAAAATCTTGGCTTAAGTATTCACCACTGGAGTCGATCAAAGTGCTTTAATATTCTTTCTAAGTTGCATTTTTACTTTATGCATCAATCCTTAGACTTTTTTGACTTGTGTTTTATTAGATACACATTCCATATATACTGAGGTCATCAATAAATGTGATGAAGTATTGATGCTTACCTTAGCTTTTGTACTAAAAGGTCCACATATATTAGTATCTATGTGCCTTAATACATCATTTTCCCTTTCACTGTTGCTAATTTTAAGGTGATTTTGTCATTTTTCCTAATAAACATGATTCACATATCTCTATTGATTCAAAATCTATTAACCTGCACTTAGATATTTATTTTTGTTTGGACCGAGTATTCAGGTGGTAAGAGCTCGGTAAGTCTGAATGAATGACCTAGGTTTGAACCACATTGAAGGCACTCTACGAATGGAAATTCATGCTGATTTGGCATGAGATGGCGTGACATGACCACACCCTCTCATGCCTCAAGAGTTTACCATGTTGGCATCAACCATGGCGTTTTCTTTCGGTCATAAAAAACATAAGTCATAAATGAATGTATAGAAGATAATGGCAAGCGGTCAAGCTTTGTGAGAGATGGTGCTTGGTGTCACGGTTACGATGGCCGTGGTCAGCATAGTCCTCATGAATTCTCAGTTTCTTCTGTCATCAACATAATTTCAAAATTTACCATTTGTCTTGGATTCTATCAAACCATAATCCAATTTTATTCTTCAACTCTGGCAGACAGTCATTTAGATCAATCTTTAAGATGAAACTAGCTAAAACTTGGATGCTTCTTTCCTAACTCTCCTATCAACATGTTGTCCTAGGAACTTTGATTTCTCCTACACTGTGCAACATATTCAAAAGAATATTGTTGCTTGGGACAATGCTTCACATCGTCAACAATAAATAAATAAAAAATAATTTGTTGCAATGTGTTGATGCCATTCAATCAATTTTTGTGGAGGATTTTTTTTGTGAAATTGATTTGTGTTGCAATAATTTACAATAAAAATATGATGTTCTTATTTATAAAGATATTTTGGATCTGAAAAACAAAAGTCATATTCAATGAATTAAAGATAGTGATGCTACATCTCCTTCATTCATGCTTTTGTTAAATACTGTAGGCAGCACAAAACTATCTCAATGCTACTAGATGATAATGATAGTGAAACTGTGGATCCATCCTTATTGAAACAACATATTATTAATTTATTTAAACATCAATTTAGTTCCAGCTTTACCCCTTTCCCCCATTCCCTCTTATGTGTTCCTACAGATGATTCTATTCGAACTCCTTTACAAGGAGTCCCAATTTTTTAGATACCTTTAGAGATGGAGGTTTCCAATACACTAAATTGTATGGGACGTAATAAGGTAGCTTGTCCTGATGGAGTTAATGTTGAGTTCATGTTGAGTCATTGGAACTTTATTAAATCATATGTAGTTCACTGCCTACAAGTTTATTCAATATCAAATTCAATGTGGAATGTTCCAATGGATTTTGTACTGAAGGTTCCATAACCTAGGAGATGTAATCAATTAAGGCCAATATTATTAAACAATGTTTGACTCAAACTTATATCTAGGATTGTTGTAAATCGACTGAGATAGTATATGGATGACTAGATTTCACATGAATAGTCTAGTTTCATACCAGGAAGGCACATTTCAGGGTTTGGAAGTTTATTTTTCTTATTTTGCCCCGAGTGATGGTCTAAGTACCTTGATAACCAGCTGTTTGGTGTACCAGGGATTAGACTCTTTTAGGGGAACTTATGTACCTCAAGTTTTGGTTATCAGTAACACGCTTTTTATACCGACCAAAAAAAGGCACATTTCAAATAATATTATTCTTGTTTACAAACTAATTCACAACATGAGATGACCATGATCCACACCTTTAATGGCTATCAAAATTGATCTAGAAAAAGCTTAAAACTGCATGTCTTGGTCTCTCATTCTAGATACTTTCATCAAGGTTGGTTTCCCTACTAATATTATTTCATACATAATGAATTATATTTGTGGAGGCCATATATATTATTTGCATTAGTGAGAACTTGCCAAGTTTTAAACCATCACAAGGTGTTCAACAAGGGGATCCACTCTCACCTTATCTATTTGTTCTATGACTGAATCGACTAAGTCATCCAATTACCAATACTATGCAAAACTCTTTTTGGAAGCTTATGAAACTATCCATGTTATGACCCACATAAAAGTTAACTAGTAAGTATCATGATAACAACATCATTACGTTAATTGAGATAAGTTAAGTGCACATGTGGTGATTAGTGTATCATCAAGTTGATGAGGTTGAGTTAAGTTCTCACAGATGTAGTGTGTGCCAGCAGGTTAAGGCTGAGCATCAGAAACCTGCATGTACCTTGCAATCTCTTCCTATACCGGAGTGGAAATGGGAACATATCACAATGGAGTTTGTGGTAGGGTTTCCCAGGACACCTAGAGGTTGTGACTCAAAATGGGTGATTGTGGATAGTCTGACTAAGTTTTCTCACTTTCTTCCTATTAAGTCAACCCTTGATGTCCCGAAGTTAGCTAAGATATAAGTGGATGAGATAGTCACGTTGCATGGTATCCCATTTTCAATTATATCAGATAGAGATCCTAAGTTCACATCCAGGTTTTGGAATTAGTTGCATCGTGCTTTGGGCACAAAGTTGAGGTTCAGTACAACTTTTCACCCGTAGATGGATGGTCAGTTAGAGAGGACCATTTAGACTCTTGAGGACATGCTGAGAGCATGTGTCATGCATTTTAGTGGAAGTTGGAAAGAACACTTGAGCCTTATAGAGTTTGCATACAATAATAGCCACCATTCCAGTCTTGGTATGGCTCCGTATGAAGCTCTGTATGGCAGAAAGTGTAGATCGCCAATATGTTGGTACGAGGTGGGTGAAAAAGAGATTCTTGGACAGAGATAGTGGATTTGACTATAGAAAAGATAACAATGATCAGAGAACAGTTGAAAGCTGCACAGGACAGACAGAAGAGTTACGCTGAGAAGAGATGTAGACCTCTTGAGTTTGAGGTTGGTGATAGTGTATTTGAAAGTTTCACCATGGAAAGGAGTGTTGAGGTTTGGCAAGAGAGGCAAACTGACTCCTAGGTTTATAGGCCCATATCCTGTCATTGAGAGGATTGTACCTATAGCTTATAGGTTGGATTTTCCATCCGAGTTGGCTAATATGCATGACGTATTTCATGTATCGATGTCGAAAAAGTGTTACCCTGGTATAGAGAAGATAGTGGACCCAGAACTTGTACAACTCAGATTAGATGTGTTCTATGTTGAAGGACCTATTCAAATAGTTTATCGGAGGATCAAGAAACTCAAGAATCGATAAATACCATTAGTGAAAGTTCTGTGGAGGAACCACAACCTAGAGGAAGCCACGTGGGAGCTTGAGTCAGAGATGCGTAACAAGTTTCCTTTTCTCTTTTAAGAATTTCAAGATGAAATTATTATAAGGGAGGGAGATTGTTATGACCCACATCAAAGTTAACTACTAAGTATCATGATAACAACATCATTAAGTTAATTGAGATAAGTTAAGTGCTCATGTGGTGATTAGTGCATCATCAAGTTGATTAAGTTGAGTTAAGTTCTCATAGATACAATTAGTGCTTTGATCTAGTTTTATAGTCTAATTAACAAGATTTCTTGCCTTGAGGTTGTAGAGAATCTTTTGCTTGAAAAGTTGCAAAAAAATCACCTCAATCGGACACTCGAGGCAAAAGATACAACATTTTCTAGTTCTTTGGTCCAAATCTGCAATTTTCACAATTTTTGGCTATAATTTCCTTTCTTTTCCCTTTCTTCCTTATCTCTTTCACTCGATAGAATAGAACCACTTGAAGTGGTGCACAAAGTAGCTGCTAGTCCGATCGGCCGTAGTAGAGGATAACTTAGGGGTGACTTCTTGAGCCTTAGCTCTGATCCATGGCGCCATGTCTACCCTTCACCTTCCTCCTCTACCTCGCCCTAGTGGTGCCCCACGCCCCTACCTACTTGAGCAAGCAGCGTCCGACCTACAGTAGGTGCTACACCGGCCAGTAGTAGGGTGCCAGCCAGAGGTGGCGCAACCAACACTCTGAAACAATGCCATCAAGTTTGGCCTTGAGGCCCTAGCAGGAATCTATAGCTCCTAGCTGCGTTTAGGCACCCAGTCAAGGTTTCTATTCCACTTGTGCGTGAGCAAAGCACCTACTTCTTGCCGTAGGTCCGAACTAGGGACATTCTGGGTGAGGAGCAGCACCAAGCAATGCCTTTGAGTCCAGCCTTGAGGCCTAAACACAAATTTGCAGCTCTAGCCACGATCTATCACTCAGCTAGCTTCCTTGTTCGACCTATGCATGAGGAAGCTACTGTTCGATTTCAACAGGTTGAATTCCAGGTTATTCCAAGGTAGAAGAAGTCTTGTGTGTACCCAGAAGCTGGTCTCTGGATGCGTTTCCAGTCGAATTCAGACATCTCGAATCACGGTGAGTAGAATCTCACCCCCCAAAGCAAGTATTAACTCCATGAAACTGACGAATTTGGTTCGATCTGTGTTTGTCACAGCTAACAACGTATACCCGGGTGTCGTACAATGTCGACGTCGCCTGATGTTAAATTTCATGTTTTCTTATTTACGTTTGCCCGACCCAAATTATTAATCGATTTAGTATGATTTGGATTAGTGGAATTGTATGGTTGATCAAAACCTAATTTTCTCACTTTAAAAGTGAAAAATAGTACCACACTACCAGTAATTGTACGGTTTGGGTATAAACCAAGGCTGTACAATTTTAGTCATTAATTTGATGCATGATTTTTAAATAAATGACGATGAAATGAAAATATTCAATGAAAACCCTAGTTGCACACTCTCTGCTATGTTTAATGTGAGTGATTTAATATTTACACGAGAAGGCACGTTGCTCAGAAATATCATTAGAATTCCTCAGTTATTATTAATAATTCATGTCATAATAAGTAATTGACTCTTAACTGAGTTATGTGATGCACAAACCAGGACTAGGGTTAATGTGCATGTTTTTCGAGGAATTTCAGATAATTTACAGATGCTACTGATGATTTCTCATATGTCGAGTAATTTACTCTTATTAGTGCATTAAGAGGTCCAATTGCATGATTCTAGAGTATAAGTGCCATGTTGACATGTATTCTATTTATTTAAGAATTTTGGTCTGCATGCATGCATACTAATGTTGATTTCTCAGTAAATTACAAGTGGACATGTATTTAGTTTATTTAAGAACTTGAAATATGCCTACATGCTTAATATGTCGAATCTCTCAGCATTTGTAATGCTTGAATAAACTGCTCCATCAAATTTAGAATGATATTCATGTCATGTTGTAAACTTCAAGTTAATAGACATGGTATCATAGAGATAGCAGAGTCGAGTATAAGTAAGAGAAATGTACAATCCAGTAAGAGCTTTTCTAGAATAATAAAATAATAGACTAAGGGCCCTGACACCATAGAATCCCTATGAGAGGTCTACGCCTTGGGGATGAAACGACCTACCCAGGCGATGCGTCCAGTATACGGGAGTCAGAACGCACCCACAGAGCATGCGGGGAGATGAAGCCCTTGAGGAAGTCTCCTAAGAGAAGATAGGTTACCCAACATGAATCAGAAGTCACGATGGTAACCCAGTGGTACCCACAAAGTGTACCAAGATGAGGCCCACAGAGTGTCTTAGACCCTCTGCTTGTGTACTCAGCTTAGAGTAGGAGTCCTGATTAAGGTACCATAGGAGTGTCGAGTCCAGAGAGCCAATTTTCCTATTGCAGACCAGGACAATAGTTAGACTTAGCTATCTCGAGGTGTTGACTAAGTCTTGTACGGTGGGACCGTCATTCACTACGAGTCTTCATATGTAGAGTACACTGCATATGATCATGGCATAAGATAAAATATGTCCATATAGGTTCACAGAGTTTCTTATAAGTTAAAGAGTTAAGAAAGATTTGAGTTTAGATTTGTATCTGTTGTTCTTTAAATGAAATGTTGATAAATCCCTATTATTTAATTGTAACTATAGCTTGCAACAGTTGTTACTTTAATGAGATGTTGGTATTTCCTAATATTTAAACTATGTTGTTTTAGATCTTCTCTGTGTTGTATTTCTTGCATATTATTCCAATTAATAATCATAAAATGAGTTACCTGTAATGGTTGGGTGAAATTCTATTCACTGAGCCAGTAGCTCACCAACCTACTGAAACATTTTTCAGGTCAGCATCAACACAAGGAAGCTGAAGGATCATATCACCCAAGTTCTTAAAAGGTAGTATGTAGTTAGATAGATGTCTCTTAGTCTTTTCCCCTTGGTCCTTGGGCATGTGGTATGGTAGATAGAGAATGAAATGTAATATGTAGTTTAGTTTTCAATTAAATTTTGCACTTTATATTCTGCAAGTAAGATGTAATATGTTGCTTAAACTCTGAGGTATCTTTCATGATTTAGAAACAGTAAGTTTGCTTCCTCAAGTTTAAGTAAGATTTCAATATTGTCCAAATTATGAGATTCTCCTGTAGGTAAATTTTAAGAGATTAAGAAAACAAAAAGAAAAAGTTAAGGGTGTATTTGTATTAAGTTGAATCCTCCTGTAATGCCCTAATCTCATGATTAGTGGTAATTGTGGGATCAGGGCGTGACATGTATTTTGGTATCAGAGCATAGGTTGAGTATTTACTTACTCTAAGTCAAGGTCAGAGGATGATAAGAGACCAATAGGATTAGGACTTAGGTGTCTTCCTTCAAACTACAATTTTCTAATAAGAAGTATTCTGTTATACTATTGGAGATGGCAGGAAGAGGACGTGGTCATTAGGACCAAGATGAGAACCACATTGGACCTGATCCTTAGGTGATGGGTCCAGGTGGTGTAAATGATGTGGATGAGGCATCAAGGATGTATAGGATGTTTCTTGAGACCAGGGAAAAGTATAAGATGGAGAGGCGAGCTTCTACCTCGAGCAGCAAGGACCTAATGAGATCCTATGAGATGGTTAAGAATCTTGGAGGTATTGAGTTCAATGGAACTACAGACCCTGCAGTGGCAGATAAATGGCTGAGACAATTAGAGAAAGTGTTCCATCTGATGGAGCTGTCTGAGGAAAGACAAATCAATCACGCAGTTTATTTTCTTAAAGGTGTTGCAGACCTCTGGTGGCATGGAGTGGAAAATAAAAGGAGGAACAAAGTATTCACTTGGAAGGATTTCATTGATGAATTGCATCTTAAGTACTACCCACCTACCTTTCTGAGAGAGAAGATAAGATAGCTGAAGAATATCAGACAAGGAAGTATGACAATTGGTGAATACGAGGCACATTTCACAAGGTTGGCAAATTTCTATCCGTAACTTGTTCCTAATGATGTAGAAAAGTGCAGAAGATTTCAAGAAAGATTAAGGTCATAGATTAGACACATCGTTTCAGCCATTGGTCGAAGAGATAGAGAAAACTTTGGGGAATTTGTGGAAGCAGCAAGACGTGTAGAAGAGTCAGTTAATGCTGATAAGCAGCCTGCGAGTAAGAAAAGATTTGGAAACTTTATTAGAAGGGGACAAAGCAGTGGTGGATACAGAAGAGGTGGTGGTTTCTTTTCAAAGATAGGATGAGGATTTGGCTATTTTGGTAGATAAGGATCTAGTTTTTCATCAAGTGGAGGAAGACCCAATTCCAAAAGATGGAGTACACAGTCTACATGGACACCTCCAACTAGGTCATTTGGATCTTCAGTTTTAGTGATAGGACCATAGATACGTGATGCATCCATGTGTGATAACTATGGAAGACTACACTCAGGATAGTGTTGGGGTATAGGGTTTCAAGGATGTCATCAATGTAGACAGATGGGACATATCAAGAGGAGTTGCCCCCAGTTATAGTAGTCAGCATCACAGGGTTCTCAGTCACAGTATCAGAATGTTTTGAGATGGGCTCTAGCTGGAGGACCCAGTTCTGTTGTAGCCTCAGGTTCCCGAGGTGGTGCAGCACCCAATGTTAGGGAAGGACAATGAGGACATCATGGGAGAGGAAGTGCTTCATGATGTTTTTTCTCTTTGACACCACAAGAAGGTATTGTATCTTCTCGAGTAATTACAGGAGAAATGCTTTTCTTTAACAACATTTCAGTTACGATTTTAATAGATGTGGGTGCTACTCACTCGTTTATACAATGTTCTTTAGATTGTGAGATCAACCTGTTAACGCAAGAGTTACCGGTTGAATTGTTGTTGAGGGTTCCATTAGGTGAACTGACAGTGTTGACAGAGTTTTGTCCCAGATGTTTGTTGACCTTTAGTGGTTAATCTTATACCCCTAGATATTAACTCTTTTCAAATTATATTGGGTATGGATTGCCTAGAGATGTATCGAGTTCAACTCAACTGTTGGAAGAAGGAGGCTGTCTTTCAACAGGGTGGATTTTCTTGTGCCTTTACTAGAGATAGGTAGGTTTTTCCTACGTGTATCATATCAGCTGTTGTAGCTTATAAGATGTTGCAGAATGGTTGTGAGGTGTTCTTGGCACATGTAGTAGATACTAGAGCTGAGAAGAGAATAGTCAACCTAAGAGATGTGCTAGTGATCTGTGAGTTCCCAGATGTTTTTCCAGATGAGTTGCCAGATCTACCTCCTAAAAGAGAGATAGACTTTGAGATCTAGGTGTTGCCAGGTAGTCACCCTATAGCGCTACCAACCTACAGAATGGCACTTGTAGAGTTGAAGGAACTTAAGATTCAGTTACAAGAGTTACTAGATAAGGGTTTCATTTGACCTAGTTCTTCACCATGGGGAGCTCCAGACTTGTTTGTGAAAAAGAAAGATGGTACTATGAGGTTATGTATAGACTACAGATAGTTGAATAAGATCACCACCAAGAATAAGTACCCGCTGCCAAGGATAGATGATTTGTTTGATCAATTGCATGGAGTGATAATCTTTTCTAAGATAGACTTGAGATTTGGATATCATTAGTTGAGGATAAAGGCTTTAGATATTCCTAAGTCAACTTTTAAAACAAGATAGGGGCATTATGAGTTTTTGGTCATGCGTTTGGACAGACTAATGCCCCAACAACTTTCATGGATATCATGAACCAGATTTTCAAGCCATTCTTGGATCAATGCATAGTAGTTTTCATAGATGACATTTTGATCTATTCCATAGATGATGAGAAACATGAGCATCATCTAAGGGATATCATTACAGTTGTTGAGACAACACCGGTTATATGCTAAGTTTAGTAAGTGTGAGTTCTGGTTAGCTGAGGTGCCTTTTCTTGGACATGTCATCTCAGTAGATGGAGTAAGTGTTGACCCTAAGAAAGTCAAATTTGTTCTATAGTGGGAGAAGCCTAAGACTCAGACTGAGATCAGAAGCTTCTTAGGATTGGCAGGCTACTACAGGAGGTTCATCCAAAACTTCATTGTTGTAGCGTCACCTATGACATGCTTAATGAGAAAGAATGCACCATTTGTCTGGTCAGACAACTGTGAGAAAAGTTTTCAGATCTTGAAGAAGCGGTTGACTACAACACCAGTGTTGATCCTACCAAAGGCAGATAAAGGTTACATAGTGTTTTGTGATGCTTCTGATAACACCCATTTTATGGCTATTTATGGCTCATATTCCGTTGTCAAACCTGCCTTCTAAACTATTTTCCTTTCCATTTTATCATGTTATTGCATAAGAATAAATCACATTATGCTCCTAACTCTTTTCCCATCTTTTATAGAGTTTCCCTTGCTTTTCCACTCAAAATCGGCAAAAAGGCCCGTCCCAGCCCACTTACAATGAATCAACCCCTTTACTTGCCGCATGACACACCCACTTACCTGTCGCAGTCTCTACCCGATGTGGCAGCAACCCGACATTGGCGTGTCACATGAGGAGGCATCTGACGAGTGGCACACTACCTACCTGACAGAGAGCTTCTACTCACCATGATTAATCAGCTCGATATGGGTATGTCGCGCGCTTCAAGCCACTCATCGGAAGTAGCCTCCCGCCACAACCTCCTGATACCTTCGCAACCCAGCACACGATAGACAAGCCATGCCAAGCGATCTGCAGGTGTCGAGCATCCCTAAATCCATGTGAACAAAGCCAATTGAGGACACATGGCTCCACGAGAACCGCAACCTCTTCCAAACCACAACCTATAAATAACAACTACATGACTCTGATGGGACGGGTCGGAACCTCGCAAAAGCTAACTTCAGAAAGCATCTGGAGCTAGTGTGTCGACTTCCAAGGTGTGTCAGGCGATACTAGGTGAGCACACTCCCAACCTGAGAGGGGCAGGAGTGGTTCACTTAGAACCTATCCCGGTAGCCGCAACATCTCGATATGACCAAGAAGGCCGCCTGATGTGTCGGGTTCCTAGATGGGCTCCTACCCGAGACGGCTCACCCCCTACACCTAAGACAAGGAACCCGAGAACCTAAGTCATCTCTAACCTGACACGATATCAAACTCGATACGGACCACCCGTCATGGTGTGTCACCCGAGAGGGTGGTACCCCGACACAACCATATCAGGTAGGGAGCCTTGACTGATACGCCTGCCCATCATGACATGCTGCCCGACACAGGCATATCAGGCAGACCTCCCACCCAGTATCGGGTTAGCGATACCTTAGGGGTCTGCTACTGTATATTGACCTCCTATATCAAGGGGGTTGATACCTATCTTCCCTTTTTACAGCAATTTATTTTCATTTATTACGCATTGTACCTAAACCCTTTACATATCTATGCTTATGGAATCAATGAAGTTTAATATTTGTTGTTATGTGTATGGTTACTTTTTGTTGGATGATTTATTTATAGCATCTAAACTCTAGCCTGTATACTTGGATCATGTTTTGACTAGCTATCGAATTGTGTTCCTATTTCAACTCCTTTGAGAGAGGGATGTTGTAACTCTAGAGTTTAGTCCGATCCAGGAGTACGAGAGTGCCCAGGATTGGGGCTGCCCTAATTTTCTTTCCACTCCAACTCATGTCCATCACTCTTGAGAGAGGGTATTGGCACGTAGTTGGAGGTACCCTCTTTGAGAGAAGAGAGTTCAGAAAATTTTCCTCTACCGCTTGTTATGCCTAAGTCTTCTTCCTTTGTGCTTTACCTTAACGATAGTTTTATCTCCCCGGATTCTATTTTACAAAACCTTTATAAAAACCGCTTAACCCAAAATTGTAATCTTTCGTGTAACTCCTTTTGGAGATAGGATTTTTTGTTTGATTCTTTGTGATTCTTTTATGTAACATACAACCTTTCCTTGCACTCCTTTTTTTGAAGTGCTTAGACAAGTGTAACCCAAGTTCCGAAGCGCCATTCTTCCTATCCTTGTGTTCGACCACGAACTACTTTGACCATGTGCTAGTTGCAGGTGTCTTAAACATTCGGGTACTATAAATTATAAAAGTTCGATAACCTAGGCATGTATCCATCTTTTGGACCCATGTTTAAGGCTCGTCAACTTTTTGGCGTCGTTTTCGGGGATAGGCAATGAAAACCATTCTACGAACTTGAGTTTTGTTTGCACTTTTCCAAAGACTTGTACATTTGTATATAACACTACAACTATTTACTATACATAGCATACACTGCACTTACCTTACACAACATGCTGAAACTTCTTTCATCCTTCTTTCTTCTCAGGTGCTTTCCCCTCTCTTCCAGGACACTCTTGCCTTAGCAAGACATGGCCAATCAACCTCCTGTGGCTCCCTCTCTCTGATCGTTCCACCAAGTTCAGGCGAATGAAGAGAGAAATCCGGTGGTGACATAGCCTCTGAACGTTGCGAACTTCGAGCTAAAGCCTTCTTTTCTCCAGCTTCTGCAACACAATAGGTTTGACGGGAACTCCTCTGAGGAGAACCCATACAACCATCTAACGATGTTCAAGTTGATGTACAACACCTTTAAGATCAATAGAGTCCCCTTGATGCACATCTACATCCAATGCTTCACATTCTCTTTGAGGGATAAGGCACTAGAATGGTACACCAGCCTACAAGACGGGAGCATTCCCAACTGGGACCATCTTGTTGATGATTTTATCTCTAAGTTCTTCCCCATCGAGAGAGCTATCAAATGACAAAACAAGATCACGAGGTACTCTTAGAAGCCTTCAGAAAATCTTCACGAGACTTGGGAGTGATTTCTGAGTTATCAGTGTGAGTGCCCGCACCATGGTTTCTTCGAACCAAATCTAATCACCACGTTCTACAATAGGGTGTGTCCTACTGAAAGGAAGTGTTTGAACGCTACAGTCGGAAGCGACTTCCTGGGAATGAGTGCCCTGAGGGCCCGAGAGATCATTGAAAACATGGCCACAAACCAACAAGACGGTGAATATGACCACGAGTCAATGAGACATACCACTCCTGGAGAGTCCAAAGCAAGGGAAGATCTTACAGTGAAGCTTGACAAGATTGTGATTGATGTTCAGACCCTTAAAGAGAAAGGCTACAAGGGAAAAGTTCAGTAAGAGGCCGTAAGAAGCTGTGTAACCTATGGAGAACCTAACCACACGTCAGATTTCTATCCTCACACTACACCTGAAGAGGATCATGATGAGAACAATACTGAGAATGTGAGTTTTGTTCAGTATCGAAGGCCCCATCACCCCGGTTTTTCTTATGGAAACACTAGTGCTGTAGAAACCTCTCACCAGCTGGTGGGTGGGAATCCTTCGGGAGGACCATCAAATCAGCAACAACAGACGAAGTTTTAGCAACAAAGAACTTATCAACCGAACCAACAACAAAGGTCATCTATGATGACAGAGCTTATTTCCTTTGCCAAGAAACAGAATGACCTCAATAAGAAAATGCACAAGATTTCTATGGGCAGCAACACTCTTTTAAAGTTAATGCAACAACTGATGGGGGGTTTCTCTTCCCAGATAGGGGAATTCTAGCAACACAATAAACAGATCGATCAGCAACTGGCGAGTCTCACCCAAACCATCAACCATCAGGTAGGGCATTTTCCCTCAAGTATCGAAGCCAATCCACGAGGCCACGAGACTGCAAAGATGGTTGTTTTGAGGTCAGGGACAGTTGTACCACCAGCCATTGAGAAGACAGCAATGTCAGTAACAACACCCGCTGAGGAAGTTGGGACCAAAGTCATTGAGAAAGAAGTTCTATAGAAGTTAAGGAAGGAAGCTAAAGATGTCTCGTCTAAAGAGTACCCAGATAGGTATGCACCCCGCATACCCTTCACTCATAAGCTGGTGTTAGCCCAGCCAAAGAAGAGGTACAAAACTTTTATGGCAACTATTAAGAAGTTGCATGTAGACATCTCGTTCTTGGATGCCATCAAAGAAATGCCCACCTATGCTAAGTTCCTAAAAGATCTGATAAATAGGAAGAAATGAGGAGAAGATATAGAGACGGTGAAGCTTGCCAAGATGTCCAGTTCTTTTGTTATGGCTAGTATGCCATCGAAGAAGAAGGACCCAGGGGCCTTTGTGATCCTTTTCCAAGTTGGGGATAACGTCACCCATAAAGGCCTAGCTGACCTAGGGGCCAGAATCAGTTTGATGCCTTTGTCCCTCTCCAAAAGAGTTGGGCTCAGCGATATGGTGAGCACCAACATGAGGATACAACTGGCGGATCATACCTTTACAAGGCCAGTTGGGGTTGTTGAAGACGTACCCATCCATGTAGGGTGATTCTTTATCCCTTGTGATACCGTCTTGATCGATATAGTTGAATATCCTAGCTGCACCATCATTTTCAGGTGAGCTTTCCTTGCAATCAGCCGGGCTCTGATCGATGTCGAGGTGGGAATAATTACAATCCGTGTTGGAAGAGATCACATCAATTTTAACATTAGTGATTGTATGAAGGCCCCCTCATTCTTTGAATCCTCCTCCTTTGTCGAGAGCTATTAGTAGTTGTGCGACGGGGTACATGAAGAGAAATCCATGGTGGACCTGCTCATGCGCGCCTTAACTGGCGAGTTACGAGAGATCGATGATCCTGAGGTCAGGGAATTGCTAGCCTGTTTAGATGTTGAAGACACGGTAGAGGATGAGGATCCTATTGAGACAGTCATGTATGCCGCTCTCCGGGAAGACCCAACTGGAGAACATATGCAGGAAGTGCCGCCAGAATTGAAGGTCTTACCGAATGGTCTTGAGTACCATTTTTTGGATAAAGAAGGGATGTACCTGGTAATTATCAATTCAAGTTTAACTGATTGCCAAAAGGACCAGCTACTGGAAGAATTAAGGCTGAGGAGGAAAGCCTTAGGTTACTCAAACAGAGATTTGAAGGGGATAAGCCCCCTCTATGTGCATGCATAGGATTCATCTGGAGGAGGACTCAAGGTCGTGTGCCCAACCTCAGAGAAAGCTGAATGAGAAGCTTCGAGAAGTTGTGAGAAAGGAAGTAATTAAGCTCGAGGATGCCATACTTATCTACGCTATTAGCGATAGTAGATGGGTAAGCCCAATCCAAATTGTCTCGAAGAAATGAGGAATGATGTTAGTCAGAGGAGATGATGGAGTAGAGGTGGCTACTAAGATGGTCATCAGATGGCGGATGTGTATAGATTATAGGAATCTTAAAACCACCACCCGCAAGGACCATTTCCCTCTCCCATTCATTGATCAGATGTTAGAACATCTGGCTCATCATTCTTATTTCTGTTGGCTGGATGGGTATTTAGGTTTCTATCAGATCCCATCCACCCTGATGACCAGGAGAAAATGACTTTCACATTTATCTATAGAACCTTCACTTTTAGAAGAATGCCCTTTAGGCTGTGTAACCTACCTACCACCTTCCAAAGCTGCATGAATGCTATCTTCACTGACCTGTTAGAGGACAAGATGGAAGTTTTCATGGATGACTTCAGTGTATACGACAACTCATTCAATGATTGCCTCAGCAATTTATCTCTAGTGATGAGACGTTGTGAGGAGAAGAGTCTAACCCTGAACTGGGAGAAATGTCAATTTATGGTTCAAGAAGGTATAGTTTTGGGGCACAAGGTGTCCAAGAAAGGAATTGAGGTTCACCCCTCCAAGATTGAGGCTATTTCTAAGCTCCCTTCGCCAACTTCTGTTACCGGTATAGGAAGTTTTCTGGGTCATGCCGGTTACTACCGGTGGTTCATAAAGGACTTCTCTAAGATAGCGAAGCCCCTTTATAACCTTTGAGTGAAAGATGTGAAGTTTGACTTCATGAATGAGTGCATGAAGGCTTTCTCGACCCTAAAAGATGTGTTAGTATCTGCACCCATTCTCCAATCCCCTGATTGGAATCTTCCTTTTGAACTGATGTGTGACGCTAGTGACTTCACCATCAGGACGGTCTTAGGGAAAAAGAATGACAAGAAACATCATGTCATCTTCTATGCGAGTAAGACCCTAGATGAGGCACAATAGAATTACACAACAACTGAAAAAGAGATGCTAGCCATCATATATGCTTTCGATAAGTTCATATCCTACCTCGTGGGTTCTAACGTAATAGTCCACACCGACCACAGGACGATAACATATCTGATGCATAAGAAGGAAGCAAATCCCAGGCTATTACGATGGGCGTTGTTGTTACAAGAATTTGACCATGAAATAAAGGACAAGAAAGGATCAGAGAATGTGGTCGATGACCATCTCTCTAGAATTAGGGTGGAAGATTATCACCCGCTACCTATCAATGATAACTACCCCGACGAATCCATCTACATAGCCCGATCAACCGACCCTAAGGGGCCATGGTATGCAGATTTCTGCAACTATCTAGCATGCGAGAAGCTTCCCTCAGATTTGACTTAGAATCAGAAGAAGAAATTCTTTACTGATTTGAAGAACTATTATTGGGACGACCCTTTACTGTTCAGGCGTTGCGCTGATAGATTGTATAGAAGATGTATCCCAGAAGATGAAGCCCCCAAAATCCTCTTTGAGTGTCACTCCTCCCCTTATGGAGGACACTTGGGTGGTGAAAGGACTATTGTTAAGGTCCCCCAGTCGGGCTTTTACTGGCCGACCTTGTTTAAAGATGCTCATGCTATTGTAAGATCTTGTAATGAGTGCCAGCGAACGAGGAATATCTCCCGCCACAATGAGATGCCACTCTCTGATTGGATTGAAGTTGAGATTTTTTATGTATGGGGCATTGACTACATGGGCCCTTTTTCCTCCTCTTTTGACTTCAAATATATTCTTGTCACTATCGAATATGTCTCCAAGTGGGTGGAAGCAGTCCCTACCACGACTTGTGATGCCAAGGCAGTAATCAAGCTTTTTACCAAGATCATATTTCTGAGCTTTAGAGTTCCGAGGACCATCATTAGTTATGGTGGCTCTCACTTTGTAGAAAAATAGTTTGAATCGATACTACACAAGAATGGCATCCGTCACAAGGTTACAACGCCATATCATCCCCAAACATCAGGACAGGTTGAAATCTCCAATCGACAGATAAAGCATACTTTAGAAAAGATAGTCAGCAAGTCCCGCAAGGACTGGTCAGCTAAGCTGGATGAAGCTTTATGGGCATATCAAACCGCTTTTAAGACGTTGTTGGGTACCACACCTTACCACCTGATTTACGGAAAAGACTGCCATCTTCCCTTTGAACTGGAGTATAAGGCATTTTGGGTGATCAAACGCCTCAATATGGACTAGACGCTGGACGGAAAGAAAAGGTTTCTTCAGCTCCAGGAACTTGAATAGTTGAGACTTCATGCTTATGAAAATGCCAAGATTTACAAGCAAAGGACCAAGATCTGACACAATGCCCATCTGAAGAAAAAGGATGTCAACAAAGGTGATAAAGTTTTATTATTTAAATCCTTTATCCACCTTTTTCTAGGAAAATTGTAGAGTAGATGGTCTGGAACCTTCATTATGGCAAAGATATACCCATCTGGGATGATGGAGTTATATGATAAAGATGGTCCATCAAAAATATTCCCAGTGAACGGGCATAGAGTGAAGAGGTTCTATGAAGACGAAGCGTTTGTGAGAAGAACACAAATAAACCTATAGGATACTGAAACGATGACCAACAGAGTAGAGTAGCAAAGTTTAAAGCTGACGACACAAACTACAATGCTCCTCGGGATGCAGCCTGAGTCTTCAGTTTTCCTAGTAAATGACGTTATTTCCTTTCCTGTAAGAAAAACATCATGAACATTATCATTGTAACAAGACCGAGGTTAGTGTGTGCGCCACGTACAGAAACTCTCTCATTTTATGGGCCACCGACTTAGTTTTATAGCCTTGATGAGTAATAGTATCTGAGGCTAAAAGTTTTCCCTTTAGGACAATAATGTTTTACCCATCAATGCTTTTCCTTTCTTTAGCTTTAGTTTTTCTAACCTTGCCTTCCTTTGTTTCCCCTCTTTTAGTTCTGTATCAGGCATGCATAGTTGAGCTGCCCGATACCCTGCTTTTTGATTGTGTCGACCATCCGCTTTAAGCGCGCCCAATAAGACTTTGCATGTTGCACCCGTGTCGGGCAATGTATCGCCCAGGCTTGTATCAGGCAACACACCCCGCACTGTGCAACACGTGCCAGCCCTTATCGGGCATCGATATCGGGTTGTGAATGTTAACGTTGGAACCATGTCACACGATACACCAAGATCGAACAATGTGCCTTACTGAACAGATTGAGTCATGCTTAGGAAGCCAAATCGACCGTTGATGTCACCGATTAGACTGATTTTACTATGTCTCCAGAATGATTTGCCTCCTAGCGCGACACGTGCCCTTGCTTTTACCTGATTTACCCCCACTCGCTCGACTATATATAGCAACTTCATTTAACCATGTCGGGCACTTGAGTTTACTTTTTACATACTCCCATATCGTGCATCTAGCCTTTGCTTTAGCTCTCGTGCCGGCTAACCTTTAGCAAGATCCCGTGTCGCACAAAACCTTCCGCCCGACACAGGTATTACCCGATACGCCATATTGTATCGCATAGCTTTAGTGATTCTTTTATCGGGCGTGAAGCTTTAGTTTTGAATCAACCAACGAGTGTCGCGTAAAGCCTCGTGCTGGGTGATACACTCTGCATGATTACCCATGTCAGGAAACACCCATTTGCTCTGTGTCGGGTTTTGTCTATTTGGGACTTCTGACCGCATCGCGTGATACATGTATCGTACGACACATACCACGCGAGTTGTGTCGGGCAAGGCCCTTATCGTCATTTTTGATTGACAAAGAAAAATTTAATTCGTGTCGCCTGACACACCACTTGTATCAGGCGACACTTGTATCAGGCAGTGCTTTCTTATCGCACACTAGAGCTCTACGTTCATACGTCTTATAACCATATCGTCCTCTGAACTTTTTCTAGATGATGCAAGTATCACGCGATGCCTTGTCGGGCACCCATTTCGGCACGCATATCGGGCACACATATCGGGCAGGTCTGTTACCGACCTGATATCGTCCTGCACCCTTGGTTGATGCCTATATCGGGCCTTTCTATCGGGCAAGTCTTGTTTTGTTAACGATACATGATATTGACTAGTTATATCGGCCAGATCCTATCGGGCAATTAGACATGTATACCTCTGATCGATATCGACTTGCTTTTGTCAGAATTTTTTTTAGTTTTAACCAATATCAGTTTTTCATGTATCACCTACCTTGTATCGGGCGACGTGTCTCTTTTGGTCTACTGCCCGATATCGGGTAGCATGACCCATTCAGTAATCTCATTACTTACCTTATTCTTGTTTAATAATTACAAAAATGGCCCACACCACGCAAACAGTCATCCAAGTAGACGAACATGCCCGGAGGATCAACCCCGGGGCCACATCTGAATCCACCACATCTGGGCAGAAGTGCCCAAACCCCAATGCAGCTCGACCATCTGAGTCCAAGAAGCGGCCCAAGATAGAAGAAGCAACAACCCCAACAATAGTCTCAACCACGGTGGCTGAGCCAGAGCCTCTACATCACTCACCAAGCCAGTTCATGCCCAGAGAAGACGAGCATAGGCAGCGATACATACAGTCGGCAACCAAAGTTTACAGGCCAAGCCGTTTCTGCCACCAGTAGTCCTTTTACCAGATAGGCATTTTTGTCAGGCTGGAAAATGTCTTAGCAACTGCCGGGATGTGGAAGATATGCTTCAGTCACTCTGCCACTTACACAAAACTAACAAAGGAGTTCACGTTGTCCCTCCGCCGGGTGCAGAATAGATCAAAAGAGGTCGAAAGATTCGGCGGGGCAGACAGACTACAAGGATGGCTATATAACACTAAGCACGGCATATCTGAAAAGTTGCTCAATGAGATCTTCTCCTCCAGTGAAGCAGAAAAAGAACTACTCAACAACGGTGTCAGAATCACTGAAGGCGATGGATTCTACCCGGTCGCACTCTGGAGGGAGCTGACTGGCGAGTCAACGTACAAGTCGGGAAGCAAGGTGGTAGTGGTGCACTCCTATTTTTGGAGGATAGTGCACACGATCATTGTGTGCCTGCTCTTCAGCAAGTACGAGTCAAGAAACCTCTACACTAAAGAGCTCCACCTCATGTGGCACATTATGGAGGGATGCACGATCAACCTGGGGAAATTACTCCTCAACCGTCTCCATCTAGTAAAGGATGCTACCAAGGACTACAACATGGGAGGACTAGTGAATCTGATCGTGGTAGGGTTAGGATACCCCAGAGAGTTGTGTAGCCTGTCGAGGATGAAAGGTGACTACAAGATCGACCTCAAATTCCTAATAAGGGCTAGCATCATCAAGAAGGAGGGTTGTTGATACTTCTATAAGTTCACAAGGACGAACACCCTCTTACCGCTCCCATGCTGCACCAACTATGATGCAGAGAAGTTGGTTTTCACCACAGTGGAAATGGAAGTTGTGCTAGTTGAAGCTGCTTACGCCGCCACCATGAGAATACAATAGAGGGTGGCCAGGACAGGAAGGCCAATCCCTCTCGACGCTCGGTAAGACAAGGCAGTGACTGTTGTCACCCCTGCTCCCGAGCTGGCCGCAACCACCACAGCTACAACTGTCACGGTCACTGAGGAAATAATGGTGATCGTGGAGGTCGTCGACACAACTGGGGCCGAAACAACGACAATAGCCCTAGGAGAAGTTGTCGTAGAAGAGATGGCTGCAGCCCCTAAAGCTTCTGTTGCACCTTCAATGGCGGAAGAAGTGGTACAGTCGGACGCCAGCAACGGTGCATTCGTTGAGCTCCTTGAGGTGGAGCTCAGAACTGTGCAGCCCATGCCCCCACCAACGTCGCCAAAGATAGCTATGGAGGAGTTCGCCGACAACCAAATGGTGGAGCAACAACCACCCTCCCCACGCCCCTCTCCACCACTACAAGTAGGCAAGGTAGAGGTAGCCACAAAGGTGACAACGCCTCTCCCTAAAGAAATTCCCTCACGTACAATCCAGATGGACTCGGACCCGAGTGAAGATGCTCACTCGTCAGACCGAACCTCTCATGTGAGGGACGTCAGGAAGCCGAGGGGCAGATCAGCCACAACCCCTTCGTCATTGGGATAGATTATGGGTCAAGAGTTTGACCACTTACGGGAGGTAACGGGCAACCACTCTATTACTTTTTCTTCCCTTACCCATAAGTATATTGTTTTCTAGGAATGACTCAATGAATAGGAACGACAACTTCTGACTATAGTTGGCCTTCTCGGCCAACTAGAGGCACTTAGTGAAATGATGTAGTTGGTGCTCCAACGCCTCAATGTAATTGAAGAGAGGCTGGACCGGAAAGACAACCACCCCCATTCGAGACAGCCGAGGAGGTCTCCATCACCTCCTGGCTCTGGCTCTCAGCCATCCTCATCGGCGTCCTCCTCTGGTATGTCATGTCCTTCCTCCTCCAGTGGGCCCTCCACAATGCTCGAGGAAGGAACGACGCACAAGACAGCCGATGGGGCTCCAGCAGGACAGGAGAGTTCCCGCGACATCGAAGAAGCTGCTCCCTCAGCCTCCCTATATGAAGCTGAGGACAATGACAAATCAATCAATATCAGGGAGGACTCTTCTGAAGAATTAGAGGGAGAAGGGGGGACATCTACACTACTAACGACATACACCCCCTAGAGGAAAGAGTTCAACGACAGGCACATTCTCTACGCCGTCAGAAATCCCCTCCTTCGAGATGGCAGATTTTGATAGAAGAGCCATCAGATACCTGATGATTAAAGACCAAAAGTTGTTGAGCAAGGTCCTGAGATCGCAGGCATATGAAGAAGACATCGTCTGGAGTGACGAATACTTCTCCATACAATGGGGAGCACTGAGGAGCATGTTCCGCTCACTGGCCATCGTCGGAAAGAAACTTTTCAGGGTCCTACAAGGTGTCATGATCGAGAATGCGGACATCAAGATAGGCCGATAGCTAATTTACAATGCCATCCCGGCCTTGGCGAGACGACTAATGAAGGGGTTGTACAACTCTACACAGGTGGCCAGCATGCTGGAATACATTGAAGAGCACAACCCCAACCTCGTGCTAGCCCCCTACAAGCATCGAAGAAACTGTTTCCTTTGCATGGAAGATCTCCAGAATCATGACATCTAGCTCCTCACCTGCTACAACAAGGAGGTCCCACGCTCAGGAAACACCTTCAGTCACCCCGAAGATAGATATCTGAGGCTTCTTCCGCTATGTCTCCTCCACATGATCAAGTACAGAATCCAATGCCACAGCGGCATCTGGAATTTCTTCACACACTTAGAGACTTCCCCGTTCAAGAAGAAGAGGGAAGCGAAAACATCACCTTCGTAGTCCTGCGTGCCATTGAGATGCTACACATCTTCATATACTTAAGGCAGCTCAAGGGCCAAAATTTCTATCAGTTCAGAAGCACATATGCACTGCTGCTGATCAAGGATAGGCACTATTTTCAAGATGCAGGTGTCCCAAAGAATCAGCTGGAAAGCGATCAAGAAGACGAATCCTCCCAACCCAGCAACTTTCCAGAAGGAGAAGCCAAGATGGCCACAAATGTTTAGGGGTCAGGCAAGCAGATGGATATTATACATGAGATCCTTACAACTGAAGACCCCGCTTCACCTAATTCTTTAGAAGAAAAGATCAGCAACTTCAACCATTCCGCGTGTTCTTCACTAACCCATGAACAGGTCAACGAAATTCTGTAGAAGTTGGCTGATTCTACCCCCATAGACGTCATATATGAGACAGAAGATGTCATAGTCCTAGTTGATGATCTTCGGGACGTTATAAAGGTAGGAGGATGTCTGGCAATGTTAGTGGTGGCAGCCTACATCCAGATACTACAGAGAAAGTTTGCATACACATGCATCACCCATCCAATGTTGTTCAATGATATCTTCCTAGCTGACGAGTCAGGAGTGAAGCAATCATTTCTGGCAAAGATACAAAGAAACATGCCGCATATCATCTTCTTTCCGATATTGCACTACAATCACTAGATGCTCCTCACGGTGTACACTCACCCATGAGCAGCAATCTTCTACAACAGCTCAGATAGCAACAAAGATCATCTGGTGCAATGTACATCAACCGCGTTGACACCCCTCGAGCGCTTAGCAAGAAAATACTATATCGAGGTGGAAACACTAATCCAACCGTTCTTGGAGAACACGGTGAATGAATGGCATGATCTTCAATTATGCCACAACAGTCCACAAAAAACTCCACAATCAAACAACTACGACATCTACGTGTTGGAATGGATCTCTAGCTCGGTGACGCTACAACAAACGCCTGGCAAGATCCACCACATCGATTACCATAGCAAACACGGAGAATATGTGTGGGAGCTTATATCTTAAGGAGGCATGCTCACCAGCTAAACCTTCACTGACTTATCACTATCCTACCTTTTTTATCTCACAACTCTGGGATAGATTGTGGGGTAAGTTTGGGGGGGTACTATATATCAGTGAGGGAGGTACTAAAAGTTCTCCCATTTTGTCTTTCTTCTTTCTCTTAAACATACCATGTGTACATATACATATACAAGTTTGATACAAAATAGTGCATATACACCTTGCCTCTATACAATTGTACAAAGATATTCTATAGTAAAACCTGATACAACTTCTCCCAGCTTGTTTTCTCTGTGTCTAAGGTGGTGCAGGTTTTTGTTATGCTCTTTCCGAAAATGCAGTCTCAAATGATAAAGACTATAACTTTTCTATGCCGATTTTGAAAAATAATCTCGCAATAGCAATGAGATGTGTATGTGAAGGAAAAAGATTCCCAAACAATGAATTTTCTCTTGATTCGTTTACCCAACAAAATCCCAAAAAGAGAGAAAATCCTTATGAGATTGACTAAAAGCATGAGAGTTGTTGCCATATATATATATATATATATATATATATATATATACACTTGTCTTTCTAAAAGTACCCATCTTTAGGCATGGTAGATCCGGGGCAGTGGTACGTAGGATGTGAAATCACTACTCTGAAGCCAACTGGCTTGGACTGTAGGGACCACTTGCCTGTTATTGGGCATGTACCTAGATGGACCGATGGGAAACAAGAAAAACCCAAAAAGCCTTAACCCTACCCAAAAACCCAACTTTCTACTCCCAAAAGTTGTTTGGTGTGAAAGCTAACTTCTAAATCATGCACTTAAGTCTCGCCAAAGCTGAAGAGAAATTTTTTTCTTAAGTAAGGCAGGAAAAATAAAGTTCGTTGTTAATGGTTAGACATAATTCTCCTTAATATATCTCAATACTCGCTCAAACCCCTTTTCCGAAAACTATGACGGATTAAGAAGCAGTATCACAAACAAAGTTTTAAAATAAGTACGAATTGATTAAGGACAATCAAAATGCTAAGTTTGGGGGAGTTGATAAAACCTATTTTATGGCTATTTATGGCTCATATCCCGTTGTCAAACCTACCTTCTAAACTATTTTCATTTCCGTTTTATCATGTTATTGCATAAGAATAAACCACACTATGCTCCTAACTCTTTTCCCATCTTTTACATAGTTTCCCTCGCTTTTCCACTCAAAATCAGCAAAAAGGCCCATCCCGGCCCACTTACAACGAATCGGTCCCTTTACTAGCCGCACGACACACCCACTTACCCGTCACGGTTGCTACCCAATGTGGCAGCAACCCGAAATGGGCGTGTCACATGAGGAGGCATCTGATGTGTGGCACACTACCTACCAAACAGAGAGCTTCTACCCGCCATGACCAATCATCCTGATATGGTCACGTCGCGCGCTTCAAGCCACTCACCGAAAGCAGCCGCCCGCCATAGTCGCCCGATACCTTCACAACCTGGCACGTGATAGCCAAGCCATGCCAAGCGATATGCAGGTGTCGACCATCCCCAAAGCCATGTGAACAAAGCAGATTGAGGACATGTGGCTCCACAAGAATCACAACCTCTTCCAAACCGCGACCTATAAATAGCAGCTACATGACTCCGATGGGACGGGTCGGAACCTCATGAAAGCTAACTTCGGAAAGCATATGGAGCTAGTGTGTTGACTTCCAAGGCGTTTCAGGCGATACTAGGTGAGCACACTCCCAAAACAAGAGGGGCGGGAGTGGTTCACTTAGAACCCGTTCCGGTAGCCGCAACAGCCTGATATGACCAAGAAGGCCACCCGATGTGCCAGGTTCCTAGATGGGCTCCTGGCCGAGATGGCTCACCCCCTACACCTGATACAAGGAACCTGAGAACCTAAGTCATCTCTGACTCGACATGATATCGAACCCGATACAGACCCCCCGTCATGGTGTGTCGCCCGAGAGGGTGGTACCCCGACACAACCATATCAGGTAGGATGCCTTAAGAGATATGCCTGCTCATCACCACATGTCTCCCGACAGGGCTAGCCGCCCACACAGGCATATTGGGCAGAGCTCCCGCCCGGTATCAGGTTAGTGATACCTTAGCGGTCTACTACTGTATATCGAACTCCTATATCAAGGGGGTTGATACCTATCTTCCATTTTTACAACAATTTACTTTCATTTATTATGCATTGTAACTAAACCCTTTACATATTTATGCTTATGGAATCAGTGGAGTTTAATATATGTTGTTCTGTGTATGGTTCCTTTTTGTTGGATGATTTCTTTAAAGCATCTAAAGTCTAGCCTGTATGCTTGGATCGTGTTTTGACTAACTATCAAATCATGTTTCCTGTTTCAACTCCTTCGAGAGATGGATGTTGTAACTGTAGAGTTCTGTCCGATCCGGGAGTACGAAAGTGCCCAGGATCGGGGCTGCCCCAGTTTTATTTCCACTCAAACTCATGTCCATTACTCTTGAGAGAGGGTATTGGCACGTAGTTGGAGGTACCCTCTTTGAGAGAAGAGAGTTCAGAAAGTTTTTCGCTACCGCTTGTTATGCCTAAGTCATTTTTCCTTCGTGCTTTACCTTAACGATAGTTTTATCTCCCCAGATTCTATTTTACAAAAACTTTATAAAAACCTCTTAACCCAAAACTTAAATCTTTCTTGTAACTCCTTTTAGAGATAGGATTTTTTGTTTGATTCTTTGTGATTCTTTTATGTGACATACAACCTTTCCTTGCACCACTTTTTCTGAAGTGCTTAGACAAGTGAAACCCAAGTTCTGAAGTGCCATTCTCCCTATCCCTATGTTCGACCCCAAACTACTTCGACCCTGTGCTAGTTGCAGGTGTCTTAAACATTCAGGTACTACAAATTATAAAAGTCTGATAACCTAGGCATGTCTCCATCTTTTGGACCCACGTTTAAGGCTCGTCAGCTTCCAGGAGATGTTTAGGCTGTGTGTTGATGCAGTAAGGCAAAGTAGTAGCTTATGCATCTAGACAGCTTAAGAAGAATGAGGAGAATTAACCGACACATGATTTGGAGTTAGCTATTGTAGTTCATGCTCTTAATACATGGCGTCACTATCTTTATGGTGAGGCATGCCATGTGTTTACAAATCATAAGAGTTTGAAATATATTTTCACCCAGAAAGATCTGAATCTTAGACAATAGAGATGGTTAGAATTGATCAAGGATTATGATGTGATGATACATTATCATCCTAGTAAGGTGAATGTGGTAGCAGATGCCCTCAGCAGGAAGTCAAGTTCAACAATAGATGCATTCTCTATGGCATGTTTCAAGAGAGACCTACTAGTAGAGATGCGGAAGTTGAACTTAGACTTAGGGGTGACAGAGCAGAGTGGTTTGATTGCACAAATGCAAGTTAAGTCTACTTTTTATGACCAGATCAAGGAACTTCAATAGAGTGATAGTGAGTTATAGAAGATCATGCAGGACATGACAAAGGGAAAAAGACCAAAGTTCATGTTTTCAGATGATGGTTTGTTGTATCAGCATGATAGGTTGTGTGTACCTGGAGACAGTGATTTGAAAGGATAGATTCTTGAGGAAGCACATGCATCGATGTACACTATGCATCCAGGTAATACTAAGATGTACATGAATATCAAGGAGTTGTATTGGTGGTCATGTATGAAAAATGATGTAGTTGAGTACATGATAAGATGTAGTGTGTGCCAGCAGGTTAAGGATGAGCATCAGAAACCTACAGGTACCTTGCAATATCTTCCTATACCAGATTGGAAATGATAACGTATCACAATGGATTTTGTGGTAGGGTTTCCTAGGACACCTAGAGGTTGTGACTCGATATGGGTGATTTTGGATAGATTAACTATGTCTGCTCACTTTCTTCTTGTTAAGTCAACCCTTGATGTCCCAAAGTTAGCTAAGATATACGTGGATGAGATAGTCAGGTTGCATGGTATCTGAGTTACAATTATATCAGATAGAGATCCTAAGTTCACATCTAGGTTTTGGAATTAGTTGCATTGTGCTTTGGGCACAAAGTTGAGGTTCAATACAACTTTTCACCCGCATATGGATGGTTAGTCAGAGAGGACCATTCAAACTCTTGAGGACATGCTGAGAGCATGTTTCTTGCATTTAAGTGGAAGTTGGGAAGAACACTTGAGCCTTATAGAGTTTGCATACAACAATAGTCACCATACCAGTCTTGGTATGGCTCCGTATGAAGCTATGTATGGCAGAAAGTGTAGATCACCCATATGTTGGTACGAGGTGGGTGAAAAAGATATTCTTGGACCAGAGATAGTGGATTTGACTACATAAAAGATAACAATGATCAAAGAACAGTTGAAAGTTGTGCATGATAGGCAGAAGAGTTACGCCGAGAAGAGACGTAGACCTCTTGAGTTTGAGGTTGGTGATGAAGTGTATCTGAAAGTTTCACCATGGAAAGGAGTGTTGAGGTGTGACAAGAGAAGCAAACTGTCTCCAAGGTTTATAGGCCCATATCCTGTCGTTGATAGGATTGTACCTATAGCTTATAAGTTGGATTTTCCATCCGAGTTGGCTAATCTATATGATGTATTTCATGTATCGATGCTGAAAAAGTGTTTCCCTGGTATAGAGAAGATAGTGGACCCAGAACCTGTATATCTCAGATCAGATGTGTCTGATGTTGAAGGACCTATTCAGATAGTTGATTGGAGGATAAAGAAACTCAAGAATCAAGAAATACCATTAGTGAAAGTTATGTGGAGGAACCACAACCTAGAGGAAGCCACGTGGGAGCTTGAGTCAGAGTAGCATAACAAGTTTCCTTTTCTCTTTTAGGAATATCGAGATGAAATTTTTATAAGGGACGGAGATTGTTATGACCCACATCAAAGTTAACTAGTAAGTATCATGATAACAACATCATTAAGTTAATTGAGATAAGTTAAGTGCTCATGTGGTGATTAGTGCATCATCAAGTTGATTAAGTTGATTTAAGTTCTCATAGATGCAATTAGTGCTTTGATCTAGTGTTACAGTCTAATTAACATGATTTCTTGCCTTGAGGTTGTAGAGAATCTTGTGCTTGAAAAGTTTCAAAAGAAATCACCTCAATCGGACACTCGAGGCAAAAGGTGCAACATTTTCTAGTTCTTTGGTCCAAATCTGCAATTTCCCAATTTTTGGCTATAATTTCCTTTCTTTTCCCTTTCTTCCTTATCTCTTTCACCTGATAGAACATAACCGCTTGAAGCAGTGCCCAGAGCAACTGCTAGCCTGATCGGCCGTAGCAGAGGAGAAATTAGGGGCGACTTCTTGAGCCTTAGCTCTGATCCGTGGCGCCCTATCTACCTTTCTCCTTCCTCTACCCTTCTCCTTCCTCCTCTACCTCACCCTAGTGGCACCCCTACCTACTTGAGCAAGTAGCAGCTGACCTGCAGTAGGTGGTGCACTGGCCAGTAGTAGGGCGCCGGCCAGAGATCCTTTTGTGTGCAGCCAACACTCCAAAACGATGCCATCAAGTTCGACCTTGAGGCCCTAGCAGGAATCCGCAGCTCCTAGCTGCGTTTAGGCACCCAGCCAAGGTTGCTTTTCCACCTGTGCATGGGCAAAGCACCTGCTGCTTGCAGCAGGTCTGAACAAGGGCCATTATGGGCGAGGAATAGCACCAAGCAACACCTTTGAGTCTGACCTTCAGGCCTAAACACAAATTCGCAGCTCCAGCCACGATCTAGCCCTCAGCTAGCTTCCCTTTTCGACCTGTGCGTGAGGAAGCTACTGTTTGATTTCAACAAGTTGAATTCTAGATTATTCCAAGGTAGAAGAAGACCTACGTGTACCCAGAAACTGGTCTCTGGATGTGTTTCCAGTCGAATTCGATCATCTCGAACCACGGTGAGTAGAATCTCACTCCCCAAAGCAAGTATTAACTCAATGAAATAGAAAAATTCGGTTTGATCTGTGTTTGTCACAGTTCACAACGTATACCCGGGTGTCGTGCAGTGTTGGCGTCGCCTGATGTTAAATTTTCATGTTTTCTTATTTACATTTGCCCGATCCAAATTATTAATCGATTTAGTATGATTTGGATTAGTGGAATTATATGCTTGATCAAAACCTAATTTGATCAGTTTAAAAGTGGAAAATAGTAGCACACTACCAGTAACTATACGGTTTGGGTATAAACTCAGGCTGTACAATTTTAGTAATTAATTTAATGCATGATTTAAAGAAATGACAATGGCATGAAAATATTCAATTGAAACCCTAGTTGCATTCTCTCTGCTATGTTTAATGTGAGTGATTTAATATTTACATGAGTTGGCACGTTTCTCAGAAATATCATTATAATTCCTCAGTTTTTATTAATAATTTGTGTCATAATAAGTAATTGATTCTTAATTGAGTTATGTGATGCACAAACCAGGACTAAGATTAATGTGCACATTTTTAAGGAATTTGAGATAATTTATAGATGCTACCGATGATTTCTCATATGTCGAGTAATTTACTCTTATTAGTTCATTAAGAGGTCCAATTGCATGATTCTAGTGTATAAGTGCCAAGTTGACATGTATTCTATTTATTTAAGAATTTTAGTCTACTTGCATGCATAATAATTTTGATTTCTCAGTAAATTACAAGTGGACATGTATTTAGTTTATTTAATAACTTGAAATCTGCCTGCATGCTTAATATGTTGAATCTATCGACATTTGCAATACTTGAATAAATTTCTCTCTCAAATTTAGAATGATATTCATGTCGTGCTATAAAGTTCAAGTAAATATACATGGTACCATAGAGATAGAAGAGTCAAGTATAAGTAAGAGAAATGTACAATCTAGTAAGAGCTTTTTTAGAATAATAAAATAATAGACTAAGGGCCATGACACCATAGAATCCCTATGAGAGGTCTGCGCCTGAGGAATGAAACAACCTACCCAGGCGATGCATCCAGTATACAGGAGTCCGAACGCACCCACAGAGCGTGTGGGGAGACGAAGCCCTTGTGGAAGTCTCCTAAGAGAAGATAGGTTACCCAACATGAATCGGAAGTCACGGTGGTAACCCAGAGGTACCCACAGAGCGTACCAAGATGCGGCCCACAGAGCGTCTCAAACCCTCTTCCTGTGTACTCAGCTTAGAGTAGGAGTCCGGTTTACGACACCATAGGAGTGTCAAGGCCAGAGAGCCAATTTTCCTGTTGTAGACCAGGACATCAGTCAGACTTAGCTATCCTGAGGTATCAACTATATAAGTCTTGTACGGTGGGATCATAGTTCGCTACCAGTCTTCATATGTAGAGTACACTGTATATGATCAGGGCATAAGATAAAATATGTTCATATAGGTTCACAGAGTTTCTAATAAGTTAAAGAGTTAAGAAAGATTTGAGTTTAGATTTGTATAAGTTGTTCTTTAAATGAAATGTTGATAAATCCCTATTATTTAATTATAAATATAGCTTGCAGTAGTTGTTACTTTAATGAGATGTTGATATTTCCTAATATTTAATCTATATTGTTTTAGATATACTCATTGTAGTATTTCTTGCATATTATTCCAATTAATAATCATAAAATGAGTTATCTGCGATGGTTGGGTGAAATTCTATTCACTGAGCCAGTAGCTCACCAACCTACAAAAAAAAAATTTAGGTCAGCGTCAGCACGAGGAAGCTGAAGGATCATATCACCCAAGTTCTTAAAAGGTAGTACCTAGTTAGATAGAGGTCTCTTAGCCTTTTCCCCTGGGTCCTTGGGCATGTCGTATGATAAAGAGAGAGAGAATGAAATGTAATATGTAGTTTAGTTTTCAATTAACTGTTGCAGTTTATATTCTGCAAGTAAGATGTAATATGTCATTTAAACTCTGAGGTATCTTTCAAGATTTAGAAATAGTAAGTTTGCTTACTCAAGTTTAAGTTAGATTTCAATATTGTCCAAATTATGAGATTCTCCTTTAGGTAAATTTTAAGAGATTAAGAAAAGTAAAAGAAAAAGTTTTAGGGTGTATTTGTATTAATATGAATCCTCGTGTCATGCCCTAATCTCACGATTAGTGGTAATTGTGGGATTGAGTCATGAAAATCCAAGCATGGTTTGTGTGTATATCATGCTACGTTTGCATATGATATTATACTATTTTCAACAATGGATATGAGCCATATTGACACTACAATGCAATGCTTTCAAATTCTTGGTGAAGCTTCTGATCAATCTATCTCAATGAATAAAAGTCAAATCTTCTTCTCAAGTTCAGTTCCTATCTTGCTTCAGCGGCTAATTTGTGATGGAGCAGGCATGTCAATTACTTCAGATCTTGAAATTTACTTGGGTGTCCCAGTAATTCTTGGCTGTCTCGCAAGACACACTTATTCACATATCTAGACAAAACTTAGGGATGATTATCTAGTTGGGAAGCAAGAAATATCAATCTATATGGTTGTATGTCTGGAAAAATCAGTTCTCATGACTATCCTGACATATAGTATGCATACTTGCATTATTCTAGTTTCTATTTGCAATAATATTGATAGGATGATTCGATGATTTATTTGAAGAAGAAGTGCTTCACAGTCACCACTATCTCTGGTAGCTTGGGAGAAGGTAATAGCACCAAACAATCTTCTTCTCAAGTTAAGTTCCTATCTTGCTTCAGAGGCTAATTTGTGATGGAGCAGGCATGTCAATTACATCAGATCTTGGAATTTACTTGGGTATCCCAGTAATTCTTGGCCGTCTCACAAGACATACTTATTCACATATCTAAAAAAAACTTAGGGATGATTATCTAGTTGGGAAGCAAGAAATATCAATCTATCTGGTTGTATATGTCTGGAAAAATCAGTTCTCATGACTATCCTGACATATACTATGCATACTTGCATTATTCTAGTTTCTATTTGGAATAATATTGATAGGATGATTCGATGATTTATTTGAAGAAGAAGTGCTTCACAGTCACCACTATCTCTGGTAGCTTGGGAGAAGGTAATAGCACCAAAGAGGTTTGGTGGACTCGACTTGGTTGCAATGCATGAATGGAATAAAGTTTGACTATGAAGTCTTGCTTTGGAGTTCATGTCTAGTAGGTTCTCGAGTTGCTCCACAGCTCTTATTCATAAATATTGAAACTTCTCCTCTCATCAGGACCATTGTATTAAATCCTTTTGGAGATCTATTTGTTCCTTGAAAGATACAATTATCCAACATAGTCATAAAGTATGAGGGAATGGTTGTCAGACCTCAATGTGGTATGACAACTGGATTTCTAAAATTATAGATCAGGTTTCACTTCTTAATTGACCAATCCCTACTGACTTGGAAGATCTAAAAGTAGCTTCCATGAACTACTTAAATGGAGAATGGGATACCCAATTTATAAAATTATATTTTCCACATGATATTGCTTCTCATATCTTAAGTTTGCCTACTCCAAAGAGTTATTTCACTAATGACACTTGGGTCATGGTTTCTAAACGCTAATGTCATGTTGTTCACATCTTCTGTGTATGCACTTTTCATGCAATTGGAATAGCAAGAGCTACAAATGGTCCTTGGAAAGTAGTATGGTTGTTAAAACTACAACAAAGATTAAAATGTTTTCCTTGGTTAGTTCTACATAAGGAGCTAATGACCGATGTACATAGAGTGAAATGCCATTTCACAACTGATTCTTCCTGCTAAATTTGTGATGATTCGACTGAGGATGTTCTTCATATTCTCAATGGATATAATTGTTCTAAACTAAAATGGTTACAACTGATTATCAGTGAACAATTACCAAAACTCTTCAGTTAGTCTCTACTAACTCAAATTCACTCTGCTATATCTACTTCTTATAATCATATGGTGTTTTGTGTTACTACATGCTACAAATTATGGCTATCTAGAAATGCATATATCTTTAACCAGGAATGACAATGTGTTTCTATGATAGTCAACTCTACTTTCCATGTCCACTTTCATTCATCACAAAATTTTGTGACTACAATACTACAGCTAGTTCAGTGTGGCATCATCCTTCTATAGGTTGGGTTAAGTTAAACACAGATGCATCTGTCACTAACTCCTCTAACACTATTGCTACAGCTGAAAGAAATTATGATGTACAATGGATTTGTGGATGGTCGAAGACTATATCCACTTCTTCTTTTCTTGAGGTTGAAATCACGACACTTCATATAGCATTGCATCAGATGATGTCATTCGATTATGACATAGTCAACATAGAAACTGATAGCCAACTTGTTGTTTCACTTTTCTCAAATGATGATCGGAGGTTTCTAGTTGTGAATTCATGGATGAACTCTATACACAACCACTACAATCATCTGTGGAAAATTCTACTTCAGAAATGCTCTAGGCTACAAAATTGTGATGCTGATTTGTTTGCAAAGTTACAACACCACATCACTTAGGCTTTAAGGATTATCTGAATCCTCATGTGGGACTAAGTATTTTTTACTCATGAATTCTGATGTAAACTGACTCTGACATTCAATTCATGCATGGCTCCTTAATGAAACTGCATTTCCCAAAACAAGTCAAATGAGTCTAGATATCAATGTTTATAGGAGTCTATAAATGAGCTTCTTATTTATGTATCCTAGACAACAATTCCATTGATAAGTTTTGTTTTAGTTATTGAGTTTAAGCTTATTAATATTTAATTTATAAATTATTGTGAACATCTAATAAATAAAGATCATTAGACACAAAGTCATATCCATAATAGATCTCATATTTATTAATAGAACAACGACCATTGTTTATATTAAATTCAAAATAAAATGTTCCTATATGGGATAGGTACACAATAATAGTTATATAACTCTAGTAGATGAAACAACTCTTACTCCATTCATAACATGTAGCTCCACCTCACCCTCTTAAAGGGTCTACCTTTTTTTCTAGATCCTAGATATTTAAATACACATGAGATGCACATCCAATATCTAATACCCTTGATGAAGAAGTAGATACATTTATTTGTATAACAAATAAACCTGAAGTGGAGATCTCTATACCCTATTTCTTATTCTTTAGTTCCTCTAGGTATAGCGGGCATTTTCTTTTCCAATGTTTAGCCTGGTGTCAATGGAAAAAATTTCCTTCTTTACCCACTCTCTTTGCTTTAAGTATAGAAACTTAATACTTTGGCGAGCCCTAGAACTTTTCTCACCTTTTCCTTTTCCCTTGGAATTTTCTTGTCTTTTGTTGAACATCAAAATGATTTGGGTCTGTCTTTCTTTATTTCCCCATAAAATGTTCTCAACATGCCACATATCTCAAACAATGATTTGATAAAATTGTTCATGTTGTAATTCATGATAAATTGTAGGATTGTATTTGTGGCCAAATCATTGCCTAAAGGAAATCCAAGTCTCTCATCTTTCTGCATACCCATGTAACATGAGGAAATGGTGCCCAATTGAATCACCTTGAACCGTGTTGCACTTATATCATGCTTGGAGACATAAAAAATCTCTTGCATTACTTGTTCTTGATACATATCTCTTACACGTGTTACCATCCCAACAACTCCCATGTTCTCATGTTTATTTATAATCTAATGATTCATGGAGCATAGCATGGGGCTTTTGACTTCAATGTCATAAAAATGCTTATATAGATTTCCTTATGCCCCTAGTTGATTTAGGATCTATGTCATTTGGTAGTTGTGCATGTAATAAATAGAGATTATGTTCATGTGTGAGAACAATTCTCAACTTCTTGAACCAATCAAGTTGTTCCTTATCAAGGAATGATCATACGGTAAGGTTTTGTTTCCCATTTGATGCACAAGAAATATTTGCAAGACTAAATATTTTGTTTTAAAAAAGTGTTGTTGATATTAATTGGGCCATTGATAAAATGTCACTCCAAATTTAATTTGGAAACTTACAAAAACCAATCTTTCTAGTGGGTCAGATCCATATTTCATCCATTCATGAATTAGCTTTGGCTGATTAGCTATAACTTAACTACTTAGTTACACAAAATTTTCCAATTATATTTAATGTAATTCTGGATAAGATGCATGCACAAATCTTTGTCATAAACCATCTATATTCCTCTAGGTTCCTAATCCTATCAAGATCACCTATTTAAGTCCAACCTAAAGGCCAAAAAAACACTCTAATTTAGCGAACCCACCTATCTATATCACATTCCCCAAGATAGACATCAGACCATGCTTTGGCATTCCCACACATAGTCAAAGGTTTCCATGTGTGATGTACAATGAAATCATTTATAACTTAATATTTTATTTGAGGAGTTTTATATATAAATTTACATATCCAAACACCATATACTTATAATATGTATCATATACACACTATATCCACAATTACAATCACAATCCAAAATCATATTTAAGAATAATACAAGCATTCATTATGTTCATACTAGTGTAGTCCTTTGGAGATAAAAAATGATTAATTTTAACCTAAGGTTCTTAGTTTGCATCACATGAATGAACAATACGTATAATCCTACATTTTCCAGCATCATGGTGAATGGCTCCATGTACTCTATTTGAAATTTGATCTTCAAGATGCCTTATCACACAAACTCATCCAACTAATTATGTTCCTATATAATGTTACAAATTACATAGAAACCTCGAGTTACATTTGAGGGGAGTTAAAATGGAATAGAAACCATTACATTCTGAAGAGTAAAAGATGAGGCTTGGAATAAAAGCCAAATACTGTGTTAAATAACATCCTAGAAACATACATTCACAACATGCATCCACAAAAGGGGTCCATGGTCATAACTGTTCAATCATCTACCCAAAATACAAATCAAAAGGCAACATGTATGATTTTTATATAAAATATAATACACATATATTTCTAATAAATATTAGAGCTTTCCATGTGGGATATTTCCTATGAGCTATTTTTGACATCCATGCAATCTTGGCGGGGTACATAGGGGAAACACCCCTACACATGGGTCACGCTTCCTCATTCATGACTAGAATTGAGGGGATATCGCCCTTTGTTGGGTCTTATGGGTAGCGCCCCTAAAAAGGTCTTGGGAATATTACCTCATTGCACAAGGATATTTCACATTTTTAGTTGAACCCAAAATCCATATATTGTGATGTATGTAGAACTAACATGATATACAAATTAGTAATTATTGTATGTATCAAAACAATTGCACAAAATGGTATAAGAAAATTCAATATCATTGATTTGAATTCTAATAAACTAAAGATTTATCTGGCTCTGATTCCAATACTAGAAAATAGCCTGAAAAACACAATGGACGCAAGAAACAAATAATTTTTTCCCCACAAGTATATCCTCTCAATAATAATGTACGTGGAAGGAAGGGATACCAAGATATACCTTATTATAGAGCAAGTCCAATGATGTTCTCACATAAGGTTGTGCATGGCTTGCAAAACTGCATGGACGATCTTCTATCTTTTTTTCCAACACAGTCACATAGACATCTACATATCTACATAGTCCACATAGATGATAGGGAACTCCTCATCCTACTAATTGAGAAAATGGAGAAGGAGCAACTTTTGCTAGACAATGTTCTAGTGTTACGCCATTTATTCTTCTTCCTCTTCCTTAGGGTAGTGAACATTGGGGTTCACATGTCAAAGCATATAACAACAACCATGGACATCAAACTCCTTTAAATAGGGGAGGCAAGAGAATAGTGTCTCTAAAAGAAACCAAGAAGGGATAAGAAAATAGCTATGCTAAGAAGCACACTTCTAGACAACCAATTAATTAACTAAATTGTATAGTCGATTTAGTCATTAGTTTTAGAAAGTTGTGGAATCAATCATCCAATCTACTAATCTTGTCCAATTGATTGAATGGACTTTTGATGGATCGCATGGACTGATCCTTTCTTGCCAATCAATTGCAATGATATTGCTGATCTTTTTCCTTTCAATCAATAGGACTTTACAATTGATTGATTGGGCTTCCCAATAGTCTATCATTGTTGTACTTGCTTACGTAAATATAACCAATTTAATTTGTATCAACAATTATACTCCTATTCTCTATGCTTCATGTGCACATGAACCTGTAGACTGCATATTATGTTGGTAGTGATATCTAAAACCATATACAACATCACAAGAAATTATCAATGCTTAGCAAAACATTATTTCTATCTAAGTGATTGGATAAGATTGAGAACAAATTTGACTTAATACTATGAAAAATATTACAATGGTCATATAATACCTTTGTATTTGATATCTAGATTGAATTTGATGTATGGAATCACCATCATATTAATTTCAAACTCTGTTCTTCAATCTATAGTACACGATTTGAGATAAATGTGATATCAATATCAAATATTGAATCACATGATCATGATCATGGATTTTATTGTCTCACTCAACAAGTGGATGTGATATCACTCTAGTAGGAGGGACGAATTCCATCACGTTAGTCACAATGATCCATGTGTGTCCCAATGCACCCAAGCACTACTAGTTTGGAAATCCTTAATTAAGGTCACATTTAATGGTGTTGAAGTATAGTAAAATATGTAATCATTATAGTGACTTCACCCTCATTCACACCAATCCACCACACAATATGCTCTTTGTCCATCTTTTGTCTAAGATACTATTACATCTTCATAGACACCTTCTTCCCAGGTAGCCACAAACATCCATTATATTATACCATAATCACCCAACCCAAATGAAGATATTCTAGTGGGATTTGCAATCATGTTTCAATATCATAGAAATCAAACATGCTCTTGATCGACTTCATATCTCCAACCTTTACTTGGGATCTTGCAACTACATATAGACAATGATAGAACTAATTTACATGTCAGAACACTACTAAGATGTCATATAAATGAGCATCTAGTCTTCACTTATGGATAGGAATTCATATTTGTTTATCTTTCCTTATGTTCATTTTTAATTACAATATCATATATATTTAGCTTCTTTCTCCAACTAATCATACATCTATGTTGAAAGTCTCCCTAGGCTAGTTGTGAGGATTGCAGTCAAATGGTGAACCCTGATAGATGAGAAGTTTTGTCATGATATTGAAAGAGGAGGGTTCCATTGGGTCTTGTCATTGTTGTGAAAAGATGCACAAGTATTTATATTTAGCCCTGAGATAGGAAGTGTCCAATAAATTGGCATGCTCTACTAAAATTCAATAGAAGAATGTGTATAGAAATTTTGTCAATAAACTCAATATAACATGATATATATGTTTGTGATAGTTTCCATTAGATAAGGTAGTATGATCAAAGGTGGACAAAGGGCAGAGTTGGCCAGCTCATCGTAGTGAACTTGCTTCATGTAAGCTTATGGTTGTACAAGCTTCTGACTAGTCATCCTCAAACATGACTAAGAAATTTTTTACCCAATTTGTTATGTATCATGTTCTATACCTTGGAAATGACTATCTCTTTGGACACTCATTTATGATGAAACGCCTTGTTATAAGTGGAAATCCCTATTGATGTAAAAATCACTTTGTAAAACATGATTCTCAATAAATGTGACAAATATGAGATCTCAATCATACCCTATGATGATTTAACTCTTGGAGATCCCTATTTGACTTCATTATTTCCAACTTTACCCCTCACTCTTATCTATGTAGGAAAGGGAACTATATTTTACCTCAAATATTCAAAATATTGACCCACATTTTCTCTATCATGATAATTTGTCTTTGATCCCATTATTTTTGAAAATACATATTTATGACTTCCTCTCACCCTATTTGTCATGCTTGATGTTTATTGACTAAAGAGGACAAATGCACTAGATCAAGGTAGGACTTAAAAATCCCCTAACATTGGTCATGTCCCTATTACGATTAGCTCTTCATTTTCATATTGTTGATTATTTTGTGTTTTATTAAAGTAACCCCTTTCAAATGATTTCAATCTCTTGACCAAAATCACTAATAGGCCAGATCTTATGATGTTGTTGAAACTCCATCAAAAATATCAATTTGATAATAATCTTAAACATGATGAGGTTGTATATAGCTTGTGGTTAGGTTTCTATAAATGCCTAAGTTTATATCATTCATGAACCTTGAGTAGCATGATATTGACACTGATGGCGATTTGCTAGATTGTTGCTTATGGATGTGTGATAACACCTATGGTCAAAATAGGAACATATACCCTTGAATTGAAAATTTTGGACCTATGAATTTTGATGTCAAATATTGACTCTTGATATTGATTTAAAAAATCTGGACTTATGATTATCAATCTTGATATCTATTTGACGCCTATGATTAACAATATTTGGATCTTCAGATCACCCTCAATATATAATCGATGAATTTCATGTTCCAATATTGAATACTACATATGATGATTATGTTGAACTCTTGATTTATGAATTACGGATAATATCTCATGTGGATTAGGGTGGAAAAGTCCATTTATTTTGATATGGAACCGTGATGCTAGCCTCAAACTGTTGAAAACAAGATATCTCAATCACTAAATGTATAACCCCACCTAGGGCCAATGTATATGCTAGAACCCTAAATGTTGGGATTGAACGTCATGACCTATCTTTTGAATCAAAGAGAGATATGCTATTGACTTTCAAGGTGATCGCTCCAAATTTGTGATCAATGTGACTATGTTTTGGAGTTGATGAATGGTTTTTGATATAATTTATTAATGTTGATAATGAGTTTGGGGAACTCCACCCTTCCATTTATGCTACGTCTCAGTCGAAGGGGAAGTCTCTCACTGTCACATTTCCCTTCACATGGAGGGCCATAGCGTGGCACCTTCGGTTGAGATACAAATCAACTGTTAGGGAGAGAAACAACTGGAAAGAAATGTTTTGAATGAAGTGAAAAATGGAATTTTGGAAAGCAGATATATAGTAATCTAGAGAAGTAATGATTACAATCAATGTTTAGTACCAAAATGTTTATGATGTGGAATATAGATTCTAAATATATCCTTGAGGATTTGGTTGAATTTTAGGGGAAAAAAATCTTTTCAAAGGTGGGGAGGATATGCCTGTGTGGTTTTTCTCTCATTTACAGCTTTTCACTCATATGATGATAGATTTCACTCATCATGCCTCTCTCTAAGTTGAGGTAATTTAATGAAATTTTGGAATGCAAATTAGTTTTTAGATACCCCCCGCTACCCTATCTTGATCTAAATATTTTTTTAAAACAAGAGGAACACAATTACTGATCCAGTGCTAAAACTTTCACTCAAACAAAAGTTAAGGAAAGTCATTCTTTCATTTGTTCTTCTTCCTTGTTTTTTCCAATTGACTGATCCATGTGCTCTTGGATCAAACAATGGGATCCCTTAGATTGTCTCCAATGGATCCAATCTTGATCTAATGTCCCTAGATACACCTAGCTCCGTGGGCTTGATGGCCACATGGGAAGCCATGCCATTGCCATACGACCCTCCTCACCCCAAATTAACCCTCTAATTCTTTTCTCCTCCTTCTCCTTATGCATTTTCATCCATTTTTTAGGCAATCCATTCCTTGATAGTCCTCCTCTCTTCCTTCCTTCTTCCTCCTCCATAAGTGGTGTCATCATGGTGCCCCTTTTGTGCTTTCGTTCTCCAAGACGTGATGGTGGAATCAAGGACAACCAACGGGCTCATGTAACCCAAGGCTGGATGCACACACTCAAATCCCTTTGGGGTGATGGTGGAATCAAGGACAACCAACAAGCTTGTGTAACCCAAGGCTAGATGCACACACTCAAATCTCTTTGGGACCTAACCCTCCATCGTTGGGATGCACCAGTGAGCTATCACTAGAGAAGATTATCCAAGAATGTTTTTGGTTGTGCCTCCTATTTGTAATGGGTGGAGAGGAAATCTCCCCACCATTGGATGTCAAGGATCTACTGTGTTGTCTTAAACACACAAAATTCAACAAAGAAAATATCTCTAGAGTTTAACCTTTGATGGATACCCTATCCACTTGTAAATAAGTGAATAGATGTAGTACAGAAGGTATCAATTTCAAAAGATGGTGTGTCAAGAGTTAACATTAAATCGAAAGCAATGAATAATTTTAATACCGAAGTTCAGAAGAATGATTAATCTAAGCAAGAAAGTAAAATTGCTGAATAAAAAAGTACAAAATTGATATGCATAATTGAAAGGAACAAAGTTAAATTATAAGAATTGAAACTAAGTTCTCAATAAGATTAAAATTGAAGAGAGAAAAGAGAAGAAGGAATCAACCAATTAGGATTAATTTAGATTTTATGAATTGTCGAATGTCCAAGTTTCACCACCACAAACTCAATAGTTAAATTAGCCACTTTTAAATTACCCTTTTTTGACATTTTCATATAAGGATCATGGAGACCCGTGGTCATCTGTGTTTTGAGGGCCCTTGTTTAGTTGTCCATGTATTCCCATCATTGGTCTTTGAGGATCACATGTGTGTTTTGAGGGTCCTTGTTTAATCATCCATTGTATTCGTCATTTGTGTCTTTGAGAAACACAATAGTCTTATCTGATGTTGTGGTCCACAAGTCTAAGATTTTATCATCATGGATCATAAGTATCATGGAGCATGACTGATCAAATCACATTCCAAGTTATTAAGCAGATAAAGACACATCTTTTATATCTTTAAAGGGGATTTACAATTTGCTAAGATAAGATGTGGATATCATGGGGCTACTCCCCATGTCCTGATAAGGGAGAACTACTCATACATACTGAAAGTGGAACAAGTCTATGAGTATGAAAAATTGGATCTTTTTGTCTTTGGAGTCCCCTCTCCATTTATAGGAAGAAAGGAGGGAGAAAACCTTAAAAATAAGGCTTTGTTTTAGCTATAGCTACCTATCTCACGATATGAGTCAATTGACTTACAGACCCAAGTCACTAGATTGACATGATTTTAATGATTCATCCTGAAGTATGTCGATTAAGATAATTTGCATTGACGAGCTTCTCGATTTTAATGGATTTAGACAACAATTCAATTGATTGATGAGCATGAGTCAGTCGATTGGATTTAATTTTGTGCCATGAGCTTGACGCTTCATTTGTAGTAATTTTCTTTCTCAAATTGAATTTTTATTGGTCAACACTTGTGGGTCGAGCAAATGGAGGATATGATTTGCTCAAATGACATTCTGGGAAAGGAGATAGGTTGCAATTGAGTCAACCAACTGGATGAGCTATTCAGGAGACGGGAAGACAAGAATTGAGAATACATGTTTTGAATCTTGGGCTTTAGATGGACTGAAAATTACTCTTTTAGTCTTCAGGTTTCTCATGGTAATAAATAAATCTTGGACTTGAGTTGGAGTGAGAAAGTGTGTGAAAACCTACTAAATAAGACAAAAATATTGAGAATTTAACACAGGGAGAAAATTAAGAAAATTGCTATTAAGTCCTAAAAATGAAGGAAAAGAGATTGAATAGCCTAAATAAACTGCCTAAACAATGTGATAAAAGGTGATGAATATGCAAGGCATGGTAAAAAACCAAGATAAGGCCCCATATATTCTCTTTCTATCCTGAATGAGTGCTTAGGTGACACACAGACCACTAGATCACTCAGGATCCACAATGCACCCACCATCAAAGTTTGATGAAATTCAAGATTTGATATATTACTCATCTCTCTCTCAAGTTTGCAAGAAGTACTCCAAACTTGTGAATATCATTATAATTAGATAATTTTCCAAATATAATCAACCAATATGCCATTTTTATCAAGAAAATGGATATATATCCACTAAAAACAATTTCAAGGTATTATTCTACTTGTACCTCTACCATTTACCTAGATTCCACTTTTGATCATTTTGAAATAATTGATGCACTTGTATGCCTAACTATGATGAAATACTAACTCCACATGTTTTTATGACTTTGATTAATAACTTTGTGATGCATGATGAACTCAACTTTACCTTGATCATATTTACATACTTTATGTGATCTTATGACTTTAAATGTAGCCTAATATTGCAGGCCCCAGATTGTGGAACTTTGTAGACACCATTGTCTTTGGAAAACACTCTAATAATTCCCTTTAGGGTCTACAAAATTCTTAGAATTTGATAATTGCTATAGGTTAAATGGTAAACCATATATGATACCAAATGTAATGGGCACCTCCCCATGTTATCCACTATTCAGGCAGACTGTGAGGGCAAAGGCTATTTACCTTTATTACACAATGGACAATTTAACAAATGACAAACAATAATTAATAAAAAAAATTCACAAATAGGAAAGAGTTTGTACAAGATTAACTTTCCAGAAAGGAATTACATAATATGGTTTTATAAATTTTACAACATGAAAATAAAACTAACTAAATCCTCCAAAGATCACATTACTAGTTTTTTTTTCTTTGAGTGCCTTCTTTTCTAGGATATCTATTTTCCTCTTACATGGAGAATAGCATATTATTCCAAAACAACATGAAAAAAAGTACGGTAAGTATAATTAGTTATACTGGTATGTGGGGGAACAAAAATGTTTGCATCTATATGTAACAACATAACCACAAAAATTATTGTTACACAAACAAATTTATCATATTCTTCATAACTTCTCAACCATTTTTACTCAACCTATGTTACACCTTGTCTTAGGGTTTTGTCCCTACAGCAGACTTTAGGCCACCACTCAATCTGAAACTAGGTGCCTTATTGGCAACTTTTCAATCTGGAGCAAGGTGCCATGTAGGTCTTCCAATCTGGGGCATGACCTCTTATGACCTTCCCAATCCGGGGCCTAGTCTAACATTCCCAATCTCGAGCCTTGTCTTTAGTGATCACCACGAATTTTCATTTCATTCCATTCTCAAATTTCCAGAGTTTGTATGTGGGTTCAAGCAAGTTATAAGCACATAATATGATAGCCATGGTGACTTTATAGATTGTAAGAAATAAATTTCATCCAAGCATTTAATTTCAAGAAATTCATTAAAATATCAAAAATTGCTAGGAAACTAAAGTGGTTAGTCATAGGTGTAACCACATACCTTGCTTAGGTGCACTAGAGTTCCAAGAAAGAATAATCAGGAAAACACAAGCAACCAAGTAATTATCCTAAAAGTTAAAGCATAACACCCATGTATCAATATTCTATCCAAAATCTATCATTAAGACTGGCTAGGCTCAAAGATAGGATTTTAAGGTCAAATTTACAGTTTCATTAGGGTTTTGGCTTTCTAAACCCTAATTACCACTTTTCATGTCCTTTGGGTTGACAAACCCTAATCTCATCATTAATTGTACCTTTAATCTCAAGGAAATCCAAATCATGGGTTGTTGAGTTCACATATGTTTCAAGTTTCTCTTTTTATCTATAAAAGACCAATTTTTATTATCAATATCAATTGGACACATTAGGATTATCAAAACCTAAAACATAGGGTTCTTATACATTTAACACATTAAAGATCCTAACTTTTGGTACTTTTCGAATTAAAAGCAGTTCTAGGCCTTGCCTATATTTTTAGTGAAATCCTTACATTCTTGTGATCAATTTTTATATATAATTTGTCTTGATCCGAGCTACGAACCATTAGTTATGATTTTTACACAATAAACACTAATCTAACCAATGGGGAAGAGCCACATACACATTAGTTGTTATTACCTTATTTTCCACGTTGATCTGCCTGGACCAATAGGTAACTGTCACTTTGGCATGCACTCCACACGGGATGGGGCCTGAGTAGGGAGCACACAGTTTCTTTTGCCCTAGATCCTGAGGTTAGGATTTCACGTGCCAAAGGGGTATCAAAGTAAGTCTTTAGGTCATCATCTTCAATCTCGCTTGCTTGCTCCTCTTGTCGCAAACAGACCCCTCAGACGGTCAACTGAGTAGTGGACTCCATGTCTCGCTTCAGGGAGACCATGTGAAGGTACACACATCTCCATTGTCTTCCTCCAGAATCAATGGGGTTTTTTAATAGATCAGAGGAGCTATAATTTGAGGGAACTATGGCTCATACAATGGTGGAGCTTTTCCAGGGAATTGGAGGTGAGGAGGGTCTCCTTCAGGTCCAAGGAGTTTCTGCCCCTCTCTAGGTGAAACTTTGGTGCCTTATAGAGGTACGGCCAGATGATGCCAACTCCAAAGAGTCTGCCCCTCAATGTCAAAAAGGGGAAAGATAGTTAAGGTATCCAAACTAGTGTTATCCAGGGATGATCTGGTCCGGAATTGTCTCCAGTATACAAAGGAAAAGGTTTTAGGTGTGGAGATGATTCAAAGAGGGAGAGAGAGGCCAAGGATGGTAGGAATTTATTATGGCCCATTTTCCTTTTTTTTTGAGAGGGAGGTAAAAGAAATTCCTGAAGCTGTTAGATTAGAATCCAAGGGCTGCTAAGCATTGTTACAATATTAAAGGGTTCTGCAACTAGAGATATAGTTGGAAAGTATTTAATCAATTTCTTTTTGGAATTTGATACATTAATTATAATTAAAACATTCTTCTTTGATTTCTCTAGGCTATTAGGAGCACTATTTTTATCCTAAATTTGGAGGATAACTCACTATTAATATTCCCAACATTCATTTCATTTTGGGAGTCATAAGAATAACTTAACTAGTCGAAACTTGCTCTTTTAGTAAAACCTTTAATTAATTATTCACACCACATGGAAACTCCATTTTCTCTCAAATTTTAAAGGAAATTATATAATGGATTTATCTTACCATGGGCAAGATTTGAGTCCAAAAATAAAAAAGAAAAGATTATTTTCTTAATATGCAAGTATTCCCTTTATAAGGCATTTTTCAAGCATTAAAACACATCTTTTTCTCTTTCTCTTTCTCTCTTTTCTAGTTTCTTTATTTTGGCTATGATTTCTATTAGAAACCATGTGTAGATGAAAACTCATTAATAGTGGACATCCATGCCACTTTCTAGAGAATTCTACATAATTCTCTCTAGTACACATTGTCATTATCTATTTTCCTTTACTTTATGCGTATTAGTGGATTTTATTTTCTCGTTTATCCTTTTTATCCATTATTGGATTAATAATTCATAGGAAATCATGAAATCAATCATTCAAGGGAAATTTGCAAAGAATACCATTCTTTACAAGGCACACAAACCAATCGATGTCATGTGTGAGAGGAAGGGGCAGGAGAGGCGATCGCTCAGAATAGAGCCCTAATCGCGGCAATGACCATGATGTAGGGGAAGAAGAACCTGATGATTTTTGGAATGACGATGGAAGAAGAGGGAGATCTTGATCACCTAGGCGTGATGTAGAGAACACCACAGGATTCGACATCCTTGGCACTGGTGTAGAATTCAACTACGTCATGATGCGGGGATCTAGTACTACTATCAAAACCCTCTCGAATGACAAGACAGAGTTCAACCTGTGCATGAGAGACTTCCCTTTGACAAGCGGGGGATGGAACAATGAGACAATGAATGATTCTTCCAATGACGTAGACCATAACGGGAATCAGGTGGTCTGGAAGGCATCAATAGCATTTATGTGAGCAAAGAGGATCAACCATCTGAATGTTTTGTGGATAAACCATTCGAGAACAACCTAGCAGTGGAGGACGTTTCCATGGGGGCTCGAGATAGAAAGCCAACTCTAAATACAAGCCCTACTGCCATGGAGAACCTTGCCAAACCATGGAAATTTGCGGTTATTGTCTAAATGGTCGGAACTACCATCGGCTATCTAACCCTAAGGGACAGATTGAAACAATTTTGGGGCATCTCTGGTCGATTCAAAATGCATGAGTTAGATATGGGTCATTTTGTGATACAATTCTCCAGTTGAAAGGATTATGAAACATCCATGTTCGGAGGGCCTTGGAAGCTATTCAGAAAAAATATTATGGTTTGGGAATGGAATGAGAATTTCACTCCATTAGAAGATTTTCCCGAGTTCATGGTGATGTGGGTTTGGATACTGAATTTGCCTCTACACCTTTATGTACATACAATGTTTGAATATTGAGGCCTGGCCTTAGGGCACCTTGTGAAAGTAGATGAACATACCAGGAAGAGAACTCAAATTTGATTTTCCAGGATGGTCATCTAGGTCAGTACTGTGAAACCTTTCATGCCAATGATCCTTATAAACGGAGTGGAGTTTGAAGTCGAGTACGAGAGCTTCCCCTGCATGTGCCTAGAATGCGGCGAGGAAGGACATATTTCAAAACACTATTGCAAGCATGTTCCCAATGACAATGGTGACAAGGACCAAGGGACCCAAGACAACAGTCAACACAATAACTAGACAGAAGACACTCCTAGCCATGAAGTACCCGAAACTTGGCAAACACAGAGAAAAGAAGTGGCAACAGAGGGCGCAAAGCACCACATATAGAAAAACCCCCAGTTCCAAATCATAACAATAGGTTCATTTCTCTAAACAATGAAGATCTGCAAGAAGAGGATAATCAGGATGACAACATTGCTACTAACATCAACATGGATAAACTGAGAAAAAATAGTGACTCAAGAGGTGCGAAGGTATGGAAGGCAAAAAGCAAGACAAATAAGGCACAAGAGAAGGGAAAAGATGGGCATGCTTTTAAAGAATCCACAAATACTATGAGCACAATCATCACACCTACATCTCACGAAGGTGGCAAGGAAACTCACACTTCCTTTAACGTGGAAGTTGATGAGATCATCATGGGAGTCTTCGAAACTACATCTGTCCAAAAATCTATAACTATATGTACTACCAACCTTCACAACCCGATCAACAATCCATCACCTCCCAGTATCCCATTACCACCAGATGACATGGGACCAATATTGGGCCTGAACTTCACAATCAATAGAAGAATGAGAGGTAGTGGATCGAAAATGAAACAAAAAGGCACCACACGTGTGCCAACTCAACTAGAAAACAGACGTAGAAGCTTGAGAATAGCTATTTGCAGTCGTGAACAGAACGCCTCCACTCTGGATATTATCGAGGAGGATGAGACTGGGATTGAGACAGACAACACTGATAAGGAGAAAGAGACATATTTTACTTCCTATGATGTACCCTATCTGTTTGTCCTTAATATCTTGTCAGTGATTGGCGCCCTTTGTTGGAATGTCATAGGTATTGGAAACAACGATACTTGCACTATGCTCAACGAAATTGTCAGAATCCATAAACCCAGTGTAGCTGGAATCCTTGAGCCTAGAATCAGAAAATCTCAAGCCATACACACTATCAAAATGTTGGGATTCACCAACTCTCACTGTGTTGAGGCATGCGGATTTTCAGGAGGCGTTTGGGTCTGTTGGAATCAAAATGATTGTGGCTTGGAAATACTCTATAGCCATCACCAATTCATCAGCTGTAGATTCAACAAAGAACCCTGGGTCGTCCTGAGGGATTTCAGTGCGATGACCCATCCATCTGAGAAATTTGGAAGCAATAGGTTTGTTGAAACCGATGCCCATCTCTTATGCGATGCTCTCACGGTGGCTGGGCTCACTGATATAGGATACACTGGCATGAACTACACCTATAAGCACAATATGCTTCATGAAAGGCTGGAACGTGCAGTAGCCAATGACTACTTTATCCTAAAGTGGGGGTGACATATCACTTGAACATCTCCCACATCTTTCATCTGACCACTGCCATGTCCATCTAAAGATGAACAACAGGGAATGGAGAAAAACCCAATTCATGACCAGAGATTCCTAACAAGGGGAAGCTACTTTCACCAAGCTTATAGCTCATAACTGGAACCAAGATGGGGACTTCAAATCCAACTTTCTTGCGATCCAGAACAAAATCAACACCTGGAGCAAGAACATGCACAAGTAAAGGAATGCTCAAAAGGAATGCCTCACTAGGAATATCTCAATGATGCAAAGTGCGATCGCAGAGAACTATGACATTGTATCTGACAATCTGTGCATTAAAATGGAGGAGGAACTCCTATTGCTTCTACATTAGGAGGAGGCAGGCATGAGGCAAAAAGCTCATATCAAATGGCTAAAGAATGGCAATTCATGCACCAAATTCTATCATGCATGGGTCAATCAAAGAAAGTAGAAGAACACCATACTGACTCTTAAAAACAATGACAATGTTTGGATCACTGACCCCAAAGAGATGCAGGCTATGATCTTGAGCCATTTCAAGAAAATTTTATCTACACCTGACTTCTCGGGTCCAGATACTTCTGTTGTTGTGCCGGGAAGGTTCAATAGACCATCTACGATGCATTTTAAGATTTTAGCTAGCACACCTACCTATAAGGAGATTCATGGCTCATTGAATATGATGGACCCAACCAAGGTAGTCGGGCCCGATGGTATCAATGTCAGATTCGTCCAAAACAATTGAACTATTCTCAAGAGTGCTATTACTAAAACTATTGTTCACACAATAGAAGGTCTACCTCTAAATGAATATATGTGCAATGCTACGATCATCCTCATGCCGAAAATCCCTCACCCATAAAGGTGTGAGCAATTTCACCCTATCTCTTTGAACAACATCATGTTGAAGCTCGCAGCTAGAATTGTGGTCAACAGAATCAAACCCCTCATTACTGGATGGATATCACCTGAACAATGTAGCTTTCTCCCTAGACGTCGAATCACCGATAGCATCACAGTGGTACAAGAGCTAATCAAAAGAATGAAGGCCAAAAATAGAAGTCCTGCCATGGCTATCAAAGTCGACCTCACTAAATCTTTCGATCAAATGGACTGGCCATTTATTGATGAAACAATACAGAAAACTAGAGTTCCAACCAACATTAGATACTTCATAATGAACTTCATTACTGGCGGTTCGAGCACTATCATTTGGAATGATAGCAGCTCTGAACCCTTCAAGGCCAGCAGAGGCCTCAGACAAGGTGATCCACTGTCACCATACATATTCGTCTTATGTCTTGAAAGGCCAAGTCAGATGATACAAAATAGTGTCAGTAATGGTGACTGGAAACCACTCAAAATGAGCCACTCCGAACCCAGGATTGCCCATGTCTGCTTTGCAGATGATATCATCTTATTTGTTGAGGCCAATGTAGACCAGATTAAGCTCATACTAAAATGCTTCGAAGATTTTGACAATTCTTCTGGACAATCTATTTCGTCTACTAAAACTCACATTTTCTTCTCCACCTTTGTCAATCAGTGGGTTAGAAGAAGAATTAGCAGAATCAGTGGGTTTCAAGTTACTTCTGACTTGGGGACTTATCTGGGTGTTCCCATCATTCACAATAGAATCAACAAGACCACCTATACTTCTATTCTCGAAATGGTGAACAGTCGTGTGAATGCATGGTCATCTAAATGCCTATCCAGGGCTAGAAGGTTGTGCTTGGATAAGACGACGCTCACCGCACTACCTACATATGTTATGCAAACAACAAGATTACCCCTGAAGCTTTGTGATTAGATTGATAGCAACGTGAGGAAATTCATCTGGGGAGGTGGTTTCAAAACTAACCCAGTATCTCTTATTGTCTGGAAGAAACTTACTAGCCCTAAGACTGAAGGCAGTCTAGGAATCAAATCCATGAGGGATTGGAACACTGCGTTCACCCTCAAGAACACTTGGGTCCTAGCCACTAATAGAAACTCGCAATGGTGCACTGGCCTGAAGTAGCGCTTTGACCGATTTGAGGACAAACAAATGATCAATGCCTCTCGAATGGCTATAGATGCCTTCAGAAAGAAAGATATTCCAAAAATCAATGCGCCTCTTAACACTCCTAAATAGGACACTCGTGCTTGGATGCTCACAGACACTGGCTTATTCACCACTGCATCTGCCTACACTCTATGCAGACCCATCTTGGACTCGTTGGTGTAGGCTAAATGGAACACCATATGGAAACTGAAGGTCTCATTGGCTATCAAATTGCTGCTATGGACTATGGTGCATGATGCCATTCTCACTAATTCCCAAAGACACAATAGGTACATGAATATGGATAGCTTCTGCCCTAGGTTCCTCCTTGAAAATGAAACTATGCTACATTCTCTTAGGGACTACGGACAAAACAAATCTATCTGGAGGAAGGTCTTGGACAACAATTTCAATAATGATTTCTGGAATGAAGAAGAAGGTAATAGTTGGATGTTCAAATGTATCAGCAAAGACAATTACCATGCCAGACTTTATGCTATTACGTGCAACACGCTCTGGCATAACAGAAATGAAGAAGTATTCAATAATAGCAAAGGAACTGTGGAGGGGATCACAAACCGTATAGCACATCAGGTTAAATTGAATGAGTTATCCATTGGAAGTGACAAGATTAGTACAACGAAGAACAACCCAGACTCAGACAATACACATTGGTCTCCTGCTAGTGCCGGATAGCTTACTATGAACTCAGATGTTGCTATCGGTAACACCAAAGCTGTTGTTGCCTATGTTGTAAGAAACTAGCTCGGGCAATGGATTGGGGGTTATGGTGAAACAGTTGCAACTACTAAAGTTCTCTATGCAGAGCTCACTAGAATACTCAAGGCCATGGAATATGCCAGCACCAACTTTCCAGGGTCTATTGTGTTTCATACTGATAGCCTTATTTCCACCCAAGTGATTCTGGAAGATGGTATGAGCTGCCCGTCCTATGCTAATGTGGTTTCCAGAATAAATAAACTGATTGTTGAGAAAGACTAATGCATCAACTATGTTAGTAGAAACTGCAATGCTACATCTAATTTACTATCTAAACACCATCTCAAAAATAATGAAGGTACCTTCACCTACTATAGTCCTCTTGCTATGCTGAGTAGTTTGATAACTAATGAGGCTAATTTATGTAATGGTAGTAGTACTACCAGGTTTAATTATGTTATTAGTGCTTGTACTCCTTTTTCAAATTCACTTGTATTGGGAAGACAAGATGAATAAATAGCTTCCCGACTTCCTTAAAAAAAGCACGCAAATTTCCAATCATGTATCTTTTACTAGAATAATTGCATTTCAAGTATATAAAGTACAAGTGAAATTGAGGTTACAACATCCTTCCCATCTTATAGGAATTTTGTCCTCAAAATTCAATTACTCAAACAAACATCTCAGGATAAGACTTTTACATGTCCTTATTTCACTCCCATGTGGCTTCATCCTCTTCATGGTGCTTCAAAAGAACCTTTACCATCTCTATCTTTTTATTTCATAGCTCTTTCACCTTGGTATCTAGTACCCTCACAAGTGACTCAGGGTATTTCAGCCTCCCTTGGAGTTTAATAGGTTCAATGCTCAGCACATGGCTTAGATCCTTCACATATTACTTTAGATTGGTCACATGGAACACATCATGCATCATACTTGATTGAGGGGGTAAGGCTAAATGATAAGCAGCTTCACTAATCTATTCTAGGATTTCAAACGAATCCACATATCGGGGACTCATATTTCCTCTGTTCTTATCTATATCTTGTAGGGGTCATATTTTTAGAAACACATGTTCACCCATAGTGAAGTGCAAGTCAGTCTGCTTCCCATCAACATACGACTTCTATTGATCCTGGGCTCTCTTTAGCCTTTGCTTGATCAAAGCAACTTTATCTGCATACAACTATTGTTCTTTTGACCTCAACAAGGTCCTCTCACCAACCTCATCCTAGTGAAGTGGTGATTGACATAGCCTCCCATAAAGAGCTTCATATAGTGGAATCTCGATACTGGCTTGGTAACTATTACTATAAGAAAACTAAGGTAGGGGCAAGTACTGCTCCCATGATCCACCCCAGTCAAGCACACAAGCTCTGATAAGTCTTCTAGGGTTTGGATCGTTCATTCTAACTGCCTACCAGTCTGGGGGCGATAGGTTGTGCTAACTTTCAACATCGTACCAAGTTCCTCATGAACTTGCCTCCATAACTTCAAAGTGAACTTAGGGTCACAATAAAAAATAATTGAACTCGGAAAACCATGCAGTCGAACTATTTCTATAATGTATAGTTCAGCTAGTACTAACAGTTTGGTAGTAATCTTTAAGGAATAGTGTTGACTTGGTTAGGCCATCCACTACAACCCATATTCCATTATGACCTATCTTTGTCTTGGGGATTCCACACGAAATCCCTAGTGTTCAGATCTCATTTCCTCTTAGGAATCTCAATTGGTTGTAGTAACCCACTAGGTTGTTGGTTTTAAACCTTCACCATCTAGCCTGTGAGGCAACTAGAAACATACGCCACTATGTCCTTTTATAGGCCACCAGAAATTATTTTTGTAAGTCTTTAAAAATCTTCATGGTACTGGGGTGTATGAATACTTAAAACCATGAGCTTCTTGCAAGATATGAGTCTTCATGGGCATATCCTCAAGAACTCAAATGCAACTTCCTATACTGGATTCAACCTTTTGCACCCATCAAGAGATGTGTTGAGACTTCTTCATCAAACCCTACATCTCAAATAATTTTGTATCATCTATCTGGAGGTTACAAGCTTGGTCAACAAGTTAAGCTCAGTTTACTTTTATTGGATACCTCAACTCTTGCATTCATTATTTTGATCATCAGATTCAATCTTACACCTATAGAATTCAAATTCCACTTGGTAAATATATCTTTATTTGAATTTTTCAATTTGAAGATACCTTGCTCTCCTAGGTTTTCCAATTATGTATCCCATATTATCTCCTATGGGGTTGGTAATTCCTAAAACTTTCTGTTATCCCAAAAGGGTTTCAACTTGAGTGTTTATTCCACTTATCATTTCCATTTCTAATATGGAATGTGTCAATCTCATCTCTCCCACTCATAAAAAGATGAAATAAGCATCTGGCTACAGTCCAAATACAGAGCTCATCCCATTCCAAGAGTAGATATGGTGCATCAAACATTACCATTTTATTCTCAAATCTAGGTTGAATCATTCTCCACATGACTCCCAAACCATGAATACCACCATTCCCTTAATTTCATGTATACATATAGGAAAAACTTTTCTCATAACCTTTGAGTCTTATCATAACTCCTATTTACGTTCCTTAGTCATTTCCTCAAGGTCTCTAGGGTGTCGATACTTTTGGGTTGATCTTACCCTTATGCATCTAGGGAGTGTCTCTCACTTTTACCCTTTGGGTCCCATGAACTCATGAAGGTGGCCAACCTCCTAACCCTTGGGCCTCAAGAAAACATAGTTGTTGCCTGCCGACCATATGGTCTTGTGCATTTAGGGAAAAATAAACTCCTACTCCCGACAATATAATCCCTTCTTGCCCTTAGGATTGAGTTAGGGTCCTATCATAGCTTTATTTTATTTCATCACACATTTTGCTTGTGTTTCCTCTAATAATTTCCAATAACATTGTACTCTTCAAAATTCTCACCCAAATTTCCTTCATCTCTTAGGGAACTCACAATTTTCCTTATACACCTTCATGGGAAACATGGCGACCTACCCATTTGGGCCTAAGCACCATTCTAAAAGTCACTTCCATAGTGACTTTTCTTCAAGTCCCTTAGAGATGGTCATACATGTGTCCAAAGAATCATACTCAATCTATGTGATTTTACACTTCATGAAATTAATATCTCATATTCTTTTTGAGTGACCTTTGATGTTACCTCAGTTCTTAAACTAATTTTAGAACTCACCCTTTTAGGAAGGGTCCTTTCCTGGGACAAGATAAAACTAACACTTGGCAGTACTAGGGTTCACAAAACATACTTGAATCCCAAGTTTATATTATAACAGGTAGGCATATTTCTTATTATTCCAGCCATGCATGTGGATAGAAAGTAGAGAACCTATTAAGCCATTTCTAAGTTTTTCATTACGGCATATCCATTTACCATTTATCAAGGTTGAACCAGTTTCATACGTACATATGATAGCATGTAGTGCTAGACCAACTTATGTGAGTGCCTCATCAAGCATATATCACAGATGGGGTTTCACTTAACCCAAAACTTGAGGGAGGTGCCTTGCTTAATCACTATGAAATCACTCAACCTTGTGAGCATTATATGCACCAGATACCACCACTTCCCCTCTTTGGTCTAGGAACCTCTAGTTTACCTCCTTAGCATTGGTCATCCAAACTGCATGACTTAGCTTCTCAAGCACGTACAAAACCAAAACATTATATGATATTTTCTTCCCAAATTTCTCTTTCAGATAAACAACCCTTAGAGACCTACACACAGAACTACCAACCTAAGTACAAGGCTTCACAACATATTACCATTTCATACCTTTCCAAGATCTTGGGACTCTATTTACATCACCTAGATGGTAGGTACTTATATCATCTACACATCTATGTAATAAGCCTCCTCTGTCTCTAAGGTTTGGTCCTACCAAGGACATCTAGGGTACACCAAGCCTCTAGGTATCATACATATAGTAGCTCAACTCATTCACTCAGGGGCAGTCTAGTTTAAGACTAATCACACAAATATATCTTATCATACCTCACATCTTGGAGTTTAGGTCCATGACTCCCTCTAGGTCTCCCTCCTTCCTGGAGTTAACCTTATAACTAGTCCTAACACCAGGGGTCCCTTTTTGTAGAAGAGGTTGAGACCCATGTAGATTCTAATCTTATCCTCATCTATCTTATCTTATCGGAGAAGCGCACACACTTGTATTATCAAATCTTATTGTCCAAACAGCCAAATTCTCAAATTCAGTTGAGGTCATCATACACCATATTAACTCATTATGTGATACTAAACCCCTTGTACATTCCATCTAGTATGCCTATCCCATAATCCAATAGGCATAAACCCTCTTGCTTAGAACCAATCCTCTTTTCCATCCTTGGCTTCACTTACTTTCACATAGATGCATGTCTACCTCCTACTCGTATCTAGGTGGGAACATAGATCTGTTTGGGTTACATCCTGGAGGAGTTTAGACTTCCTGGTCCCAAACTAACTTTCCCATTTAGAGTGTTTCATCTCTCATAGATCTTTTTCTTCTCTAGGGTAGACCCACCTCAAGTCGAGACATCAAAAAGTTACATTAAGGTTTACGTAACCACTTATTGTCTATGTTCCACATGTATATCCAAGTCCTTCACGTGTATCATGCAAGCCTAGACAACATATTTGCATGCATGGACCAACTAAGGTATCCCAAATTATTGGGTTCTCTCTTTCCCTATCCACTTCTATCAGTTTATTGGGGTGGGGTTATTATTTTTCTCCTGTTTTGTTCATTCCCCAAGATTAGGGCTTAGTGTTGAGGTTAGGGACTACAACATGTACCTTAGGTTTTGCAATTCCTTTGACATGCTAAGGTTGTTTCCCAAACCAGCCCTAGTTCCATCTAGGGTTTAGCCATAAAATGTTTTCTTTTTAGGATTATGTCCATTTTATTATTCGGTGAAGGATGCCTTAATCCCTAATATGCATAACCCTAGTACTCAAAAGGGATAAATAGAGCAAATACAGGTGCCTAGGGTTAACGAGCAAAGGCGGTCGAGAAGTGATGAAATTAGATGAGGAATCCTAGAGGTATGTTATTTTAAGTAAAGTCCTCTGACTTTTTCCTAGCGAGATGCATGTTCCCGAGAGTCCCTGTAATCTGACTAGTAGTGCGGAAATTTCCAACCATGGGATCGTGGTCCTTTCTAGACACAATTCTCTTTGAAAAACACTCTAATAATTCCATTTGGGCCCTACAAAATTCTTAGAATTTAATAATTATTATAGATTAAATTGTAAACCAATTCTGATACCAAATGCAACGACCCCTCCCCATGTTATCCCCTATTTAGGCAGACAGAGAGGGAATGGCCATTACCTTTATTACATGATTGAAGGTTTAGCAAATAACCAGAAATAATTTATATTTTTTTCACTAAATAGGAATGATTTCCACAAAGGAATTACATAATATGGTTTTCTAAGTTATGAAACATGAAAAGAAAACTAACTAAATCCTCCAAAGATCACATTACTAGTTTTTCTTCTTTGAGTGCCTTCTTTTCGTGGATGTCCATTTTCTTCTTGCTTGCGGAATAGAAAATTATCCTCAAATGGGGTGAAACAAAAGAAAAGTCAATAGAATGAGTTATACTAGTATGTGGGGGAGCCAAAATGTTCACATCTATTTGTAACAACATACTCACAAAAATTATTGTTACATAATTTTTTTATCATTTTCTTCATAACTCCTCAAACATTTTTACTCAACCTCTACTATATCCTCTAATAGGGTTTCATCCTTGTACCAGACTTTAGGCCGCCTCTCAATCTAGAGCTAGGTTCCTTATTGGCCACCTCTCAATCCAGAACTAGGTGCCATGTTGGTCTTCCCAATCTGGGGCATGACCCCTTATGATCTTCCTAATCTAGGGCGCATGCATAATGCTCGCGGGTTTCATTACTTTTCTTCCTATCCGTTCTCTCAAAAAAAAGGAGGGAGAATGATCGATTCAATGGGGAGCTTGGTTGTTAGTCATCACCATGACTTTTCATTTCCTTCCTTTCTCTAAATTTCCAGAGTTGGTATGCGTGTTTGAGCAAGTTATAAGCATATAATTTGATAGCCATATTGACTTTATAGATTCCAAGAAGTAAATATCATTGAAGCATTTAATTTCAAGCAATTTGAAAATACCTTGGAAAACATCGGGAAATTAAAGAAGTTAGTCATAGGTGCAACCACATTCCTTGATCAGGTGCACTGGAGTTCCAAGCAAAAATAATTAGGAACAACCAAACAAGAAACCTAGTAATTATACTAAAAGTTAAAGCATAACACCCATTTATCATTATTCTATCCAAAATATATCACTGAGAATGACTTGGGTTCCAAGATAGGATTTTAAGATCAACTTTAGGGCTTCATTAGGATTTTGGCTTTGAAAACCCTAATTACCACTTTTCATGTCCTTTAGGTTGACAAACCCTAATCTCATCATAAAGTGCACCTTTAATCTCAACGAAATCTAAATAATGGTTTGTTGAGTTCACATATGTTTCAACTTTCTCTTTTTATCCATAAAAGATCATTATTTTATTCTCAATATCAATTGGACACATTAGGATTATCAAAACCTAAAACTTAGGGTTCTTATACATTTAACACATTAAAGATGCTAACTTTAGGTAATTTTCGTATTAGAAATAGATCTAGGTCTTCCTTATATTTTTATTAAAAAAATTGCATTCTCCTGGTCAATTTTCATATATAACTTGTCTTGATCTGTGTTACCAATCATTAGTTATGACTTTTACACTATAAACACTAATCTGACCAATAGGGAAGAGCCAAGACAACACTACTTGTTGTTACTTTATTTTCCACATTGATTCGCCTAGACGGATAAGTAACTGCCACTTTGGCGTGCATTCCATGTGGACTGGTGTTTGAGTCGGGGATGTAAGGTCTCTTTTACCCCTGCTCTTGAGGTTAATGGTTTCCTATGCCAAAGGGGCAGGAAAATAATTCTTTAGGTTATCATCTTCAAGCTCACTTGCTTGCTCCTCTTGTTATGAACAAACCACATGGATTGTCAACTGAGTAGTTGACTCTCCTTGTCTCACTTAGGGGAGACCATATGATGGTACACACATCTCCTCTAGGTTCCTTCAGACTCAATGGGGGGTTTTCAATTAATTAGAGGAGCTAGGATTTGAGGGAACGATGGCTCGTCCTATGGCGAAGCACATGGAGGTGAAAAGAGGAGAAGGGTAGAGCTTTTCTAAGGAATTGGAGGTGAGGATGGTCTCCTTCAGGTCCAAGTAGTTTTCCCCCCTCGCTAGGTGAAACCACAATGCCTTATATAGGCACATCTTGGCGATGCCAACTCCAAAGGGTCTTCCCCTCAATGTTAAAAAGGGGAAAGACAATTAAGGTCACCACATACGTGTTATCCAGGGATGATCTGGCCCATAATTGTCTCTCGGATACAAAGGATAAGGTTCTAGGTGTGGTATGTTTCATAGAGGGAGAGAGAAGCCAAGGATGGTAGGAATTTACTGTGGCCCCATTTTCCTTTTTTTGGGCCAAAGGTAGAAGAATGTCCATAAGCCATTGGATCAGAATCCAATGGATGCTAAGAAGTGTGAAAATATTAATGGGTGCCACTACCAGAGATATACTTGGAAAGTATTTCATCAATTTCCATTTTGGAATTTTATTCATTAATTGCTATTAAAACCTTCTTTCTTCTAGGATTTAAGTAGGGTACTAGGAGCACTATTGTTATCCCAAATTTGGAGGATAAGTCACTATTAACTTTCTCAACATATATTTTATTTTGGGGAGTCATTAGAATGACTTAACTAGTCAAAACTTTCTATTTTAGCAAAAAATTGAATCAATTTTAAACACCACATGGAAATTCCTTTTTCTCTCAAATTTTGAAGGAAAGTCTATAATGACTTTATCTAACCATGGGCAAGGTTTGAGTCCAAAACTAAAAAGGAAAAGATGATTATCTTAATATGCAAGTATTCCCTTTATAAGGCATATTTCAAGAATTAAAACACATTCTTTTTCTCTTTCTTTCTTATCTATTTCCTTTATTTTGGCTGTTCTTTCTATTAAAAACCATGCATAAATGAGAACTCACTAATAGTGGCTATACATGTCAATTTCTAGAGAATTCTACATAATTCTCTCAAGTACACATAGTCATTATCTATTTTCCTTTACTTTATGCTTATTAGGAAATTTTCTTTTCTCCTTTTTCCCTTATATCTATTATTGGATTAATAATTCAGATAAAATCATGAAATCAATCATTTAAGGGAAATTTGCAAAGAAATCAATTCTTTAGAAACAAAGCACATAAATTTCCAACCATCTCTCTTTTACTAGAATAATTGCATTTAGAGTATATAAAGTACAAGTGAAATTGAGGTTATAATAGATAAATCTTGAATTTTAGTCTATTACTCCCTCACATTGAAACTATTGGTAAGGTATGCCCATAGAGCCAATCATATGATGATTGACATGGCATAATATCCTAAAAGGATTTGATTAATAATAGCATATATAAAGGAAAGCTTCCAGTCATCTGTTTCACTCGGTTATGAGATAATGAGAATACAAAGTGAATGTCTAGATAATTATATTACTCAATGATGTATGTTGTCAAGTTCCTATCCTTGTGATGAGATCATAGGATGTTAAGAGTACATATACATATTCTCATGTCCATGATCGGTTGTTATTGTGGACGGTTGATAGACAACAATAGCACATAAGGTCAGAGTGTGAGTTGTTTGATGACTAAATCTCATTAGTCGTGATATAGCAATATCAAATCAAGCACACAGATACATGCTATAGAATAGTGTATCAGACATACCCACCTTGATAGTGACACATGGTTTTGTGGTCATAGTCATCACGCATAGTTAAGTTGGTGATTGTGATTACTAGACCTACAATCACTACACTCATCACATGTCATTGGTTATTCTTCGACATCATCAAACACACTCCTAAAACATGGGTTGTTATAACGGTGATGATTGGGTGACTTTGACACATGAGGATAGACTGTGAGTGATAGATATGGGATTTGTCCCCCTACAAGAGTATGATATCCTATACACTTGATTAACAAGACTGAGAAACACATGTGCATGCACATGTGAATCAATATATGACATTGATGTCACATTATCTCAGACAGTCTGCTCTTGGTTCAAGAAACATGGATTGAATTTTGCGAGGATAACCAACCATGCCTCGAGTTCATCCTGCATATGAGAGATAAAGGAATTATACAATCACAGCAACATCATACACAAATTTTAGGTTGAAGTTGTTCTTTAACTTTCCATTTCACTTGGGTAGCACTGATGTGTGACTAGGCACCACTCTTTACTTGTAGTGTCATAAGCTAGTTATACACATTCACTGCCAACGTCATATGGGACCTATAGGGTCACACACATAGGAACTCATCTAGAAGAGGAGTTTGATCTTGAACGACAATTGGATTGATTACTAAAGTGTTTAGGTATTCAATTCACACAATTGATTACTTGAATGGCCAACTAGGTCTGCCAAGCCACCATCACTCAGTGAGACGACCTTTTAGGTAGTCAGACGGTTTTGGGGTCAGTTTAATTGGAGATTGAATTGGCTAAGTTTTTCCTTTGAACCAACCGGTTCAATATGATTGAACTGACTGACTTATCTCAACTCACCAAATGACTGTATGGGTGAGTGAGACGAGTGTCTCACTAGCGTGAGATGGCTCAGTTGCGACGAATGAAAGTTCTAGAGTTTCCCTGAACTCATTTCAATTGCACATACATGGGGAGCAAGTAAATTAATGTGTGGCATTAATTAGGAAATGATTTGCCAATTCATATCTGACTGGGAAAGCATGAATGATTATCTCTCTTAGCGAGACGACCATATCACAAGCGAAACAACTGTCTCAACTTATGAGACGACCATTTCAGCTGATACAAGTTGTGAAACTTCCTGAACTGTTATGCAAATTCAAGATCTTCCAGTCGTTTCCACTCCTACTTTAGTCTTGCATTGGGTGGGGATTGGGAACCTTGAAACTAACCCCTCCTATATATAGAGGGGTATTGGGGGCTTCCCAAAACTCAATACAGACAACTAAGAATCAGTTTCTTTGACAACTATTGTCCTCTCTGGTTGTGGAAACCAAGAGAGCCCGGGCAAGTCCTACCTAAAAAGGAGGGATAGCCAACAGGAGAGAACAATTGAGAGGTTGTCATTGTGGGAGATCAGGTTGGTGACTAGTACACCAACGGGTAGGAAAACTCCTTCCTGTCCATTCTTAGTGAATGATAAGAGTTTTAGTTGGTCCTTGGGGACTACTCTAGAGGAAAGCATCTTTTGGCTATTGATCGGAGAGCTTAGTACATAGACTGAGATAAACGAGAACCAAACCATCCAACTACACACAAATTTAGGGTTTAGGACATAACTACGTGTAAATTGCATATATATTATACCATATATATACATTAGTTTGGGATCTAGGTCAACTACACATCTCTACACATAATATATAATATATATGCAATTTACACATATCTACATCAATCGCATGTTCATACATGTGATGTGATGATTGACCTAGGAGGTAGTAATTCCTTGTGGCTCCAAGGAATTACAAGTAGACATGACCCAAACCTTCATCTTTTGTTTTATATTGCATGTTCACGTAGTGGGATGTAACATGTATATGATACATACTATATATGTGGTGATTGGATACAATATATGTATATATATGATATATATAAAACCACTCAATCAAGCATATTAAGTCTAAGATGCTTTCCAATAGCGATACACATGAAAAACTTGATCGACCAAGCATAGATTTTCACAAAGCATGATGCGTCGTCTATCTTGTGGAAGTTTGATGGTAGGTATGTATATTTGCACAAAGCATGGTGCGTATCTATTGTATTAGATATTGGATTCAGCTTAACTAGTGACCTAGAGAGCCCAGGTGCAGGGGCATGCAAATGATCATGGCAAGGTGTTGCGCATATCATCTATCCAAGAGTTCCATATGATGTAATTGGCAAGTTGACATACCTAGATAGTCAGGTTGTGGGTGATTGGAAAAAGTCGATTCATGACTTGATGAAACATGGATCTTGGTTCATTAGAAAATTATTCACTACAATTTTCTGAATTGATACTTGAGGGTTATCGATTTGAACAAATAATGAGAATGATAATTAATTAAATATCTAATTGTTAATGCTCAAATTTTAATCGAATCAAATCAAAATGAGTTTTTGACAAAATTGCAAATTCTTTCATAGAATCAAATGGCCACACTGAACAATCATTTTTCTCTATGGTCAGTCCTTGAGAAGGACAAACTAGTTGGGAACAACTTCAAAACTGGTTCAGGACGTTGATAATTGTTCTCACGTAGGCCTAGAAATGCTAGAACCAGATGAACCTGCTCAAAATGCACCAAGGGCTGAAAAGGATGCTTACAAGAGGCATATTGAGGACATTGTGGATGTCAAATGTCTGATGCTATGTTCCATGAAACATGAGTTGCAAAGGCGCCATGAGAACATGGGGGTGATTGAGATGGTCACACATCTCAATAATATGTACCAAGATCAGGCAAGATAGGAGAAATATGATGTCTCCAAGGCGTTGTTCAAGTGTACCATGACATAATCAGATTTAGTAGATCCTCATGTACTCAAGCTTATTGGGTATGTGGAGAACCTAGCTAGACTAGGATTCCCCTTGGGTCAAGAGTTGGCCACTGACGTGATTCTTTAGTCCCTACCAGAGTCATATAGTCAATTTGTCATGAACTACAACTTGAACGACTTTGACAAGCCATTGATAGAGTTGTTGGGCATGTTGAGGACAGATAAGACACAAATGAAGAAGGACAAGTCCAAGTCTGTGATGATCATCAACAAGACAAAGGGGAAGTCTAAAGGCAAAGGATAATCTAAGAAGAGTTCTAAAGCTAGCCAGAAGCCCAAGTATTCATATATCAAGGTAAAAGGTGGAGTAAAGAAACAAAGATGTGATTGTCACCATTGTCACCAACCTAGACATTGGAAGAGAAATTGCCCACTCTGGTTAGTGGAACTAAAGAAGAAGAAGGATGGCGTTGAGGCCTCCAATAAAAGGTATAAACCATATAAGATAAATTTGATTACTTCATCATTTTGGTATGATATACCAAATAAAGATCTGACAAACTAATGTGGAGGATCTAACAAGAAGTAAAGGCCTTCATGGAAGGACAAGCATGGACAAGGTGGAGCAAGTGTTGTGGAAGCCATAGTCTACATTTAAATTTATCTTAGCCCTATGGGCATGTAATAGAGTGATTAGAACTACTATTCCATTATGCCAATAGAATAGAAACATTTTCTTTATGCATCTTGTATAGACAAGGATGATTATCAATAAAGAATTATTAGTACTTCTATTTCAAGGATATGGTATTGCATTGTATTGGACCTAAAAAATCTTGTGATATTTATGCCAAATTATCAAAGATGAATGTTTATAATGTTTACACCAAAAGATTATAATTGATAACTCAAGAATATCACTAGAATTAGTCATCTTGTATGAATATGAGAGGTGCATGCCTAGAACACATATTGATGTTGATCTACATTCCCTTGGTTATTGAACCTAAGGAAACATGCAAAGTCTTACTTACACACAATATGACATGACGTTCTTCACTAGATGTAGTGGGAGGATAAGTCTTCCATTAGACCTCATACATATGATACATGAAGATCTCATGGAAAGAATGCTATAGATAAATAATTTACGGGTAATATGATGATATGTACCAAATGAAATGAAAGCATCAATGTCTTGAAAATGTTCATGGAGATTGTAAATGAAGTATATCATTGATGAAAGTATTAAGATAATTTGATATCAGAAAATGTTGAAATACTTTATATCAATACCTTGAGCACCTTCATGAATGAACTGTGATAATATATCACAAGTCAAATTCATATGAACATTATGATGTGTTAGAATGAAGGAATTATACCATGATGAGTCATGAAATAATAATTAATTAATCTAGTCTTCTTATATCCTCATAAATATATACCTATCACTAAATAATGTACCACAAGAATGGTTTGTAAGAGATCATATATGATATGATTTGGGAATGTCCCAATACGTCTAAAGCATTGAAAACCACCTTGAGAAAGTTGTTTCTTAAGAAGGTTTATCCATAAACCATGATAGTTGGAGATTACTATTAATCTGAATCCAATAACAAAATTGTTTTGTTAATAGGATAATAGAGTTCTTAAAGATTTAGTGGGAGTAAAAGTAATACTCAAAGTGTTTGAGGTCAACAACAAGGGTACAATGTGAACAATGAGAATCACAAGTTGTCATGGAATATCAGATCATCATGTAATACAGAACTAAATATTCTAGTAGAATACATTTGAGATTTGAGGATTTTGAATCCAACTAATCAGATAGGTTGGTCATATAGGATGAGACAACTAGTCAACTAGAAGCCTTTTTCTGAGCTATATGGAATCCATGTAAGCTAACAAGGTAGGACCTTGATAGCACCAGCTAAAGGGGTAACACCTAAAGGGTACAATAGTGTCTTATGATCAAGACCTACATGGATAACATAAAAGGACAAATTGGTGAATAAATCAAGTTTAAAATGTTGAACATGATGGAAATCTGTTTACCAATTATCATGCTTGTTGTTGTAGTTAAAATGGACTATCATATTTTGCATATGAAAAATGGAAACTGGATTTCTTAAGGGAATACATTAGAGGATGTGTATGTGACACAACCTAAAAGGTTTCAAAACTTCATGAATGAAAATTAAGTCCACAAACTACAAAGTTCAATCTAGGATTGAAACAAGCAACTCAGAAGTGGGATCTTTTAACTTGACAAGATAGTTGAAGAGTTTGACTTAAATCAAGACAAAAGAAGAAATATGTGTTTACAAAATATTTAGTGGGAGCATATATGAATATTCCACATATGATAAGGAATAACATCTCAATATTGTGAATATTAAGAACTGGCATGAAAACTCCTTCAATAATGAAGGATAAGGTGAAACGTCATACGAGATAAGGACCAAGACCTATAAGATAGTTCTTGAATGTTTCACAATGGAAGTTTGCATACAATAGCAATATGTTGAAAGAGTTCAACATGGAAGGATTTATTAGTAGAGAATATGGATTAGTCTTTCATGAGCCCTATATTCCATATCTTGTGAAGAATGGAAATATCATGAATAAGATTCCATGGGCCAGCCCAATAGTGGATCTATCATGTAAGCTATTAACAAGCTTATCCCATATAATCTTGTATGTATTAGACATGACAAGATGATAAGATTTTCAATAAAGGTTATTAGAAATTCATTAAAGATATCCATTGGTACTTGAGAAGTGACTAAGGATAGATTGCTAGTCAATGATGATAGCAATAAAAGGAAGAGTTAGATGTAGAGAGTTACATCGATTCAAGCTTCCATAAATGAAAAAGGTGATCGCAAAATGAAAATATGTTTGATTTAAAAGAATAAGTGATAGTTAGTTGGAAAGGTTCTGAACTAATAGCCATTAGTTCTAATCTATAATAGAAGATGAGTATACTTGTGTTGTGAACACAATATGATATTGTATGGATCTAAAAGGTTCATATGATGAACTTCTAGATGTTCCGACCATTGATGACTCAGTAGAGATACTGTGACAATAGTGGAGCTAATTGTTAGACATTGAATATGAGATACCATATTACAACTGTTTCATCTTAGAGAGAAGAGATAGGAAACATGCAATATACCGACCATAAGAAAAGTGTTGCTAACCTACTAAATCAGCACTAGTGCAACAGAAGCATGTTGGACATGTTTAGATCACTAAGGATGAATCCGTTGGTGATTGGCTCTAAGTGCAAGTGGGAGTCTGTTGGTAAGGTATGCCCGTAGAGACAATCATATGATGATTGACATGGCATAATTACCTTAAAGGATTTTATTAATAATAACATATATAAAGGCAAGCTTCTAATTCATCTATTTCACTCAATTATGGGATAGTGAGGATACAAAGTGAATATCTAGAGAATTATATTACTCAATGACGTATGTTGTAAGTTCCTATCCTTGTGATGAGATCATTCAGATGTTAAGAGTACATATACATATTCTCATCATGTCCATGATCGGTTGTTATTGTGGAAGGTTGATAGACAACGATAACACATAAGATCAGAGTACGAGTTGGTTGATGACTAAATCTCATTAGTCATTATATGGCAATATCAAATTAAGCACACAAATACATGTTAGAGAATAATGTATCAGACAAACTCACCTTGAGAGTGACACATGGTTTTGTGGTCACAATCATCTCTCATATTGAAGGTGGTGATTGTGATTCTTAGACCTAAAATCACCACACTTGTCACATGTCATTGGGTACACTTTGACATCATCAAACACAGTCCTAAAACATGGGTTGTTATAACAGTGATGATTGGGTGATTTTGACACATATGGATAGACTATGAGTGATAGTTATGGGATTTGTCCCTCCTACTGGAGTATGATATCCTGGCCACTTGATTAGTAAGACTAAGAAATACATGTGCATGCACATGTGAATCAATGTATGATATTGATGTCACATTATCTCAGACACTATGCTTTTAGTTCAAGAAACATGGATTGAACGTTGAGAGTAAGACCAACATTGCCTCGAGTTCATCCTGGATATCAGAGATAAAGGAATTATACAATCACTACAACACCTTACACAGATTGTAGATTAAAGTTGTTCTCCAACATTCCATTTCACTTGGGTAGAACTGATGTGAGACTAGGAACCAATCTTTGCTTGTGATATCATAAGATAGTTATGGACATTCATTGCCACCGTGATATGGGATCTATAGGGTAAAATACATAGAAACTCATCTAGAAGAGAAGTTTGATCTTGAATGACAATTGGATTAATTACTAAAGTGTTTAGGTATTAATTCACAAAACCGATTGCTTGAATGACTAACAAAGTTCACCAAACGACCATCTCATCAAGTGAGACAATCATTTGGGCAGCCATGTAGGTGTCTTATTTAGTTGAGATAGATGTTCAGGGGTCAGGTTAATTGTAGATCAAATTGGATAAGTTTTTCCCTTGAACCAACCAGTTCAATATGATTGAACCGATCGGCTCATCTCAACTCATCAGATGACCATCTGGGTGAGTAAGACGGACGCGTGATTGGTGTGAGATGGCTCAGTTGGGATGGATGAAAGTTCTAGAGTTTTCTAGAAATCATTTCAATTGCGCATACATGGGGTGCAATTAAATAAATATGTGACATTAATTAGGAAATGATTTGCCGATTTATATCTGACTGGGAAAGCATGAAATGACCATCTCACTTAGAGAGATGATCGTATCACTTAGCGAAACGAATGTCTCTCCAGTGAGAGGATCGTCTCGCTTAGCAAAACTAATGTCTCGTGAGTGAGAGGACTGTATCGGCTTATGATATGACCGTTTCAACTGACGCAAGTTGTGAAACTTCCAAAATTGTTGTGAAAATTCATGTTCTTCCGATCCTTTCCACTCTCGCTTTAGTCCCACATTGGTTGAGGAATGGGAACCTTGACCCTAACCACTCCTATATATAGAGGGGAACTAGGGGCTTCCCAAATCATAATACATAAAACTAAGAATTGGTTCATCTAGCATCTATTGTCTTCTCTGGTTGTGGCAACCAATAGAGCCCAGACAAGTCCTACCTGAAAAGGAGGGATACCCAACAGGAGAGAACAACTGAGAAGTTGTCGTTGTGGGAGAGCATGTTGGTGACTAGTATAACAACGGGGAGGATAAATCCTTCCTATTTGTTCTTGGAGAATCACATGAGTTCTAGTTGGTCCGTGTGGGATACTCTAGAGGAAGGAGTCCTTTGGTTGCTACTCAGAGAGCAAAGTCAACCTGCAATTTGTGGCGAGATCACATGAGTCAATGTAGAGGTTGCGTAAACATTGTTTGTGGTGAAGAATAGGAGTTGCACAACCACCATCCAAGAGAAACTTGTCAACAGTTGCAAAGAAGTGAAATTTATCACTGGACTTGTTCTAGGATCATGTATAACTTGCTAAAACCATCTTTCCTATTTCATAGTAGTTGACGTGATCTTGTTGTATTGAGGAATATAGATAGATAAAAATTTTGTTTCCACTGATATATTTTGTGCCCATATTTCCCACGAGAAACAAGGTACATACTTATCTTTGGCTTAAATACCCCTCATATACCCCTTGCTTTAGGAAGCTAGTCAAGACTTAAAATACAACTTCTTGTTAAAGATAAAGTCTTTCATGTTCATGCTTTCTTTCTTGTTAGTATATTTAGTTTTAGAGAAGCAAATGTGTTACTTGATTATGTGATTTTATATGTTTGCATAGAATACTCAAAACAATTGTGCTGATGTGTACCCATTTTATGATTAATAGGTAGACAATGATAATTTCTAGGATCACGTTCTGTTATTATATGTTCTTCTTCTATATCTATGTTGGACTCAATGAAATGCCAATGAAATCTCATGTTTTGCATTTAAAATGGATATGGTTTGGGGGAAAAAGGAGGATCAATGGGTTTGGGGGAAAAAGGAGGAGGAGCCTCTTTCATAATAGTCTCATCCCTAATATAGGTAATTAAGATTAGGGTAGGCTTGATTGGCCCCATACTGCTTATAGAAAGAATGAGTGTGAGCAAAGTGGCCTCTCTCAACATGCCAATGGCTTTGGGAGTACTACAAGAGATAACGGTGGTTTAGATGGTGGCCTTGGTGTTGCGACTCATGCTCCATGTGCTGCTGGGAAAGCTTAATGTGGTCTAGTTGTTGTTGGATCTCGTGAAACCCATAAGGCCCCTCGAGACCTTCAGTACTAGTTGTATGCCTCCTGCTGCGGCTCGATGGCAATGGAGGAGGATTGGTCTCATTGTCATTGACCTCCAGGGAGGCACTCTAATGATGGGGTATAGCCTCAGGAGCAAAACCCTCTACAATAGGGTTCTTGTGGAGGAACCTCTGGATATGGGCATGTAGGTTTTGTGAATCATAGCAAAGTGCTCCAAACCTGGCGTATTAGGGAAGCTCAAGATGAAAAGTGGTATCAGTGAAATTCAAGGCATAAAACCCTACTGGAAGCTAGGGTAGATGATGTGGCTCACCCGAAGGGAGAAGGTCTATCAAATGTTGTGTCACCTTATGCAAAACTGCTATGAAGGGAATACGTGTTTAACCTAAATAGGTGGTGATAGCCATAACTAAATGCCCCACACTGAAGGTTGAGATTTTGCTTCTGCTAGCCTAGAACTAGATGTGCTCAAGAATTGCACTACCTCATTTGAAGGACTCACCATGAAGGAGGAACCACAAGGTATAAATATTTTTTAAATTGATAGTACCTTGACTACCAAACATGCTAAAGATAGTACATGTGAAAATCTTATGGAGGTAGAGGACCGCTGGATTATGTATGTTAGATGCCTTGGTATCTGATGGCAGAAAGGGGGGTTGGTCGGTGAGGTTCACCCAAAACTTGTCAGGGTCATATTGATTATGGAAAGTGGTGTGGGAGTGCACCATGCACCATGAGATCCACCAAGGATCTTCAACATCAAGTAAGAGGGAGGTGATCTATCTGGTGTAGATCTCTATATATCCCTTGAAGATGTGGATCAACCGTGAGGGGTACCCTTGGAAGTTTTGGAGTCTCTTAAATGTTGTCATGAACTCTAGGATGAGCTCAAGGTAGATGTGCTCAACCAACTAGATGAAAGAAAGTATGTGGTTCTATTACAAAAAATGGTGATAATGGAGGTGTGGTTCCCTAAGGACTAAGAGCACCACCACACGCCCAATGAAGAAGGGAGACTTTGATCATGCCCAATTTGGAGAATTTGTCATTATGGTTGTTATCGACGAACTAGACATATTTTCCTAGGATGGGGGCAATGTGGGGACTGTGAGAGATGATCCAGTCTGGGCCCCAACTAGTGGCTCGGTCATCCTTAGCTTGGTTGATGTAATTATCAAATTTATTGAGGTCAACCATCATCTCCTCAACTATCTCAGGTGAGGATGCTGGTGGGATCAAGAATTTGGATCCCTCTGCTTGACTCATGGCTGTGAGGAGGGTCATGGGATGTGATTTTTGGACCACAATATTTCCTTTACATAGGCAGTTGAAAAGGTTGCGCCAGGGTTCATCTGAAGACATTGTGCATCTGATGGAAACCCCTGGTCTCTTGACTAGGGAAAAGGGTTGACCAATTTATGTTCTAATGCTGATGCAAAAATGGAGATCGCTTAACTCATGTTGTGAGTTGCTCAACTTGGTTGTTTTCAACCTGCTATTTAGAATCACTAGTCGCTCGATTGGCATCATGAATCGCTCAACATGTAAGGAAATGAAGTGGTGACAGAGAGTCTCAGTCATCCCACCTGTTCTATGAGTTGATCGACTCATAGTGGGGATTGTTTCTGTGAAGATAGTGTCATGAACTACATTGATGAAGGGGGAGACAGTGAGGTGACACAAGGTGGGTCGGTCGTCTGACTCATTGTGAGGTACATCATCAATGGTTGGCAGATGACGAAAAGTGGCAACTTCCTCAACTTGCTAGAAGAGGTTATACATTGATGGTGGTGTTGCAGAGGGGAGTCACTCGACTTGATCGCTGAAGGGACTAGGCAACAATGACAATAGTGCTCTATAGATCACTAGAGGAGGGGTACTCGACTAAGTTTGGTGATGTGAGTTGACCCCCACCTCAAGAGGGTTTTATAACACTATGAGATTCCCGGTAGAGCGATTAAGTTACGTCGGTCGAGCGACAGGGTTACCCCAGTCAATCAACTCAGACATCGTGGGGGTATTCAAATTATTTCAAATTTCAAATGTTGCTATCGTAAGTTGTCAGCCAGTTGGGATGCAATTGAGCGATTCATTTTTTTAATATGCAAGGCAAGGGGATAAGGTAAATTGAGAATAGCTAAAATACAAAAGAAAAATAAAAAGAGATTGTAAAAAGGAGAGAAGGTTATTAGTAAGGGGGAGAAAAGAAATGTTGGGTTGCCTCCCAACAAGAACCATGTTTAATGTCGGAGGCTCGACACCTACAATCAATTCATGGTCAGTGGAGGCTTGGAGAGAAGCAAGCTGTCAGTTGGGAGATGTCTCACACCATGTTGTATGAGAACCTCAACAATGAGAAAACACTTTAGCTTATGGCTATTCATAATGAATTCACCGTAAAATCTGTCCCAAAGGATGAATGCTCCATTATTATGAGCATGCTTCACAAGATATGGTCCATACCATTCAGATCATAATTTCATAGGGAAGAGTCACAAGCAGGAGTTATAGACAAGGACCCGATTACCCACTTGAATGTATTTCCTTATTAAGTGGCCATTATGCCACATCTTGGTGTGAGCTTTGTAAATCCTAGCCCTTTCATAGGCTGTCATGTAGAGTTCATCTATCGCTTGAAGTTGTAGAGAGTTTTGTTCTCCAGTCACTGATAAGTCAAAGTTGAGCATTCAAATGGCTCAACTAGCTTTGTGTTCCATTTCCACAGGTAAGTGGAAAGACTTCCCATACATGAGATAGAAGGGTGTAGTCCCCAAAGGTGTTTTGGAAGTGATGCAGTAAGCCCACAAGGCATTATTGAGATTGAAGGCCCAATATTTCCTTGTACGGTTCATAGTTTTCTCCGACAAACACTTTATTCAGTGACTGGAGACTTAAACTTGACCGCGTGTTTGAGGATGATAAGGAGAAGAAACTTAATGATGGACCCCATATTTATGCAATAGGGCCTCAAAATTCTTTGCTAAGAAGTGTGATCCACCATCTGAGATGATAGTGTGAGGAACTCTTAAATGGGGGAATATTGTATCTTTATAGAGTTTTATCACATGTTTTTGTGGGGATATCCTATACCCATCCATACACATAGTCTACAACTACAAGGATATATTCAAATCCACAAGAAAATGGTAAGGGGCCCATGTAGTCTATCCCACGTACATCAAACATTTCAAGTTTGTACATCAAACATTTCAAGGGTAAGGGGCCCAATATTTCCTTGTACAGTTCATAGTTTTCTCCGACAAACACTTTATTCAGCGATTGGAGACTTAAACTTGACTGCATGTTTGAGGATGATAAGGAGAAGAAACTTAATGATGGACTCCATATATATGAAAAATGGCCTCAAAATTCTTTGCTAAGAAGTGTGATCCACCATCTGATATGATAGTGCGAAGAACTCTAAAATGGGGAAAGATTGTATCTTTGAAGAGTTTTATCACATGTTTGGAATCACATGTTTTTGTGGAGATATCCTCTACCCATCCATACACATAGTCTACAACTACAAGGATATATTCAAATCCACAAGAAAAGGTTAAGGGGCCCATGTAGTCTATCCCGCGTACATCAAACGTTTCAAGTTTGTACCATGACTTCATTGGCATCGACAAAAAGTTTAAAGAGGTAGGGGTCATCCCAGTAGAAATATCTCACGTCATGCAATAATTTTTGTTTTGGATGTCCCTTATATTCTTGATGCAACATACTAGTCACCAAGTAATTCACGTAGCCGGCAAACCAAGGAAATTGAGCTTCAGATTTGAGGAATTGGTCATTGGATAAGGAATCATCATTGGAGGTGTCATCGCCAGGTTGATGGATAAGGTGCCTGAGATGATCTGTGATGACATTTTCAGACCCCTTCTTTTCTCGGATTTGAGGTTAAACTCCTAGAGTAACAACATCTACTAAAAGAGTGTAGGCTTGGCATCCTTTTTAGTCATCAAATACCGAATGGTTGCATGGTCTGTGTAGATAATCAACTTAGACCCCACCAGGTATGAGAGAAATTTATCAAAAGAATAAACAATTGCCAATATTCTTTTTCTATGGTGGTGTAATTTCTATGTGCGTCATTGAGGGTATTTGAATCATAATATATGCATTGATGACTTTTGTCAATCCTCTGGCCAAGGATGGCTCCAACGACATAGTCAATGGCCTCACACATGACCTCAAAAGGGAGCGACCAATCAAGAGCACATATGATGGGAGACATGGTAAGAGCTGACTTTAGGCTATTGAAACTTGTGAGGCAATCCTGGTCATATGTGAAAACTGCATCTTACAAAGGAGGTTTATCATAGGTTTATTGATTTTTAGAAATACGAATGAAACAATGGTTGAATCCAGCAAGAAGGCACAAATGCCTCAGACGGGTGTGGGAGGAGGGAGCTTGGTGATGACTTTTATTTTACCATTGTAAACTTCAATACCTCTATTTCTCACTCTATGGCTAGGTACAATTCCTTCTTTGTCCATAAAGTGGCACTTCTTCCAGATCAGAATCAAAGTGTGGTTCTTTACACTTCTTGAGGACTAGAGAAATATGGTGCAAGCATGCGTGAAAGGATTATACATAGATGGAGAAATAGTCCATAAAAACTTGCATTACTTTCTCAGTCAACCCAGCAAAGATTGCATCCATGCACTGTTGAAAGGTGGCTAGGGAGTTGTAGTGGCTGAAAGACATTCTTTTGAAAGCATAGGTGCCGAAGAGACAAATAAAGTTGTTTTTTTCTTGAATGCCAGGATGGATGGGGATATGGTCAAATATGGAGTAACCATCCAAGTAGTAGAAGTATTATTTGTGAGAAAGGAATTCCAAAACAAAATTGAGGAAGGTAAAAGGGAAATGATCCTTTCTAGTGGCCTTGTTTAGTTTGTGGTAGTAAATAAATGTTCTCCACCCAGTGAAAGTGCAGGCGGGGATGAGTTCATATTTTTCATTTTTGATCATTGTAGTTCTACCTTTCTTAGGCACTACTTGAATGAGACTTACCCATGGTGAATCGAATATCAGGTAAATAATCCCAGTCATACGAACCTTGGTTTCCTCCTAGCGGACAACCTCTTTCATGTTGGGGTTCATCTTGCATTCTTGAAGGTTTCTATTCCTTGACCATGGGTATTTTGTGCATGCATATTGGCATAGCTAACCCCTGTAATATCATACATCTTGTATCCTGGAGCATCTTTTCTCTTCTTTCATTTAGTCATGACTTTACTTTTTTTAGTAGAAGTAAGGTCAGAACTTATGATGACAGGAAAAGTCTCGTTGTCATCAACAAAGACATATTTGAGGCCCTTTCGAAGGGGCTTCATTTTAGGAGCCTATGGAGATTTGACTTTCTATTCTAGGGTAGAGACCATTTTTAGGTCCTCTACTTCAGTTGTGGTATCTTCGTCAAAAGTGTCAAGATGGGCTAGGTACTGGTAGACCTGCTCATTGTCAAAATTAGATGTACTCAGATTGGTAAGGGTTTTCTGGAGGCAGACCTACTCATTGTCAAAATTAGATGCACTTAGATTGGTAAGGGTTGTCTGGAGATGATGTCAGAGACTTTCCTGTCCTATCTAAGATGGGAAATGTTGTCCATGCAATCAAGCAAACCGACTTCTTCTTGGAACCTTGTCTTTCTCATGCTTTCAAAAACTTAGAATTCTAGAGTTTATCACTCAAGGTGCAAGAGTATGGAGCTCATCTTGACATCAATCAAGCCGCATGTAGTTGCAAAAATGATCAACCAAAGATAGGGGATAGCAAAGATCCTCCTTAATATCCATGATGAAGAAATCACAAGGAACATATGCTTCCTTTCCAACCTTTATTGTGACCTCCTCGATGATGCCCATTGGCTTAGTCATAGAAGAATCTGCCAATTGGATAGTCATTGTGGGCGGGTAGCATATTGAAAAACGCCAGTCTGCTGCATAGACTATAGGGAATAATTGAGATTCTAGTGCCCAAGTCGGTGAGACCTTTATGACTTATATTATCACCCAAATAACACCCGATCCAAAAGGAGACGAGGTCTTCTACTTCTTCAACATTTTTTTAAGAAGGATTTCGGTGGTGGTCCTTGAAAACTTGACAGACTTGTACTTTTCAGTGGTGTAATTTCAATTAAATAGTCTTGAAATATTTGGACCATGTGACATATCGTCATGTGCATCCAAGAAAGAGATGTCAACACATATTTGTTTCATGGTGTCTTTAAATTTCATCAATCTGGTGTCAAGCTGATTCTTCTTGAGGTGTCCTTGATAAGGTGGACGTTGCATGTAGATTGGTACGTCATGATCGACATCTGGTACTACTAGAGTTTCGACGACATGAGGTTTTTCTGCACTAGGAGTGATAGTTTTTTAGGGTTTATGGTTTTTTTATCATGATCGTATCATCATCATTGAAACTTATAGAAGTGGCAGGATGGTTCTTCAAAGGAAGGGGAGAAGAAGAAGAAGGAGGATGATAACATGTGGAGACAACTTTCAATTGCTTAGGAAGTTTAGGGTTGTTCTCAGGTTGCCCACTAAATGCTCATCCTGGAGGGCGTTGGATGGCAACAAGTTGTTCAACTTGTGAATCTATTGCCCTTTAAGAGACCATCTAGGACAAAATGAGTTGTTTTAGTTGCATGAATTATGCATCAGTATTGGAAGTGGGTGCAGGCTACTGCACCTATTGTTGTTCCTATTGTGAGGCCTAATTGAGGTTATGAAATTGTTTCATATGGTTTTCGAAATTTCCCTGGTAGTGGTTTGATTGTGGAAATTTTCGTAAAAATAGGGTGGTGGACGACCTTAATAATTCATTTGAGGAGGCAATTGTTGGGATCAATTTTCAACACCAAAAGGATTTCCATATTGGAAACTTGGATGATTTCTAGTTTGATTGGGATTGTAGTAAGCTTGTATATGAATGTTGTGAATGGAGTTGATGTCCTCCATTTGTTTCCCAACTTCATGTTGCATGTTGTATAATATTAGACACTAATGTGTGGGATGATCAAAACCATGGAAAAGTCTACAAAGGATTTCGGTACCATATTGAGATGGAGGAGGTCCCCATCATGTGGAAGAAGGATGGGTAGATTCTTGTCGACTTTGTTTCAATGTAATCATCTTGAGACTCTCGACTATCGATCTAAGCTCAAAACTATTCTCATCCTTAGCAAAATGGAAAACTGCTTTCCCTAAACAAGATTGATCTTGAGTCTTAGCACTTCTTTTGATTGCCTCCCAATCGCTATCAAAATTCCAGTACACGAAATTTCCTCCCAAGGAAGAGTCCAACAAATATTTGGTATCCAAATCAACTTCTCTATAGAATGTTTCAATCAACTATAGTGGGCGAATGCTATGGTGTGGTAAATGGTGAAGTAGATCCTTGAATCGTACTCATGCCTCTCCCAATGTTTGTTCAGGATTCATATAAAACTGTGTAATTTTCCCCCGGATTTGATAAGTGAGAGATGGGGGTAGTAGTTTCCAAGGAATTTGGACCTCAGGGGTTCTGAAGTGGTGAAGCTATCACCTTCCATAGCATTGTACCATGAAATGGTGAGATATGCTAGTGAATACTTGACAAGTATTAATTTGAGGGAATCTTCTGAAACATCATGGCCATTGAATAGAGCACAAAGATTAGTGAAAGTTGGAGGCAGTCTTGATAGTTTTCTCCCAACCTTCCTAAACATGCAATTGCTTAAAGCATAGTAATCTAGTGTTTGTAGATTTTGAACTGAGGAGAAGTAATAGCAGGAGGGATGACTGGATGTAATGCCTCAAAAATCAAAGGAACTAACAAATCCTTGAGTTATTTCTAGCACTCTTCTTCTTGTTTAGCTTCCAAGACGGATGTCATGGCTGCTCTATCGCAGGCTAGCTATGACCCCATCTATTCTTCTATGATTATCAACTTCAATATCCATCCTGATTTGATTGACACTATTATGATAATAAATGGTTCTGCCAATTTTTGGATCGAATGGTATTTTGTCAACTCTTTGGGAGCGTCTCATGTACCATAATTAGCTTGAGAAAAGGGACAAAATTTAATGATTCAAGAGAATAAGAGCAACAATTATGTAATTTGTTTACAAAAAAAACGCACTACCTGAATGGAAACTCGGTAGAAGTAGGAGCTACATACTTGAATGGGACTCGATAGGTGAGGAAAAGAAAAATGACCCTAACTATACAAAGTGGCTCATATTAAAAAAATTCCATCTTCCTTCCTAGGTAAAGACACCAAAATTTGATGTATCATCGTGAACACACAAAATTCACCAAAGAAAGTGTCTCTAGATTTTAATCGTAGATGTCTACTCGATCCACTTATAAATAGGTGAATATATTTAGTACAGAAGGTATCAATTTCAAAAGATGATGTGTCAAAAGTTAAGCTCAAATAGAAAGAAATGAACAATATTTAAACTAAAGTTAGGGGAATGATTAATCTAAGCAACAAAGTAAAATTAGTGAATAAAAAGTGTTGAATTGATATGAAGAACTGAAAGGAATAAAATCAAATTGCAAGAATTGAAATTAAGTTATCAACAAGATTAAAAGTGAAGAGAGCAAAGAGCATACGGAATCAACTGATTAGAATTAATTCAAATTTATGAATTGTCAGAAGTCTGGGTTTCACCCCACGAACTCCATAGTTAAATTAGCCACTTTCAAATTTCCCTTTTAAGGTATTTTCAAAATAGGACCATGGAAATTTGTCATCTTTAGAATTAGAATCCATGGATTAAACATGCGACAGACTCGTGGTCATTGGTGTCCTGGGGGTCCTTGTTTAATTGTCCAATGTAATCCCGTCATTGGTTTGTTCAAGGAACACATGAGTCTTATCTAATGTTTTAGTCCACAAGTCTACGGTTATATCGTCATGGATCATAATAGTCGTCGATCATGACTGATCAGATAATATTCCATGTTATTAAGTAGATAAAAACACATCTTTTATATATTTAAAGGGGGTTTACAATTTGCTAAGATAAGATATGGAGATCATGGGGCTACTCCCCATGTCCCGAAAAGGGGGAACTACTCAGACATAATGAAAGTGGAGTAAGGCTAGAGTATGAAAAGTTGGATCCTTTTGTCTTTGGAGTCCCCCCTTATTTTATGGGGATAAAGGAGTGGGAAAAACCTAGAAATAAGGCTTGGTGGTGGCTGCATCTTCATCTCTCGAGTCTGAGTTGATAGTCCTAGAGGCTTGAGTTTCTCGATTGGAATTATTTTGATGATTCATCCTGAAGTATGCCGGTTGAGATAATTTGCATTGATGAGTTTTTCGATTTGAATGGATTTTGATGATGGGTCGATTGATCTATGAGCATGAGTCGGTCGATCGAATTTAATTTTGTTCCATGAGCTAGACACTTCATATGGAGTAATTTTCTTTTCAAAATTGAATTTTGACTGGTCAACACTTGTGGGTTGAGCAACTAGAGGATACAAGTTGCTCGACTGACATTCTAGGAAGCAAGATAGCTTGAAATTGAGTTGGTCGAATGGATGAGTCAGTCAGGTGACTAGAAGACTGAAATTGAGAATAGAGTTCTTGAATCATGGGTTTTAGATGGGCTGAAATTACTATTTTAGTCTTCATTTTCTCAAGGGAATAAATAAGTCATGGACTTGAGTTGAAGGAGTGATAAAGTGCACGAAGCCTACAAAATAAGGTAAAAAAATGTGAATTTCAATAAATGGAAAAAATCATGGAGATTGCAATTAAGTCCTAAATTGAAGGAAAAGAGATGGAATAGCATATATAAATTGCCTAAACAATGCAATAAAAGGTGATGAATATGCATTCATCATGAGCCACGATCAACGGCCAATATAAGGCTCCACTCTCTCTCTCTTGGTCCATGAACTCAATGAGTACGTAGGTGAAACACAAACTACTAGATCATAGGATCCACGACACGCCCACCATCGAAGTTTGAGGAATTTCAAGATTTGGTTTAGTACTCATCTCTCTCTCAAATTTATAAGAAAATTTTCAAACTTGTAGATATCATAATAATTAGCTCATTTGGACAAATATATAGCCAACTAATATTCCACTTTCATGAAGAAAAATGATATGTATCCACTAAAAATAATTTGAAGGTATTATTCTACTTATAGCTCCATTGATTATCCGAAATTTCTACTTTTAAACAATAATACTTGATGCAATTTTATATATAAGTATGATGAAATAATGAATCCACACATTTTATGACTATGATCAATAACTTTGTGATGCATGATTAACTTAAATTTTCCTTAATATCCTTTACATACTAAATGCGGTCTTATGACTCTAAATGTAGCCTAATAAGAATTTCCAGTGAAAGATCACTAGTTTTAAGCTCATACGTATTAAAATGTGCCTCAATTTGTTATGATTGATCTAGATTAGTAACTTCTGATATAATTTGAACCATACAATGAAATGTTGGTCTATTATGCCCTATTAATGACTATTTTACATGAATCATGACTTTAATGATTGTGTTGATGATCAAATAATCAAGATTCACTACTACAGAAAATGTTTTTTACAACAGTTCCTTTTCTCAATTTACAACAGGTGTTAACCGTTGTATTAGATCGCGTGGTCTTATGGGGGGGTGCTTTACACAACATGTGATCGCATGTTGTAATAGATGTATTTTATACAACAGTTGAAACATGTTGTCTTTTAAGGAATGACCTGTTGTAATATGGGTATTTTACACAACATGTGGTGCACCCGTTGTAATATATATTATACAACAATTGAACGATGTTGTCTTTGGCGAAGCACACCCGTTGTAATAGGGGTATTTTTTACAACATGCGGTTCACCCATTGTAATATATATTATACAACAGTCGAAGCATGTTGTCTTTCACTAAACGCACCCGTTGTAATAGGTGGGTCTATTACAACATGCAGTGCACCTGTTGTAATACATATATTTATACAACAGTTGGAGTATGTTGTCTTTCCATACATTTAACCGTTGTAGTAAGATTGTTTAGACAACATGGTGTGTGTCTGTTGTAATATACACAATTTATACAACAGGTTATGCATGTTGTAGTTCACTAGAAACACCTGTTGTAATAGGTGTATTTTTTCCTGAAAAACCTGTTGTAATAGGTGTGGATAACACAACATGTGTTGTTTGTTGTAGAATCATACATTTTACAACATATTATTAACTGTTGTCTTTGATTAGAGTTTGAAAGGCCATATATCGAACCAATTGTATTGATCAAATTAACCATATTATTAATAAATTATAATAAATATGTAATTATACTTTTTCATTTCACAAACAAACACATAGTTGAACACAATTTCCATCAAACCTTGAAAGAAACTCGTACTAAATTTAATTAATATTAAATCATCCATACAACGATTCAATAATACAAAGTACTGAGTATCCACTCTAGAATCGAACTAAAAACTAACTAAAAAAGTTTCACATATTGGTCTATGGTAAAGAACAAATGTCTCCCCCACATGTCACATAATCTTATGTGTGCTCAAGAACGCATGTCGCCCACTTGTTTCGGACCTCATCGATTTCTTCTTGGTTGAAGCAACGACCAATATACTTTGAATAATATTGCAATCATATGACAAATATATCAACATATTGTGATATTTTCAATTTATTTAGAAATTTGAACAAACTAAAAGAATATAATGTTAAGTAGCTTACACATTCCGGAATATTTCTATTTCTCGCATCAAAGATGTCTTTCATATACTTCAACACATAATACCCACAATCTGTATTGTTCGGCTGCTTTGGACACTATACAAAATAAATGTTAATTTGTTATCCAAATAATTGTGAGAACTTTTTAGCAAATAAGAGGATGGAAAGGTATAAATAGCCAGAAAACTTAATAAAAGGCATGTGTAAACAGAATCAAAAATGCTATAAGAGTAAAAAAGGCATGGTTTATTGCTGAAGAAGGCGTGGTTTATATGCCATATTGGATGATGCAAAACTTTCTTGCAAGAGGGGGATTTTGTAAGAATGAAGAATGCCACCCTTCCAAAAGGAACCTTTGTTAAACAGCAGCCTCACACGAAAGATTTTTTAGATATATCAAAGTTGACGAGCGATATCGAGGATATAGTTGTGCATCTAAGAAAGGAAAACCAGGAAAAAAACTGCATATGCAAGCCTCAATTCAATGCTAGCTGTACAGAACCATTGAGCGGGGAATGATGAAGATCGGGATTCATCACGAGTTGTATCTATGGATCCCAGTGGTGGGTGTTGTACCAGCTGCTACTGCTGCTTGTAGATTTAATCATCGTGGATAATCCAGTGCACTAGCTGTAGCCACAGTCTTTTTTCAGTCTCTCACTACTATCTTTCTCCTATAATGAGTGGAGAGTATGTTGAATGCTCTATAAGTGGATAGAGAGCGACCATCAGATGGACTCCACTTGAAATTCACAACAATACAATATAAGTATTCTTATGATCTCTCATACAAAAGGTCCTTGATAAGTGTTTTGAAAGTATATACAAAGTAACTTTTATTTACATAATCATTCCTTGATCAAAACACACCTACAACCTCCCAAACCTCTAGTCTAGGAACATTACTTTTTAGTTTATCAAAAAAAGAAACATTTCTTTTTATGTTTCTTCTAATACAACCATCTAGCCTCACTTCTAATAGGACATGTATATCTCAATCATAATGCAAGAACAATGTATTCTCCCTTTCCGTTACATATGTTCTTAAAAAATGTGAATTGCACATGTTCCCTTGTAGTATGCTTGATTTTACTAAAAGATTCACATCAATGACGCCTTAACAGTGTTTATTTCTATTGCAGATCACTGTTGGAAAATTATTGTGCATATCGACTGTTAGGAAACTTATTCTGTTTATTGCTGTTGCAGATCAACTGTTGGAAAACTTATTCTTGTTGATTTAGCTGGATCAGAAAGTTGAAAAAACTGGAGCTGAAGGAAAAATCCTGGAAGAAGCAAAGACCATCAACAGGTCTCTTTCTGCTTTAGGGAATGTAATCAATGGATTGACAACAGGGCGGCAAGATTAAACTGTACAAATTGAAAACTGACATCGTAGGAGAGATATCGGTAATGGGGATCTTGGCCTTCTATACATCGGTCTGAAGAACAATTTGTTAATGTTTCACTGAAGGGGTATGAAAAACTTTTCTCAACAACATTAATGACAAGTAGTGCACGCGGAACATTAATGCACAACATTGTGGGGGGCAGGGTGGGGAAGGATGAGATCTCCTTAGGCCTTGGGGGAACAACCTATTAGCCAAGCTCTTAATCATGTAATTATTCTTTATGTGGAGCAATAATGTAATTATGTTTTGGGAACTAGACAATCCTAAACCTCTCCTTTAAACATCTACAAAATGGCTGTTGCAACCCTCAAGATAGTGAAAACAGTTCCCTGCTGTGGACGCAGGGACCTCAAAATACAGATGTTGCCGAACCAGACTAAACCACCTTGCTCTTCGATATTTCTTCTTCCTAATCTATTTTTTAACTACGAATCAAAATAGTTTAGGATCAGTTTGTGTTTCATTAGTATCTAAGCACTGTGATGAAAATGTATAAAAAAATCATCCTATCAATTCAGTTTCCTCTCATCGGTTGCAGTAGTACCACTTCCAGTTGGACACAGACTTGGTTTATTTCTGCTACTATATTATATAAAAAACTTCTTCACTACTTATTCAAACAAATTTGATTGTATCATCTGGTTAGTCACCCTGCTTTTGGATTGCATCAACAGAAATGAATCACTTCGAGTTGCATTTATACACGTTGATGAAACTATAGACAAAGATGGAAAAATATCTAAAGAATTTTGGTCCAAGATGGGAAAAGCTGATGAACATGGCAAAGATCAGGTCAGTATGAATAGTAGTTTTTTCTCATCAATATCTTTTCTGAAACTAAATTATGCTCAATTTAAGCAGAACAGATCTTATATGATATCATTTCCTTATGAGGTTTTATTGGAATTGAGTATGACTAAAGAATCAATAAATAAACTTATCTACTCGAAATTACAAGCAGATCTCAATCATTAATAACCAGTTTGCCCTCGGACAGAATAAACCTACATACTATCACCATTATAGTTGTAGGGACTAGTGCTTATCTTTTCATGTCAAAGAAATCTTGTTAGTTGTTACACATTGTCAGCTATAAATTTCTTGTGGCCAACCATTATGTTGTTACTTACATACTATCACCTATGTTTTGTCCATACTTCATACCATGCATTTTTTCTCTGATTCCTGCATGATATGTTCACGCTTTATTAGATGCATTTCTGCTCTTTATCTTCAACAGAATGAAAATGCTGTTCTGTATAGCAGATATAGATGAAGTTTTCTTGATTATAAAAACTATAGCTGAGGTTCATCCATACCGATCTACCTGTTGTTATTGAGTAAAGCATTTTATTCTCATTCTGACTGAATTTCATTCAACTTCATGTTGCTGTTAGGTATTGATAAATATATCAAATTCTGTCCATGGCATGATTAAGTTGTTAAGAAGGAATGCAGATCTATCAGGGAAGCTAGCATAAATTTGTGAGAGCATACATTTTTATGTATTCAAATGTAGGTTTCTGTATCTGTGTATCAATAAGTGCGCATATATATGCACACCATAAGGTATACACGCTTACACATATAATATTTGAGTAGACCAACAATATCTATGAAGCACGGAGACAAATACGGTTGCATATACAAACATTGATACAAATACAGATACATACTTGTGTTGTGATGCAGCAATTTTTGAAAATACATGATACTTATACAGCTGTGGATACAATATTTCTTATTGATATAACATTAAATATATATCAATACATTGACTTGAGAGCCAAATAGTTTAGATAAAATAAATACAGAATTATCATCAGTAAGCAAAAATGAAAATTAACAATCAGATTTGTATAATAAAATATAAAACTAACAATAAGTTACGAATACAGTCTCTTGAATGTGGAACTAACAGTAGGAACAGTATGTTACTGTTTCTAATAAGTAATGGCAGGTTTTAGAATGTTGATGGAATCTTTGGAACAGTACATGTATTAATGATAGGTTTATTAGAATATTCGATATCGACTTAGTCTTCGGAACAATATATGTTTAGATTTAAAGGTATATTGGCAAGGTGGGATGTACCATCTCTACTCTTGGAACAGGAAGAACTCTGTATTTGGACTGCATCCAAATGCTTATTTCCTCTTATTATGGGAGAGAGAGATAGGACAGTACGTATTGCCTCACCCACTCAAATGTGACTTCTGGGGAGGCATTTGAAAGTATACCTATTGGTTTGAGGGTTATGTGCCACGGTCGAGTCGTATCCACGCATTGCCTCACAAACTCGAATGTGACTTCTGGGGAGGCATTTGAAAGTATACCTATTGGTTTGGGTTGTATGTGCCACGGTCGAGTCATATCCACACACTCGAATGTGATTTATGGGCCTCGGTCGATTCGTATCCACGCATTGCCTCAGTCACTCAAATGTGACTTCTGGGGAGGCAAACATATCTAAGTGCATATGGTAGGTAGGTACCCAAATCATATTGTTGTCACTTTTTTCTCTTTATATGCCATCAGAAAGCATAGTGATCAAATCTCCCACAACTCTAGCAAGTAACATGATTAATAGGAGTGTTGAACTAGATTTTGGTTTATGAAAACTAGGTCCTTGATTTTTCTTTTCTTTAATATCTCTTAGAATATAATCAAGTTGATGAGTTCGAGCATGATTATTGCGAGAATGGACAATATTTTTCAACTTGTTTCTACTATTTGAAAAATATCCAAAGATCTCTTAGATTTTAGTTTTCCTTGGCAAGCACCAAAGAGTATTTAGTAGTAGAAATTAAACATTTTTAGCCCCACGCTTCCCTAGTTCTAGTTAGTGACTTCGCTACCTTTACAGAAGATTGAGAGTGAGGGGCCACCTTAAGCCATGCTCCTACTATGCCTAAACCACCAAGATACGTTTGATAGTCAAGTATAGTTATTAAGGTCCCTTTAATATTTGGATTGCTTAAGTTTGCCTTCCTGGTGCACTCCGTAATGGGTGAAGGAAGCCTCAAACTCCACCTCTTATCTATCTACAGACTCCACTACCGAAAGAATCAACCAGAAGAGGGGTCTTTTCTGGATACCAAACCAAACGGGTAGTACAACACATCTGTTTTGAGTACCAAGGTGATGAGGGGTGCAGAAACGACCACTAGTACTAGCAATATAAGGCACAATATTTTGACATTCTTTAATATAGTTGAAAATATTTTGTTTAATATATTAGAAATTCTTTAATAATACAATTAATATTTTGGCCTTATCTTTCATTATATATATCCATGTAATCACTGAGTTGCAGGCTGCAAAGGAGGAGTTGGCGTCCATCAGGGAAGAGGGTTTCAAATTTATGACATCCATGGATGTCATTAGACAGGAGAAGCAACGGGTTGCCACTGAGGTATCCCAATTGAAGAAGTTGGATGAAGAGACAGATACTATAGTTCAGAATCTCAATTCCAAAATACTCAAAGCAAAAGCTAGGCTAGAATCTGCATCAGCAGCTGAAAAGAAAGCACAAGAAATGTTAGGCAACCTTCAGGCAGCATTGTAGAGTCTGTGTAGCGACATAGAGAAAGCAAGGAAAGAGAAGGAGCAACATACCCAAGAAGCTGATTATATAAAGTTGGAAATTTGGGCAACTGATGCCAGCATAGATGTAACAAGTGATAAACTGCAAGCTGCAAAACAGGAGCTTGATGCAGTGAAAGCCTCTGAAGCTTCTGCGGTGGAGAAACTGAGGACACTGATCGAGACAAAGATGTGGAGTAGAGGTTCCCCATCTGAGCTAAATCCCACTGTGGCAATTTCCAAGTTTGAGTACGAGTACCTCACAAACTGTGCACAAGGAGCTCAAGAAATTGCAGATAAAAAAGTGGAAGCTGCTAAAGCATGGGCTGGCGGGAGCTCTGCTCTCGTCGTCTGCTGCTCCTCGGACGGGGACGGGGGGAGGGGGAACGGGGGTTCACTTTTTCCGTGAAACTGTTTTTGGGGAAAACAGCTTGCTGAAGGAAAGTAGGAAGCGCGGGATTTTTTTCCGTGACACCTATAAATTAGAGGGAAAAATCAAAATAGACATGTTAGCAGTAAATAATGACCAAAATGAACGAGTTTGGAACAAATTTACTCGAATAGACGAGTTTGGGAGAGAGAAAGGGTCGAAGACGCCGAACAGAATGGCGTCTTCACCCCTATTGGCTAAAAAAAAAACAAATTCAGCCCCGCCCAACGGGTAGCTGGGGGCGTGGTGCCACGTGGAAGTCCCACGATGAAGACGTCGGTCTGACTGGCGTCTTCATCGTGGGACTGCCACGTGGCGCCACGCCCCCAGCTACCCGTTGGGCGGGACGATGTTTTTCTTTTTTAAATTTTTTTATTATGATACCATGTATATTTTTTTATTATGATATATATACATATATATGTTAAATTGCTAAATTAATATAATCTACATTAACTTATATGAAATTAGCCATATATCTAAAATAATAAGTGAAGATAATAAAAATATTAATAGAATATTATATTTATTAATACATAATATTTATAAATGTACATAAAAATATTTAAAATTAATGAATATAGTACTAAAATTATATAATAAGTTTAAAATTATAAAAATAAAGAAAATATATATATGCATTTAATTCTAAACTTAGAAAAAAAGAAAACTAATATACCAATAAAAATAATAAAATAATAAAATAAAAAGTAACATGGTAGTATATAAGACACGCTGGTGCACATAAAATACACACACATATGTGTGTGTGCGTATATATATATATATATATATATATATATATATATATATATATATATATATATATATATATATATATATATATATATATATATATATATAAATATATATATATATATAGTTTTAAACATCACTATATAATTTTGATATTATATCCATTAATTTTAAATACTTCTATCTGCATTTATATTTCATTAATACATAATATTTATAAATGCAGATAGAAGTATTTAAAATTAATGAATACAATATTAAAATTATATAGTGATGCTTAAAACCACAGAAATAAAACATATACATATATATATATATATATATATATATATATATATATATATATATATTAATTCTATAGTTTTAAACATCACTATATAATTTTGATATTGTATCCATTAATTTTAAATACTTCTATCTGCATTTATATTTCATTAATACATAATATTTATAAATGCAGATAGAAGTATTTAAAATTAATGGATACAATATCAAAATTATATAGTGATGTTTAAAACTATAGAATTAATATATATATATATATATATGTTTTATTTCTATAGTTTTAAACATCACTATATAATTTTAATATTGTATCCATTAATTTTAAATAATTCAATCTGCATTTATAAATATTATGTATTAATGAAATATAAATGAAGATAGAAGTATTTAAAATTAATGGATACAATATCAAAATTATATAGTGATGTTTAAAACTATAGAATTAATATATATATATATATATATATATATATATATATATATATATATGTATGTATGTATGTATATGTATATATTTTATTTCTATAGTTTTAACATCACTATATAATTTTAATATTGTATCCATTAATTTTAAATACTTCTATCTACATTTATAAATATTATGTATTAATGAAATATAAATGCAGATAGAAGTATTTAAAATTAATGGATACAATATCAAAATTATATAGTGATGTTTAAAACTATAGAATTAATATATATATATATATATATATATATATATATATATATATATATATATATATATATGTGTGTGTGTGTGTGTGTGTGTGTGTGTGTGTGTGTGTGTGTGTGTGTGTGTTTTATTTCTATAGTTTTAAGCATCACTATATAATTTTAATATTGTATCCATTAATTTTAAATACTTCTATCTGCATTTATAATATTATGTATTAATGGAATATAAATGCAGATAGAAGTATTTAAAATTAATGGATACTATATCAAAATTATATAGTGATGTTTAAAACTATAGAATTAATATATATATATATATATATGTTTTATTTCTATAGTTTTAAACAACACTATATAATTTTAATATTGTATCAATTAATTTTAAATACTTCTATCTGCATTTATAAATATTATGTATTAATGAAATATAAATGCAAATAGAAGTATTTAAAATTAATGGATACAACATCAAAATTATATAGTGATGTTTAAAACTATAGAATTAATATATATATATATATATGTATATGTTTTATTTCTATAGTTTTAAACATCACTATATAATTTTAATATTGTATCCATTAATTTTAAATACTTCTATCTACATTTATAAATATTATGTATTAATGAAATATAAATGCAGATAGAAGTATTTAAAATTAATGGATACAATATCAAAATTATACAGTGATGTTTAAAACTACAGAATTAATATATATATATATATATATATATATATGTTTTATTTTATAGTTTTAAACATCACTATATAATTTTAATATTGTATCCATTAATTTTAAATACTTCTATCTGCATTTATAAATATTATGTATTAATGAAATATAAATGTAGATAGAAGTATTTAAAATTAATGGATACAATATCAAAATTATATAGTGATGTTTAAAACAATTAATTAATTTATATATATATATATATATATATATATATATGTATATGTATACGTTTTATTTCTATAGTTTTAAACATCACTATATAATTTTAATATTGTATCCATTAATTTTAAATACTTCTATCTGCATTTATAAATATTATGTATTAATGAAATATAAATGCAGATAGAAGTATTTAAAATTAATGGATACAATATCAAAATTATATAGTGATATTTAAAACTGTAGAATTAATATATATATATATGTTTTATTTCTATAGTTTTAAACATCACTATATAATTTTAATATTGTATCCATTAATTTTAAATACTTCTATCTGCATTTATAAATATTATGTATTAATGAAATATAAATGTAGATAGAAGTATTTAAAATTAATGGATACAATATCAAAATTATATAGTGATGTTTAAAACTATAGAATTAATATATATATATATATATATATATATAGATACACGAATATTATAATGGATACACACACACATATATTATATGCAAATAATTGAAAAATTCAGAGAATTATGTGAATATGATGTGTTGTTTAACTATGGTCTTTTAAAATATGTAGCTAATACAACAGGTGATATCATGTTGTGTAATTATAGTATATTACAATGGTTTAGTTTACGTTGGGTAATGGAGGTCTATTACAACGATGTTTTATGTGTGGATATTACAACATGTTACAACATGTTGTGTAATTATAATATATAACAACAGGTTGGAGTCTGTTGTCTCATGTTGGATATAACAACGAGTTTTAATATGTTGTATTATGGTGGTCTATTACAACATGTACCAAATACAACATGTAAAGGCCTGTTGTATAATTAATACATACTACAACAGGTGAGTCTGTGTTGTGTAATGATGGTCTATTACAACATGTGACTATTACAACGGGTCAAAATATATTGTGTAAATAACATCTTTTACAACGGTTTTGAATATGTTGTGATACTACAACCTATTACAACACTTTAGCAGTTGTTGTAGTATCCTCATATACTACAACATGTTTGACATGTTGTAAATGACTTGTGTTGTATAAAATATACAATATACAACACAAAAATGGGATTGTTGTGATAAGTATGCTAATTACAACACAATCATCAGAACTGTTGTCTATCTCCCGTTGTAAAAAGCATTTTCTGTAGTAGTGATTACATCAAATCTCATGTTTTCAATATTAGAATCATGAAATTAAAACTTGACACCCCTTACCTAAATTCATATGTTTCACCTCAATCCATGAATGAATCATAATGTAAAAATGCAATGTGATAATGACCATGAATGTCAAATTTGATATGTTGTAAATGGCACCTATATTAGGTGAAACATCCGACCTTGATGAATATGTTAAAGTGATTGGATATTGTCGATGTCAATCAAAAACATGCTTTCTTATTTGTCTAGACCATTGATGGACTCTTTTCAAAGTTCCAATCTCATCCTTAATTCTATTTTACTCATTTCAAGGTAAGATTTTATTCTTCTATTGGCCAGACTACTGGTATTGAATCTTTCTTTTTTGCATGTATGCTGGTCTATATGTTCTTATTTGAGCTGCATGTTCCCTCTCATTACTACTATGGTTTTGCTTTTAATACATTGAACAAGAATAAAAAATAAATCATATATTTCCATTATACAACCCTTGTGCACCTTCCCGTGTTCATAGGTTACAAAGATAGCCTGGGTATACCTACTTGATTTATAGAGCAAGGTAAGACCATATTGATAAAAGGGTCATACCTTGGATTTGCTTTTGAGGACCTTATGACTAGGAATACTATTGACATTTAGTCTTATACTCCCTCATGTATAAACAAGGTACATACTTATCTTTGTCTTAAATGTCCTCATAGACCCTTCCTTTGGGAAGCTAGTCAACATTTAAAATATTCTTTCTTGTTAAAAAGAAAGTCTTTGATGTTGTTGCTTTCTTTCTTATTAGTATATTAAGTTTTAGCCAAGAATATTTGTTACTTGAATATGTAAATTTATATGTTACATAGAATGCCCTGAACAATTGTGTGTATGTGCACCCATTTTATGATTAATTGATACACAATGATAATTGCCAAGATCATTCTTCCATTATTATATGTTCTTCTTCTCTATCTCTGTGGAACTCACAATGAAAAGCAAATGAAATCTCATGTTTTGAATCTAAAAGTGATATGGTCTTGGTGTTCAGGTACTAGTTAGTTCCTTTATAAACATATCTCCCTTATGTTAGTTATCCTTATGATCTATGAATGTTGTTATTGTGATTATATTTCATGCATATGTTATGTGAATGTACTCCATATAGGGACTAATGCTCAAGACCCTTATACATTGATGCGATGATTTTGAGTCGCATTTATAGACTTGTTTTACTTGCATTTTATGTGTTTATTGGTCACTTTGGTGGTTAATATTGCATAATTCACTTACTTTAGTCTATTATCCTTCTCACTGTCAAATCTCTCTAATTTTATCATTTTGAGCATTAATGATTATAATTATAGGTTTTATCTCAGCTGATTTGGTTTTGTTGTGCAATTTCAGGAAAAACACATATCTGCAGTTGTCGATACCATCGACATCAGTCGATACTATCGACACAGCCACAGGCAGGCTGCCGCAAGGAGTAGCGCAGACTTGATACCATCGATTGGGAAGTTGATGGTAGCGAGTTACCATCAGGTTGCCAGTGACCAGCCAGTCGATACTATCGACCCCAAAGTCGATACTATCGACACTTATAGCTTCAGCGACGGAAAAGGGATAAAACTGATGCCTAAGGATGTCGATACCATCGACCCGCGTCGATGGTGTCAACACCGTCAGAACAGAGTTTGCTTCAGATCGACCCAAATCCAACGTCTGTGATGTTTTGGCGACCTAACTCGGTGTTAATACCAAATGACAGTGGCCAGGAGGGAGCTATCACATCATTAGCCACTGCACACATCCCCAGAAGGTGTGGAGAGAAGAACGGAGCCCAGAAGAATGCCCCGACCGTTCCGGAAGCCGAAGAAGACATTTTCCACCGCCGAAAGGTTGTAAATCGTGCACTCTACGCTGAGGAACGATTGGATCTTCTCCGTTCATGGGTTTCATCACTTTAGTCATGTTTTTATCTGTGTTTCCCCTTTCTTCAATCATGTCTTGCTCTGAGATGAACATGTGGGGCTAATCCCCTTTATCTTTAGGACTGGGAGTAGCCCGGGGAAGCATTATATGACATTTTTATCATAGTAATTCTTAATTTATCTCTTAAATCTGTAGTATGATTTCATTTTCTCAATTATATTATTATGCTTGATCACCATAATGATAAACTAATGCCCTTAATTACTTTGAAAGAAGAGTTAACGGTTGAAAAGAGACGAAATTCACATTAATTAACAAATCCCTTGAACAAGGTGATGTACGGTTAATGGTGGAAACCCAGAGGTCGATTCTAATGCACCTAGTTTAGGGTATATGTTACTACGATGGTGGAACCGACCTAGACTTAGGTAGTGAATTGTATCACGACAGTGAACAATTCTGACTACATGCCACTACCCGGATTGAGAGATGAATCTGATTAACTATGTGAAAATTCATATAATGACAACCCGCAGTGAAACCGCAATCCTAAGGATCTCCATCTGAATTGATTAAACTAAATAATTAATTGATTTCTTTGTTTTATTTTATTTTCTTTTATTTTTCAACAATTCTCAGAACCTTTTAATTGGTCTAGCTAATTGCGAGCAATTAATAGTAGTTAACTGATAATTCAGTGTCCTTGAGTTCGACTCGGGCCTCACGAGGGCCTATACTACATTGACGCGTGCACTTGCATTATATGCACGGTAAAATCGTGTCATACATACATTTTCAAATCATTTGGATTTGGGATCCGGTTAATAACCAATTCTCTAAGATATGGTATTAGAGACAATCAAATAGTCTCTATGTATGTTTAAAACATAATTACTCATATGAACCTAGGGAAAACCGAAGTCCATAATGGTTTAAGGTGTCTAGGAGGGGTGATTAATGCAAGGTAACTGATCAACCTCGTATCTACCTAGAAGTGGTGACTAAGGTCTCCCATATACACCTACTTGGAAAAAGTGGTCCCATAATTGAATCAATGACTTTTCCCTAGTAAGATTAGAAAGTCTTCTGGAATATCATCTCTTCTTTACGGACTACCCTAATCCACCCATTAGATGATGATTAATTTGTTTTCTCATCTCCTCATGTGATTTTTCTTTCATTAATCACATGATTTCTTGATTAATGATAGCTTAAATATGAGAAACTAAAATTTAAATGAATTGGTAAAATTTGAATAAGATAATAATACTACCATGATTTGACCTTATATGAATATCTATTATGACCAATGAAAATACTCTTGCATTTATGTACTCATGTGTGATCCCTCAGCTCATGCAAACTCAATTTTGAAAGTCAGTCTTATGTGCTCTTACTTTTGAGGTAAATGATAATGATATTTATATTACGAAATAAGGAGAACTCATTCTCTATAACTCATGGTTGATGAGGTCCTATTTATTTACTTTATTTTTCCACTGTTATTTACCAAATCTCAAACTTGATTAAGCAAACCCTTTCCCCTATTTGTTATGTTTCATATTCCATACCTTAGAAGTGGCTATCTCCTTGGACACTCAATTATGATGGAAGAACTTGTTATAAGAGGAAATCCCTATTGATTATAACGTCTCTTTGTGAAACTCAATTTGAATAAATGTGAAAAATATGAGATATCGCTCATACCTTAAGATTTTCTAAATCCTGGAGAGTCATATATTGACTTATCTATTTCTAATTACACCCTAAATCTTATATAAGAAGGGATTAGAATAATATAATGACCCTTAATATGAAACTTCTTGAACCATGATTGCTCAATGATGATAATTCCTCTTTGATCCCATGACTTTGTAAAATTCAAATCGATAATTGTTGCTTTTTCTATTTTCTATGATTGATGTTTCATGAGCAATGAGGATACATTTACTACACTTGATGGTAGTTTAACTTATGAATCTTGAAACCTAGGTCACATCTCTATAATTATTACCTATAAACTTTCATCCTATTGATTATTTAGAGGTTTGGGAAGGTAACCACCTTCATATTATTTTGATCTCTTGACCTACATCACAAAGAAGTCAAATCTTATGAGTTGTTGAAACTCAATATCAATTATTGGTTTTATGATAATATTAAACGTGATGATGTTTTCCATAACTTGTGGTTTAAGTTCCTAGTAGGACCTAGGTTTGGATCACTGATCAACCTTGAGTACCATAATTCTAAAATTGACATTGATATCACAAAATGGTTCTAGATTGTTTCTTATGGATGACTTATCACACCTACGGTATAGGTAGGCACCTATATCGCAACTTCAATTTTTTTTATCTATGACATTTCATGTCTAAATATTGAATCTCTATATGGATCTACAAAATCTAGATTCATAATTATTGATCTCAATATCTATTCAACACCCATAATCACCCATATTTGGATCTTGAGATCACCCTCGATATATGATCACTGAATTTCAAGTTCCCAATCTTGAAACTACAAAATGATGATTACATTGTCATCTTGACTGACAAAGTTGGAATGATCCCTCATGTGGAATAGGGTGGAACGATCTGTTGATTTTGATATGAAACCATGATGAAAAAATATGATGCTAGCCTCAAATTGTTTAAAAACAAAATCTCAATCATGGGTGTATAAGTCCACCTAGGGTCTATGTAGAAGCTAGAACATTATATAGGTGTGATCTTGTGAGGGATATTCTCTATGAAATACTCAGACAAGAGGGAGTTGCTACCAAGAAAGAACCACATGTGAACTTTTTGACGATCCATAAGAGGGGAGTTCGACACTTAGAGAAACTGATGTCTTGATCTTCAAATGGGTAGGAGGGAAACATGCATGTGTCAATATGATAGGGATGTACCCACTTACGGGGTTGAGGAATAGGGTATGCACTGTGGGACAAGCTTCCCTCAAAGTTGCCTCCATCAAATTAGTCAATCATGAAAAATCATGCATAGAAAATCAACACACTTTTACACCTTTTGGTTTTGACACTTGGTTTCTTAGCACTGGAGGGTGTGGAGCTTCTAAATATGGTTCAAAAAGCTATGCATAGTAATGATATGAATCCAAACTCTAAGAATTTAGTTTTACAGTGGATCGATTGTGACATTCTTAAAAGGTTGGCAGAATAGCATGTTTTCCATTTGCCTTCTATCTTGATGTACTTCTTGAATATTTATAATAATATACATAGACAAAAGAGATCCATTCATTTGACTTAAAAGGTGATATCTCTAAAATTGATATCTATGATGATTTATGTGACTATGATTTGGGGATGATGCATTAATTTTGGGTGCATATGGATAATGTTGATAATGAGGTAGTGACTAAAATAGAGTCTTACTATATCTTGGAGGATTAGTTGAATTTTTGGGAAACAATTCCATTTTTAAGGTTGGCAGGATGGAGAAAGTGGCTTTTCTCACATTTACAAGTATGCACTTTTTCACTCATGTGATGATCATTTTTTCTCAGTGATGTCTCTTTCTATATTTTCGATGGTTTTAGATCACATGATACTCAAATTCAATTTGAGGTTGAGAAACTACAATTTTGATACTTAAATATGCTAAGTTGAGGGCATTTATGAACTTTTGGAATTGAAGTTAATTTTTGGAGTCCCATAAACAACATTATCGTGATCTAAATGTTTCACATATAATATGAAGAAGAAATCTATTATCCAATGGTGAATGTTTTTATTCAAATCATATTTATTCATATAAATCTATGTTTTCTTTCACAATTTATTAAGAAAACCAAATTTCATTCGTTCTTCTTCCTTGGTTTTTCTAAGTCAATGATCTGTGTGCTATTGGCTTGACCAATAGGATCCCCTGGATTTGCTGTCATAGATCCAAGACCGATCTAAGAACGCTGTATTGGTCATCTTCACATATCTCCAGGGGCATGGTGGCCGCAAGGGTAGCCAATGTTGTAGTCATAGCGACCCTCCACACTCCAATTGTTTATCTAATTCTCTTTCTCTCCTTATCATCATTCATTTACACCAATTTCCATAGAATTCCATATTGTGCTTCTCCTCCTCTCTTCCTTCCTTCCTTCTTCCTCCTATGTCCATGGAGCCTCCCCGATGCCGAGTATGGGCTTGTCCTCTCGAAGTTGTGACAGTGGAATCAACAACCATCAATAAGATCATGTTACTGAGCCAAGGCTGAGTGGCACACACTCATAATCCTTTGCCCCTTTTCCCTTCACCGTCAGGCTGTGTCAGTGAGCTCACCATAGAGAAGTTGCTCTAGGCAAGCTTCTTGTTGTGCCTCCCACTCACAATTGGTGGTGAAGAAGTCTCTCCACCTCTGGGTCTTAGACGAGACACAATCAATAGTCGAGATTAGGCTCCACTCACACTCTCTCACCAGTAAGATCACCATAAAGAAGTTGCTTGATGCACGTTTCTGGTTATTCCTCCCGTTTACAATGGGTGGACAGGAAGTCTCCCCACCACTGAATCTTAGGCGAGTCATGATCAACAATTGAGATCAGGCCCCACTCACCATCTCTCACAACTCTCTCTCACCTTTGTGGGTGTGATTGTGGAATGTGGATCATTAAACATGTAAATCCACTATGCGCACACCATCAACGGCTACAAAAATCCATGATTTGAGGTATAACTCACCTCTCTATCTCAATTTTCTAAGAAACACTCGAAACTTGCAAATATCATCGCAATTATCCCCTTTGGCTGAATATAGTCAACCAATATTATATTTTGATATGAAAATGAGATCTACCTTCTAAAAATTGTTTCGAGTCTTGATTCTACTCATAGATCTACTGATCATCCTAAATGCTTACGTTTGATCATTTTGAAATACTTCATGCACTTTATGCCTAAACATGATAAAATTATGACTCCATATGTTTTTACAACTATGATAAGTAACTTTGTGATGCATGATGAACTCAAATTCGAACTTGATCTCCTTTACGTACTAAATGTGATCTTATGACTCGAAATGTTTCCGAATATGAACTATTAGTGCAAGCTTACTAATAGTCTAATGCTCAAACATGATACAATATGCCTCAATTTTTTCTGATTGCACTAAACAAGTAACATTATCTATCTTTTGAAATATAAAATTGAATCTTGATATATTGTGCCATATTAATGACTATTTTCATGATTTATTATGTAAATGAGTATGTTGATGTTTAATTCATCTAAATTACATCAAATCTTGTGTTTTCTCTATTAAGATCATAAACTCCAAACTTGATATCCCAAACCTAAGTTGAGATGTTTCACCCTAATCCATAAATGAATCATGATGATATGATAACGACCCTATATGTACTATTCAAAATGTTGAAATCAATGTTATGGATAATGGAAATTATATTAGGTGAACCATCAACATTAATGAATATGATTAGAAGATACATTTTCTAATGTTAATTAGAGCCATGCTTACTTGTATTCCCACACCTTTAATGGACCCTTTTTAAAGAATTCATCTTGTTCTTATTGCTAGTTTACTTGTTTTATGGTATGCTCTTATCCTCCTATTGGTCAGAATACTGATATTCAAACTTTCTTATATCTACATATGCTTAAAAATGCTTGGCTATATGTACGCTTTTGAGATACATGACTCAAAATGTGAATTATATATGTCCATTATAAAACACTTGTGCACTTACCTATATTCTCAGGGTAAGGACATCAGGTTGGGTGCACCTACTTGATTTGTCAAGAAAGGACAAAAAATGGTGATAAAAGGGTTGGATCTTGGCCTTGTCCTTGAGGTCCATTATGAATAAGGTTAACTCATTACTTTTAGTATTGTAGTTTCTCACATTGAAACATGTTACATCCTTAGCTTTGGCTTAAATGTCCCTCACAAACCCCTTCCTTTTGAAATCTAGTTGAAGACCTCATGGTGTTTTTGTATAATGGAAAATCACTTATAATATGCATTCTTGTTAAAATGGATGTCTTCAATATTGCTTCTTTCTTTCTAGTCGTAGTATTAACTTATATGTTTGTGTATCGTAATCAACATAGTTGTGCTGATGTGTACTTATTATGATTTTCAATTCAAAATGATAACTTCAAAGATCATGCTTACACTGTTATATGTTCTGCTGCTATATTTTGTTGTCTTCACAATTAAATTCTAATGAAATATCATGGTTTTGATTGGCAAAGGGCTATAGATGATTAGGTAATAGTTAGTTTCTTTATACACGTATCTTTATGTTAGTTAACCTTTTGGTTTATAAATGTTGTTATTATTGTTTTGTTTCATTCCTATGTTATGTGAATATGATCTGGATGCTCGAGTCCTTTCATCATTGACTTTCTAGGCATTTGGAATTGAGATCTAGGTAACAAATGGTTCATTGACACCTTTACCACTTTCCTTATCTTTGATCTAGTTTATAGTATAAACAAACTCTTTTATACCTCAGAGCCAAAGTATATAATACAAAGCTAGTAGAAATTCTTACCTAGATCTTGTGAATGATTCTAACTCCATTACAAATGAATTATCACACACTTGCTAGAATCAAATGTTGTGTTGTTGATTTATAAATTTAAGACATTATATCCTATAGATGATACAAGAGCCTCATTTTCCATTTGATAAAGAATCTATATTTTGAGTTGTATCACACACACATCAATTATACAACAAGAAAACTCCAATACAACAAGAATTAATTACTTTTTATTGGTGAAATATTCCAATGATGCACAACATCATGCCTCAGAGAGGGCTAAACAAACTTTCTTAATAAAAACACTGATTTGTTGATATCATGACATAATTCATCTATACTTTTTTTACAGTTGATATATCACAAACTATACAAAATAAAATTATGAATTCGAGAAAAAAACGATTCAACATACTTTTTTGTTTTTATTCAATAACTGTTGTTCGTTGCAACTTTCAATGAAATTGGTCATTGACCTTGCAAAGTGTCAAAGAAGAAGATATTTATCCAAATACAAATTTAGAAAAAGATCATCTCTAATTACATAGTCATATAAAGTACCATATGCAAACCAACCAAGAAACCCCATGCAATGAGAGATCAAGTGTCGATTGAGGGTAACTCAACTAGTACCAGTCGGGGAACCCCAATGAAGGGATCCAAGATTGATCTAGGTTTTGCACCTTTAGGATGAGTCAATCTCATTACACAGACCAACCCACTATGTGATTTAAACGTCCCCTACAAAGTGGATAGGAAAGATACCAATAGAAATAACTACATAGTTGTCATTTGGAGTAATGAATCTTAAGTAGGCACGTGGAAGGTGAGAGGGAGGTCAAGAGTCTAGTTTCCCCTCTCAAACGTGGTGGGATTTTAAGTATCTAAATTTTTTTTCACTCATGCATTTGGTAAACAAAGTATGGTAAAGTAAATTGCCCATTATGCTTAATTTATTATACATGAGAGGAAACACGACATACATAACATCTCTGTAGAGGTTAATATCAGGGTATATAATTATCCAACCTTAAGTTAAGATTACTAAACATTGCATCAATTTAGTGGTTAAAATAACTTTGCTACTTTGAGTTTAGTTAAATACTAGACAATTCTAAAATGTAGACACTTTTTGTCTTAGTTACTTAACTACAATTGAAAGAATTTAGGAAGAAAGTAAAGTATCATATGTATTCTAAACACATTCATTTTTCAATAAAAAGATTTTTCAAAATCAATTATCTATTTTCATTATAAAAGAAATCATCATTTTTTAATATTGACATGTGTGGTTGCAAATTTATAGTGACATCTTATAAAAATATTTATTGCATTACTCATCTCCCTCCATCAACAATAAGTTTGAATATTAGATAAGTCTGCTTCAATGCATATGCTCAGTTAATATTTACATTCATGTAGAATCTATTTTTTTTAATATCTACCAAGACAAAGTATACAAAGGTAATAAAACATGGCGATTGATTCACATGCTAAACACGTACATATACTCCTACCATAAAGGATAATCTTATGTTTGATCAAAGCCCAACCATTTTGAATAATCCATCACAATATAATTGATACTCATCTAGGGAGTGCAAGCACTTGTAGCCCTCCATCCACATGTAATGTCAGCATAGTTCGGTATCGAATTTGCTTGCTCTCGTCACCTAGCTTAAACTTGAAGAAATGAAGGAGTACAGCTGCAAATATCTTCATTTGGCGGTATGCAAATTCCTTTCCTAAGCAAATCCTAGGACCAGCCTATATCAATTTGCAAAAGTTCTCAAACCCGTAATGTGCCAAAAGGTAATGATGTGTAAACTATACATCTAATATATATGAACCTTACCTGAAAAGCTGTAAATTTGAAAGGACTTTCGGGTTGAAAAACCCCTTCCTCGTTGAGCCACCTTTCAGGCCTGAATGTCTCAGCATCATCACCCCACAAGAACCTCATCCTCCCCATTGCATATGGTATATAATACACAATGTCCCCCTTTTCAACCGCATTTCCATCAGGAAGCACTTCATTTGAGAAGCAAACCTTGTTATCCTATAATCAGAACATCGAAAATCATCCATCAGACATTTAATATACACGGTCGCAATTATTTGTGTATGCGTAGGTTTTTGTTTCCTACATAAATGCAATATAAGGAAACATCAGACATTTAATATACATCGTACTCGCTTACCAGGGGTACAGCCGGATACAATCTCAACGTCTCAGTCAATGAGGCATGCAGGTAATGCATTTTGTTGAGAACTTCATAGGTTATGTTTGTGGCAAAATCTAAAAAGTTACCATCTAAACTCTTCAGACTTGTAGCTTCTTCAATTTCAAGGGAAACCTTTTCTTGGATCAATGGGTGTGTACACATCCTTTCCTGCAATCAAGAAGTTGAGGATAATGTCTCGGAGGTAATGACGAGTAATGTTCTCAGGATGTTTTAGGCTCTCCGCCATAAATCTAGATAAGATATCCGTTTTGCATAACATCAAAGTTATAAATATACTGAATTGAAAATGAAGCTGAAAAGGAACTTTGCGCCTTGTGTGGTATCATGTAAGATTAGATTGCAAATGTTTTACCGATTCACTTTCTTTCTTGGCCATCAAGTTAATCTTTTCGTCAATTATGTCATATATGAACTTATCAATCGCCTTTACATTCTTCTTCAGAGAAGCTTCTTCTCCAAGGTTAAAAAACTTCTTTAACCGCCACAGTAGATCAACATAGCGTGACACAATAGAAACACTAGAATCATCAAATGCCTTCGCAAACTGAACCCCCTTTGGGCTGCTACCATCTAGGCTATGGAGCTCCACACCAAATCCGATTTTGAATATCGAGTCCATAGTCGACTTAAGAAATACATCCTACCAAGAGAAGCACCGCGTTACTCGAAACATATGTAGTTTCCATCGGAGAACATTACTCTTTAAAACACATATATACAAAACATGAAGAAGAATTAAGTAATCAAAATCTTTATATTACTTGGATCTCAATGATTTCTCCACGCCGTGAAGAACTGAAGATAGTTTCAGCTAATTTGGCAGCATTGAGCATAAAAGTTGAGCTACTAAAGTCACGAAGGACCTTGGTAGAGAACTCATAACTAGAAAGCTTTCTTTGGTGTCTCCACTTTTCACCATCCACCGTAAAGAAACCATCACCAAAAAGGTCACTCATATTATCATAGTTGAAAGCTCCCTGCATCAATACCTTATATAAGCATGCTTATCTCATCTGAACTATTACAAAAAAATTATGAATTACATACAGATGATTTTATTAAGCAAATGATGCCATATTTTTAGCAATACAAAATTGAACTTCTAATAAATTTTACAATGTATCACCGGTGACAACTAATTAAATATTTGATAAAATTATCAATCTTTAGTGTATAGTTAAAAATATATTTAAATGATACTTTTCAAACATTATTACCAATTGTGTTCAATAATTTTGTTCTCGTGCTTGAAAGGTGTGTAACATTAAAGTAAGATTATAATGGCATATGTTATGCAAACAATGAACATATTATTTTATATTTTATACACTTCAGAAATGTGTATCACAATATTCATCAACATGCAAACAATGAACATATTGTTTTATATTTTATACACTTCAGAAATGTGAATCACAATATTCATCAACATAACTAAAACTGCCATTTTTTGATATGTATGAGAAATAGACCCCATATTGTACCATATTATCAAAGAAAACCAAAACATAATAATGGAGGAAAATAGTAAAACATGGACATATGAAGGAGAGCGGTTAGTTTAAGGACCAATAGTTGAAGGGGAAGTAGAAAGAGAAGAGAAGAGTGGGAGCAAGAAGTATGAACCAATGAGCTTGTGCATGTCACAATCACCAACAAGTACTATAGATGGTAGGGACCAACTCCACAATCATCAATCAAATCAATTATGTTGGAATCAGTGTTTCTTGGGTAACCCAAAAACTATGAAGTATGTTCAATCTTGGCGTTACATATGACACTATGGAATTATCTTCTAAATGAAGATAATGTAAGACTACAAGATAATATGAGATGAAAAGATGACATGTAGGGAGTTTTTATAAGCATTTATGTCATTTTGAAGCATTATATTTTGGTGGAAAGATTTAGAGCATATATCCACTTAATTATTTCATAAATACAACCTCATGAGATTGAACAAGATCGTACAGAATGTCATGTTGTTGCACCTATGGATGGTTGGATGAAGATCATAAGTTTATATAGGGTGAGGATTCTATGAAACAATAATGACATGCTTATATTAATATTAGGAATTTCAACAATACAACACAATTAATAAAGATGAAAACATTGATGTCATCCTATCATGGAATACTTAAAGATATCTTAGACATAATATATTTGTATCAATTGTGCTTCACCAGAAACCACCTCATATGCCAGTGAGGACATGAACAACTAAAAATTGTGCACAAACACACCTGAATTTTTTCTGGAAAGTACCATATAGAGCATGTCATACCTAAATATAATATATTAACGATGCATACAAGTAATAAAAAGACGAGCTTTATTTTTTAGAAATGATGGTTGTATGGATAATAATTACAGAATTTCATAGCTTCCATTTAGATTGAATGCAAGAAAAATCACTAGTTTGAAGAATATTAAAAGTTTAAATAAAATTAACAAGCTATAGTGGGAGTGCATATGAGTATATAAAAAATAAAATGAATATTGTGCATGAATACCAAGGATGGAATACAATTACCACCTTATTATAGAACTGTAATAGATGTGTAAATGGTTTGTAATAGAGATTGGGTATTATAATAAATGAAAGCATCATATTTGAAAAATGGATGTAATATACAAACTAAGATAAAAGCGCAGAACTTTAAGTTAATTTGATCCCAAGGTAAGTCAAATAAGGAAATAAAAACCACCAAGTGCTTGGTATGACAGAGGCCAATGAAAGAAAATGGAGTAGGCAATCAATTAGGTCATCATTGGTAAATTCAATAACAATTTGAAGACTAGATTCCCATAAAAAGATGAAATGACACTAGAAGTTACTATAAGATCAATACATGATGGAAGTGTTGTTGATCTAGATATAGAATTGGTAATTAAGAAGATAAGGAAGGGAAATTTTCCATGCATACAAATATAGCACATAGACCAAATCGATTGCATGATTTTCATAAAAAATAAATGCGATAATATGTACCAAATTAAATATAAAGGCCACCCTTAAGAAAATCAATGCCACTAACATAATTATTCTTCCTTAAGGAAAAAAATGCCACTACTATAATTCTTACTTCCAAATGCATGGAACAAGTAATAATACTTAGGCACAATAATGTTAATAATTCTTCTTAATAACTTGGTATCTAAAATTCTAGAAAATAGAATCATTTTCCCTTAATACTAAATTAAAAAATAGTTTTTTCTTCTATTAGATTATTGATTATGAACAATACACTCATTCATTTGGAAGTTACAATTCTATGAACATGAAGGAGACTTGAGGAAGATGGACTAACGAATAAAGCTAGATATGAGAAAGGCCTACAATTGTGCAATGGTGTTTCTTGAAGAAGGTGATGAGGAGTATGGGGTTTTAGGGTAGTGAATGGTAACATTATAAATTATGAATTTAATCAAACATTCTCCTCATTACACAATTTAGAGTGTAAGATATCCGTCAACAACATATTGGAATGAATCAGATGCCAAATTTCCTTACACACTTTTCTTTATGGAGTGACTTTCTCAATAATTATATGGAAAGTTTTTGATTAATGTTCAATTCATGGTATGACAACTTGTAGTGTGTATTCTAGCTATTAAATCCCATCCTTTTTTATGTTTGGATATTTTTCATATATATAGTGACATGGGTGATTAAAATTTCTAATTCTATAAATGTGTAATAAATTGCATTAGTTTAGAAGACAAACCAAACTGAGTGAGATATTACTATTAGGGAAAATATTGGGGATGTTTTAAATTAACAGATCAAACATGTGTTGTATATTTTGAAGATGAACAAGCATGAGAAATATCTTAGGATACCAATAAGATAGAAAGATCTAACACAATAGAAATTAACATTAACAAGAATGAGAAATATCTTGGGCTACCAATAATATTGGAAGACATAGGACAATGGAAATAACCAAGAAAATATACTAAACATAGGTGACACATATCATGATCCTATTTACTATACTATGCATGGTCACTGTCAAAGTAATAATGATAAGTGAAAGAGGTTTATGAGGGTAAAAGTACATAAAGTAAGAGACAAATAGTAGTAAATGACTTCATAAAAATACAAGTAGGGATTATACTAAGAAATCTCAAGGTGTTTAATTATGATTTTCTTACAAAATATTCTTGGGCACTTACATGAAAAGATGTTGTACTTGAAACAAAACTCTAAACTAGTTATATGAAAATTATTTTTTGCTTATAGATGCTATAACCCAAGAAATTTTTGGATAAGAATTTAAATTTCAAAATACTACTATTAATAAGGTTTTCAATGGAGATACTATTGAAGATGAGAGGATAAGTAAAATGTAGAGGCATCTAATTTTTTATAAAGGGAGATACTCATGGGTGACAATACACCTTGGTCATTGGTGGATTGGCTGATAATACCTAGCATGCCACTACATGCAGTGTTGGTTTAATTTGGTGAATATGAATTGTACTAAAGAAAGTCCTATAATACACTTTGTGTAAGAGAACATGGAACTTTTATACTCTGTGAAAAATTTGACACTTTACATAGAGAGAGAATAGTATTTCTAGGCTCAACTCCTTCAGGGACATATTGAACAAAAACCTAGTCACATAATTGGTAAAAACGCATAATATTGTAGTGTGCTCAAGTGAACAAAGTGCAGAATCAAAACCCTCTTGGAGACCATTTTATAGTTTGTCCTTGAGAAAGTAATGTTAAACACTATAAACGGATGATGGGAAATGTGAATGACAAGGACTTGAGGGATTGATGAAAACAAGCTACTTGAGTACGCTGCAATGATTGTTTCCAAGAAAATTTGTCATAGTTATAGGTGAAACAAAGGGTCGGGCATGATGGGTGGATGAAGACTCCCTTACCAATATTATGCTGTCAAAATAGTCAGACCCAATATGCTATAAAATGTATTCTTTTCTTAATTTAGTGGAAATATCACATTTCAACTAGATGCACCCATTTTTCCAAAAATGAAGTTAAAGTTAGTGTAGTGATAAGATATGTATAGGGAGGAAAAATACCTTAGCATATAATGTATTTAAAGGAAGATCTGGGTTAAGGTATGGATAACAAAAACTTCATTTTCCATTTCTGATTATGACATTCATGATAAACTTAAAAACCAGACACCTCATCTTCTAATGTGAGTTTTGCAATATACTTGAGAACTCTAACCATGTTTACCAACACCCAAGATTCTCACCTTCACAAAGACAAAAAAATTTACATCATTACACCCATGTCTAGTAAACAAGAGTGATTTTTGGAACCCCATCAAAACATTTCCAAAACCTAACCGAGCAACTAATCCCAAGAAAGTATCTCTAAGTTCTCACACCAGTCATTCAACTTGGTTCTCATTGACCTTGAGATTTTAAATCCTCAAGGTCCTATGCCTAGTGGTAGGGTATGGGCTTCAATCAATACCCCATGCTCAATGGAATGGCATGAAACACAATCTAGTCATCATAATCAGCTTAAGATCATTGACATCATCCAATAATCCAAAAAGTATAGTAGGGTAAAGCATGACACACAAGGTCACATCCACTTTTAGGCTTAACTTTTATTTGTTTAGTATTGGTTAATTATCATTTTGTTACTCCTTCCTTATCAACATGCTATTAGTTGCAATTGATAATTTACATTTTCAATTAAGTCCTTATTGCTAACAAATAAAAATAAACAATGTTTTGATACTAATTCCATGGACGACACATGATACCTATACGTTTGAATCTTTTTCCAAGCCATCATGGAGTGTGATAAACCTGGTGATTAATTGCATATCTATCTTCCCTGAATATTTAGTCACTTATAGTGGTCTTCCCTCCTAATAAATACAATGAAAATTCCATCTGAGCTCAAAATCTATACTAGGTCCTAGTTTTACCAGATGAAAAAAATACATGATTTAGTTACAATAAAATATTAAAATCATATAACTGATCTTTATAAACGATTATGGGAACATAATGTATAAAGTTCAAGATGACATGATGGATCTTAACTCTAAATGTAAGACCACTATATCAAATACAATTTTCAACTTTCAACAACGTGACACAATATATATAAATTGTTGTTCTTTTGAATTTGATGGATTACCTTTAATTCAGAAAGATAATATTGGATACTTATAAACATATCATAAAAAATGTCACCAAATTAACACATCATTAGTAAGGAAGTCCTACTACTTCCTATTCATTCTCAATATTTTCATTCTAGATATGTTGAAAATCACACATCCATCTGCCTAATATGGGTTTAGTAAGCTATCTTGAAATCGAACCATACTATAATATATCACCACTCTTGCCCTTTCGAGACCGCCAAGATTTAGACCCCAGGAAACCCATATCAAAAACTTTGTGTGTGCATCATGTCCACTTGAAGTGTATCCCACCACCAAAGTCAAATAATTATGACCCCAAGAAAGTGATACACTGTCACATAGGTGGCTTATTTTTTATTTCTAGATTGCCAAACCTAGATATGTTCAAGTCATTTCTCTTGTATTTCATATAAAAATTCCATGTGCAATCATTGAACATGAGCCTCACTCAGAAGAACCAATATTTGGTTGTTGAGGATCATCTAGGCATCCAAACATAAAGCAAGATAAAATATGACATACATGGAAAAATCCAATTTCACTTTTTTGAACACATAGATTATTTGATGAACTTCTATCAAATAACACTCTAGTTTCAACATGCATGCATACTACGAATCTTTGTGTTTTACGAACCTATTGATTTTTCTTAAGAAATCATAATCCTAATATTAGTTTTATGGGCCGGAGAAGCTACCATGTGGACTTTTTCTCAATAGTGTTTTATGGATCTATTTTCAATTGTGTGAATATATTCCTTACTCAATTTATGACTCGCTTCTATTTTACCACTTTCTTACTAATGTATACATACTCCTTTTAAGATGAAAACCCATTACAATCCTAGTTTTACAATATAGTGAAGAGACATGAGGTTGTTACAATAAGCTATTGAGTTTGCATTAATTTTCTATTACTAAAGTTTTTAGCAAAATCAAAACTAATCAAAGGATAATATGACACTAACAAACATGGTTGTTACCTTAAAAAACAATATATTGAATGAAAATTCCATGTCTAAAGCTAGTGAAGCATGTGGTAGAAGTTGTGAGTTTTGTAATTTTACACCACCTTCTTTGTACACAAATTTCTATAGGAACATTTCAACTTGATAACAAGATAGTACCATGAGATCAACATAAGTGACCACAAGAAGAACCTACAATTGAAAGTAACACAAAATTTCAATTTATCATATCATTATGATAAAAACTTATAGAACATAGCTATATTAAGAATCTTTATACAATGCCTTGACCAGGAACATTGACAAAGTACAAGAGACACATATAAAGTTTACTTGAAACCCGATCAAATTTGAAACTTCCAGAAATAAGTTTGGATAATTAATGATTTTGTTTATTTGAAGATAATCTTATTTTAATTTACTATCTTCACTAAACAAGTCATCTACATAATAGTGATCTATTACTTAAGGAGATTGCACTCCTTATAAATGTTATAAATAAATTTAACAAATAAAATCCATTTAAAGAGATCAATTAAAATTTCCAATAACTCTTGTAGAGATTTAAGCTATAGGCTCTTTCCCAACATTTGGAAATCACTCTGAGAGTGAAGAGTAAAAGTGAAAATAGAATATGCTTGCATTGTGGTGGACAACATTGAAATGAATGACAAGTGAGTGCAGTTGAGACTATTATCATTTTTCATTTTAGATATTCGGGTTAAAACAACTCCATGTCTCGACAGGGAACATTGCAAAAAGAATAAAATGCACAAAGTAATCACAATTGGCACTGGGTACAAATCCATTTAGACCCTACTCCAAATTGGAATCGAGTGAGTCAAACTCTGAGTTACATATTTATCTTGTATATTTGATTTATTACTCATATTTTCCCAATTCCTTTTGAAATTTAAACAATGATTCATTTTTGAACTCTTTGGTTGTCGTAGTTGGTAAAATGATATGACTACAATATATTGAAATATTGAGTTTCTATTAATCAAATTTTACAAGAATCTAGTACAAAAAATAAATTTACTTATTGAATTTCATTTAAATCACAAAAACAACATAGAGAATTAATATATCTACTTATTCTAAGTTAAGGGAGATTAAGGTGTTTGAAAGTGAAGAATTGAAATGAAGATTTAATACTCATACATTGCAAAGGAACGATCACCTTCGGAAACTTAGAATACCATATATGTAATATTAAACACTCTAATGCAACTAAAAATATTAGGGTATTGTATTATGTGTGAGGTTACCATAGAGAAGAAACAAGACTTGAAAAAATGCAGACTTATTGGGATCCAAACATCCACACAACTGCACAATTAGGTTTCTCATTTTTCATGTTTATGTGGTTTTGTCTTTTCTTTGAAGGGATACTTTTAGTGAGAATGGTTTGTGACATGTCATATGTGAAAACGAATATTCATACAATTTAAATAGTATGATGAATATTCACAATAACAAGCCATCAACAAGGCAACTAGAGAATCGTAAATGGTGACAAAGTTTCACCTTCTGGCTTTGAAATTCATGAAAGGACCCTACTATAAAGAGCATCAAAATGCTTTAATAAAACAAATAAAAAGAGTATCATGTGGTTCAGTACTTGAGTGTTTGAACAATATGCAGGGGCAATGCTAGTAAAATGCAAAATGAGAAGCCTGGAACACTGAAGAAGGTTTGATATATGGCTGCTACAACCATGTATTTATATGGGTTAAGATTAATGTAGTATAACTAGTACATAGACACTACTATAGAAATAGCTTATAACGTCACATTTAGAGACATCATTTATTACTCAAAACTGACGCCTAAACCCTACAATGTAGACTAATTATAGAGACCGACATCTATATTTGAAGACTGACTAGACACGGGTATCACTTTTTATTTAGTGTCGGCTCCCTATAATGAACTGACGCCTAAAATAGCCCGCCAAATCCAAATTTTGAAGCGAAAAAAATTACCCCCAAAGTTTCACATACGACGTCGGTTTTTTGACCTAATAATTGATGCCTAAAGATGAAAAAATTTACCTCCAAAGGTCGTCAGTTTTTGTGGGAACACCGATGCTGATAAGGTTTCACGCGTCGTCTGCGTGAAAATTTTTAGGGTTAAGATTGTCAAATGGACGTCAGTTTTTTCTGGCAACCGATGCTGAAGGATATTAGGTGTCGATTTTTTAAATAACTGACACCTTTGTTAACTTAATAACCCCCGATCGATCGAGAAACAAACTCTTCCCATTCTCTTTGTTTCATCGCGAAGCTGCTACCCGCGCCCGAAGCTGCTGCCCCCTACTCGATCATCGCTACTGCATGATCAAGCCACCACCCGCTGCTCCTCACACCGCCGCCACCAACGACAGGGATGCCTAGCTACTCTCTTATTCCTCCACACCACTGACAGTTAGGCCGTTGCCTCTTCTTCTTCCTCCACCCCTTCTTCTTCCTCTGCCTCTTCTTCTTCCTACTCCCTCCTATCGAAATGGATAAAATCAAGGCATGATCGTGCTAGCCAATACAGTCATGGTCATGTCCATCCCACAGGTCATGTGATGCATGGGTTTTGAGTCACTTTTATAGGCTTATTTTATATCTATTTTATGCATGTATTTGTCATTTTCTTGATTATATTTGCTTAATTCACTATAGTTGGCCTTTAAACTCTTTTTGCATCAAATTATACTTCTTTTATCATATTTATATGATTTTATATAATCCATGTACTTATACACATGTTTCGGCACTTTTTCAGGAACTTTTGCATTGTCCAGAGTCGATACTATTGACCCTGGTGTCGATAGTATCAACATTTTATCAGAAAGTAACCCCAAAACGTGATCTTGGAAGGAAAAACCTATATCATGGTCGATACCATCGACCTAGGGGTCGATACTATCGACAACGTCGGTATCTGGCGATTTTCTGCACTAAAACGGAGTGTTTTAATCCAACAGTTGAGCTTTTTCGGAGCTGTAAAGTGGTCCTATGATCTAAGAAGAGCACGGCCAGCCCTAGGGGGATCTTATATTGTGTTGCACAACATCCAAGAAGGAGAGGGAGAGAGAGGAGACAAGAGATGAAGGTCGTCAACCGAGCGATCCGGGCACCTCCGATGGGCGATTTTGCTGCTGGAAGACTGCAAAATGCACGTTTCTCGAGGAGGATCTCCAGGAACACCTTTGTATCAGGGGTTACATGAGTTTGCTCCATGTTTCTCATATTTTTCTTCTCTACTCCTATGTATTTTCTATTGTCAACCATGCAGGGCTAATCCCCTTAATCTTTAGGACCGGGAGTAGCCCGGGGAAGCATTGTATGACGTTTTTATCATAGTAATTCATAATTTGTCTCCTAAATCTATGGTATGCTTTCATTTTCTCAATTATATTGTTATGCTTAATCACCATAATAATAATCTAATGCCATTAATTACTTTGAAAGAAGAATTAACGGTTGAAAAGAGATGAAATTCACATTAATTAACAAATCCCTTAAACAAGGTGATGTACGGTTAATGGTGGAAACTCAGAGGTCGATTCTAATGCACCTAGTTTAGGGTATAGGTTACTACGACGGTGGAACCGACCTAGACTTAGGTAGTGAATTGTACCATGACAGTGGACAATTCTGACTACAGGCCACTACCCAGATCGAGAGATGAACTTGAGTAGCTATAGAAAAATTCATACAATGAAAACCCGTGGTGAAACCGTAATCCTAAAGATCTCCATTTGAAATGATTAAACTAAACCCTTAATCGATTTCTCTATTTTATTTTATTTTTTTTTATTTTACAACAACTCTCAAACTCTTTTAATCGATTTAGCTGATCGCAACCAGTTAGTAGTAGTCTACTAAAATTCACGTTTCCCTGAGTTCGACTCGGGCCTCACAAGGCCTATATTACATTGATATGTATACTTGTGTTTGCACGCACAATTTATGCGTGTCAAGTTTTTGGCGCCGTTGCCGGGGAAACAGTGAATTTTAGCACTACGAGTGCTACGAGCGGCCACACTAGGCCACTTTTAATTCCTGTAATTTTTTTTTCATCTTTTGAACTAAATTGCAAATCTTATTCATTGTTTTAATTATTAGTACTGATTCATACACTGCCATTTGAAATTTCAGGTATTAGTAAAGTAATAATGGGTGACAGGGCGGAAAATGGGGAGCAGACGATTTGGGAACGGATTAAGGCTTCTTCTTCTTCTGCGTAGAAGGGGCCAATCAAGAAACAAGCTATCAACATACCCAGTTACAAGATTGATCCAGGGCTTATTCAGTTGGTCAAATCGCAGGCTTTCCATGGACTTAAAAATGAGGATCCGGTGACCCACATTAGCACATTCGTGGAAAATTGTGATATGATAAAGATTGACAGGTTCCCGCAAGAGACACTCTACCTAAAACTTTTTCCTAGTTCTTTAGCGGGAAATGCTTGGGAATGGCTGCACAATCTGGATGATGAGTACATTGAATCTTGGGATCACATGGTTGAGGTGTTCTTTGAGAGGTTCTTCTCACCTGAAAAGACAAACGATCTAGTGAGGAAGATACACAACTTCAGCCAGTGAGCCGGTGAAACATACTCTGAAACTTGGGAGCGCTTCCAGATCATGCTGAGGAAGTGTCCACATCACGGTTTAGACAAAGAGAAGCAAGCTAAAATTTTCTACATCACCCTAAATGAACATGATAGGAGCAATTTGGACTCATCAGGTTCTGGTTTCTTTTTTAACAACACAGGCACAAGGTGTTGGGAGATTCTAAGGAACATGTCCAAAAAGCAGTCTTGGGGTGAAAGAGATGCACCCGAGCAGGTTGGCATTACACATGAAGAAAGGGCCATCAAAGAACTTAATGAAAAGTTGGATCTTATAGCCAAGAAGCTCCTAGAGAAAGAGGACAATGGGTCTGATGATGAAGCACATGCAAAATATATGCATCAACAGGGATATAGAAATAACAATTATGATTGGAGGAAGGAACAAAATTTTCAGAAGCTGCAGCCTAGCCTAGAGGAAAAGAATAATGAATTTCTTAGCCAGGTGGTGAAACAAAATCAAGAGATGATGAGTACATTCTCCAAGAAGTTACAGTCTCAGGGCGAGATTTTGAATCAATGTGGGCAGACATTGCAAAGTCATGGAGCACAAATGATGGCACTAGAGACGACTGTGACCCAAATTTCTAATGAAGTGGTGGCCATGAAGCATACAAATCAACAAAGACAGGCTGGGAATGCAGACGTTGTTCAAGCACATCATCAAGTGAAATATATATCTGTGATTTCTGAGGCAGAGCCCCCGGTGGTGGAGGTCTAGGATAAAAGCAAAATGATTTTTGATACGGAGGCTACACCAAAGATACTGTATCCTCGCAGTCATTATGGACTACCGGGCAGTTGTTGTCCATTCAGAAAAATTTGCCAAGAGCACATTGCGGCCGCGCCCGCACCTAGGCAAGACGAGCAAGTGAAGGCCATGCGTCATGGTGAAGCTACAGTCACTGAGAGAGGGAAGCAGCCACAAGTCATGCCATCCACGGATGATGTGTCAAATCCTATCCTAGAAGGTGGCGTTGAAGCAAGCTTAGGGGAGGAGACCCCTAAAGTTCCATATGTGCCACCACACAAGCGAGCGAAGGACCCAAACGTGCCTTTCCCGGATAGTCTGAGGCTGAAGAAAGAGCATAGGCACTACAAGAAATTCTTGGAGATGTTTAGGAAGATCCATATTAATATTCCGTTAGTGGAAATGATAGAATAGATTCCAGCATATGGAAGGTTTATCAAGGACATAATCACCAAGAAAAGGCGGATAAAAGACACTGACATTTGTGTTGTTGATGAAAAAGTGAGTTCTATAATCCAAGGACGGCTACCAAAGAAGAGGAAAGATCCATGATGTTTCTACATCCCATGTTCCATAGGTGGCCAACATTTTCCACAAGCACAGTGTGACTCTGGGGCCAGCATTAATCTTATGCCACTGTCCACGTTTCAAAAGCTTGGATTGAAGACACTAAAGGAATCAGCCATGACTATTGAGTTGGCGGATGGATCCATTGTGAAGCCACAAGGTATATGCGAGGATGTGCTAGTCAAGGTCGACAAATTCATCTTCCCTGTTGACTTTGTGGTCATGGACATGCATGAGTTGGAAGGAGGTGAGATGCTATTGGGAAGGTCGTTCCAAGCTACGGCTGATGTAATCGCTGCCATTGGGCGAGGTTACTTGACACTTGGGATTGGTGATGATAGAGTTAAATTCAAATTACCACATGACACATTGGAGACATCTCTTGACAACCCAGGTTAAAGGTATCTTTATGTCAAGCCTAGGACATTAAACAAGGGCGCTTGTTGGGAGGCAACCCAACTTTCGGTTCATTTTTATGTTTGGTTATGTTCTTTTATGTTTATGTACTTAGTTTTTGCTTAGGTTTTGATAATTTTTGTAAAAATGGTACCCTAACTCGTGTTTTGAAGTGTGCAGAATGTTAAGGTCGATACCATCGACACCCATGTCGATAGTATCGAGTTTGGATCAGTAAACGCTGAAGAAAAGTTGATACCATTGACCCTAGGGTCGATAGTATCGAGATTCCTGAAGATTTACAGAAACATTGGTGACAGTAAAGTCAATACCATCGACCCTAGGGTCGATAGTATCGACACTTTTGAGTTCCCAGGCTTTTAGATGCGTCGATTTAGCAAAAATGATGAGTCTGGGTATTGACACTTGCAGGACAGCTACATAAAATAGGCCGTAAAAGGTATCGAAATGATATTTTTTCAAACCATTTTTTGCAGAGGAAAGATGGATGAAGCAAGTCATGTCTTAGAACCACTAACACACAAAAATTGGCTACAAAAAGGAGGGAGATAGCAAGTATCACTTGGTCCACTTGAGCATCTAACCATCCTTATTCACCACACTTCAAAGCGAACGGTACCGCTGTTCCACCTCTTAAGTGAGAATGTTGACTATGAGGCCATAGTCATATTCAAGCTTAGGGGGGGTGTTGGAACAACCCTATATCTTAGTTTTTACTTACTTATTCATGTTGCTTTTACTTTTGAGATATTAGTTGTTTTTATTTCTAGGTTTACTGCTTTTGTAGGATCCACATCTATCTAGTGTAATATGTGGAGCAATAAATGCATGGTTTCAATTGGGAGTTTTACTCTTGGGTTGTGTGCACATAAAAAATGAGCATTTTGAGAACTTTTGAGCTTATTCTTGTTAGTAATTGAGTTGCATAACTGAGGAAGTGCTTGGGTGAGTCAGCTTCAGGACATGGGGACATGAATGACCATCTTTATTGTCCAAGGAAAAGTTATTGGCAAGGATGTTTGAGCCCAAACCGACCAAACGCTAATGTGACCTTAGACTAAAGTTTAAGAGAGAAATCCTTCAGTTAACCTGTACACAGGTCTTTAGAGAGGGACATATGATATTTTTTGGAAGGTTCTGTCAATTAGACTTGTGATCTGATCCACCACAATTTCATTCACACTCCACCATAAGAAATGCGAGAACATTATTGTCATTCACTTTTTGATTGCATCTCAAGTAGATAGGTCTTGCATTATATCTATTTTCACATTTTTTTGCATGAAAATGAAAAAAAAAGGATAGAGTAGTTATACATGCACATTATCCTTGGGTGCGTGTCATTTAATTGCACAACTATCATTATGTAGTTGCATTTGCATCTTTTGAGCATATTGTACACTATGTATCTTATGTTACTCTGAAAACATTAAAGGTGGTGAGTGTGATCCATACCCTCCAAATAGAATGCTTCAAATGTATAATTTATGTAACAAGAAGTGAGCCCGACAATTAATTCATTGTCATCTATGAAAATAAGGGCATGAAAAAAATGAAAAAAAATTGAAGAAAAATTGAAAAAAAGAGAAGAAAAAAAGAAAAAAATTGAGAAGTAAGTAGGAATGAGAGGGATAAAGGAACCTGATCTCACTTACTTACTAAGAAGAATAAGCACATGGTGTAGTTTTCTTAGATATTCCATCTCACCTTGAGACGGAATGATAGTGCATGCATCATTCCACCAAAAACATAGCATTAGGACATTTTCACTTGCATTTTGCATCATGATAGGTAATTAATTTTTGTATTGCATGATTGACTATTATGTGCTTCCATCTCTTCCACAACCACCTATCTCATCCACCTGTTGCTCTAATCGGTAGGCCACCCATGATATTCTCCTCAATCATTAATATCAGGAGATCTGCTTCCATTTTGATGGTAGTTAGGAAATGAACAACGTAGATAGGAGATCACAAGATGCATCAAGTATGGACCATATGAGTTTATCATATTAACTGCTTTAATTGATAGTGTTTCACTGATTGGGGGACATACATCTTTTACATAGGTCTTTGGTTGCCTGGATGGCAGTTAGTGTTCAGTGGTTAATGAGGGTCGATTTGTGGAAAGAAAGTAGGGATGATGTAGATTCATTTCATGTATTTATGTCCTATTGCTGACTTATCTCAACCAGATCCAAAGTTTTGTTGCTCGAGGACGAGCAAGGTTTAAGCTTAGGGGAGTTTGATGCATGGGTTTTGAGTCACTTTTATAGGCTTATTTTATATATGTTTTATGGATGTATTTGTCATTTTCTTGATTATATTTGCATAATTCACTATAGTTGGCCTTTAAACTCTTTTTGCATCAAATTATACTTCTTTTATCATATTTATATGATTTTATATAATCCTTGTACTTATACACATGTTTCGGCACTTTTGCATTGTCCAGAGTCGATACTATCGACCTTGGTGTCGATAGTATCGACATTTTATCAGAAAGCAACCCCAAAACGCGATCTTGGAAGGAAAAACCTATATCATGGTCTATACCATCGACCTGTGGGTCGATACTATCGACAACGTCGGGATCTGGCGATTTTCTGCACTAAAACGGAGCGTTTTAATCCAACGGTTGAGCTTTTTCGGAGCTGTAAAGTGGTCCTATGACCTAAGAAGAGCACGGCCGACCCTAGGGGGATCTTATATTGTGTTGCACAACATCCAAGAAGGAGATGGAGAGAGAGGAGACAAGAGATGAAGGCCATCAACCGAGCGATCCGGGCACCTCCGACGGGCGATTTTGTTGTCGAAAGACTGCAAAACACACGTTTCTCGAGGAGGATCTCTAAGGGGTTACACGAGTTTCCTCCATGTTTCCCATATTTTTCTTCTCTACTCCTATGTATTTTCAATTGTCAACCATGCGGGGCTAATCGCCTTAATATTTAGGATCGGGAGTAGCCCGTGAAAGCATTGTATGACGTTTTTATCATAGTAGTTCATAATTTATCTCCTAAATCTGTTGTATGCTTTCATTTTCTCAATTATATTGTTATTCTTAATCACCATAATGATAATATAATGCCTTTAATTACTTTGAAAGAAGAATTAACGGTTAAAAAGAGACGAAATTCACATTAATTAACAAATCCATTGAACAAGGTGATGTACGGTTAATGGTGGAAACCCAGAGGTCGATTCTAATGCACCTAGTTTAGGGTATAGGTTACTACGATGATGGAACTGACCTAGACTTAGGTAGTGAATTGTACCATGACAGTGGACAATTCTGACTATAGGACACTACCCAGATTGAGAGATGAACTTGAGTAGCTATAGGAAAATTCATACAATGAAAACCCGTGGTGAAACTATAATCCTAAAGATCTCCATTTGAATTGATTAAATTAAACCCTTAATCGATTGCTCTGTTTTATTTTATTTTCTTTTATTTTACAACAACACTCAAACTCTTTTAATCGGTTTAGCTGATCGCAACCAGTTAGTAGTAGTCTACTAAAATTCACATTTCCCTGAGTTCGACTCGGGCCTCACAAGGCATATATTACATTGATACATATACTTGCATTTGCACGTACAATTTACGCATGTCATCATGCCTTGCTTTTATCCATTTGGAAAGGAGGGAGCATGAAGAAGAAGATACATTTGTAATTGAATACTAATGCTTGACCTAATTCTATAAATTTTGATGCATGTTGAATTAAGATATTAAAACCGTAATACACATTTCACCATAATCTTGAATTAACTATATTTCTGAAATCTTGTGATCAATCTATCTAAGATATTAAAACCCTAATGATAAATCTCTGATTTTGTAGTGATGTGTCGTCCTACTACATGAATCCCTGTTGTATGATGTAGATTGATGATAATGCATGAGCTAGCTTGAAATTTTGAAATCAATTATGAATCTCTCCATCCCTAGGTCCTACTAATTCATGTGTAATCTTTATCTTTATGATGAACATGCATGGACACTGAAAATATTGAAATCAATGTTATTGAATGACAACACATGTATTTGTTGGCCTAGAAACCCGTCCAAGATTTACTCATTAGGAGTAAATCTTGGATAGTCCCCGGTTTGGGACTGTTCTTGAACACCTAATCTCACTTAGGATGTAAGTGTATAATGTATATTCAGTTTTCAAGAAAATGTTGGTACCATTTCCCCGTTTGTTCTCTAAGTACATATGTACTTAGAGAACAGCGGGGAAATGCTATCGAAATTTTCTTGAAAACCCAATACACATTATACACTTACTAGTGAGATTAGGTGTTCAAGAATGGGATAGGTGGTACACATTTATTATATATAAGAATGACACCACATGTATTTGTTGGCCTAGAAACCCATCCAAGATTTACTCATTAGAAGTAAATCTTGGATAGTCCCTGGTTTGGGATTGTTCTTGAGCACCTAATCTCATTTAGGATGTTTTAACCATTAATTATATATAAGAACTTAAACCCTTAAGTTTTAACCATAAACCCTAATCTTTTACCCTAGACCCTAATCTTGTTCTAATATATACTTGTTTTCTCTTTGATCATAGAATGGATAGATCATGAATGTCCATTCCAAATCATTGCACCCCCGAGTTTATTTCTGGTCTTGACCAGTTTATTAGATTTGTCGAGGAACATAGGAAACAACCTGGAGATAGGTTCTACTGTCAATGTAGGCATTGCGGTAACAACTTGAAAGTCAACATTGGTGAAGAAATCAAAAGTCATGTCATGTGCAATGGGGTTGTACAAGGCTCTATAGAATGACATTGGCATGGAGAGATTTCAAACCTAAAATCAGTGGATGTTGATAGCAGTGCTTGTATGGAAGAAGAAATTGCCTTCGATGACGTAGATGTGAATGAACCAGTTCCAATAGACATCATTGATGCGATGTTGGATAGTTGTGGGGTAGAGCACACCGATCCACCTCCCATGTTTAGAAACATTATGCATGATGTTGAGATACCATTATACATAGGTTGTAAGTTTACAAAGCTTAGCGCTGTGTTGAGATTGTATAAACTGAAAGCTAACAATTGATGGAGCGACAAAAGCTTCACGTCATTGTTGTCTTTGTTGAAAGAAATTCTTCCTGAAGGAAACGAGCTTCCAATCTCAACATACCGGTTAAAGAAATTGTTGTGCCCCATGGGAATGGAGGCCAAGAAGATACATGCATGCTTGAATGATTGTGTATTATTTCAAAAGGACTATGTGGATTTGAAAGATTGTCCAAAATGTGGTGCATCAAGGTATAAATTGACGAATTAGGGGGAGTCCAAAACTGGTTCTCCTGCCAAGGTGATGTGGTATCTACCTATAATACCATGGTTTCAACACTTGTTTGCCAATCCTATAGATGCGAAGAATTTGAGGTGGCATGCAGATGTTAAGAAAAACAATGATGGGATCCTACGACATGCGTGTGATTCCCCACAGTGGAAGAAGATTGATTTATTTTACCCTAAATTCGGTGAAGAAGATAGGAATCTAAGACTTGGGCTTTGTACATATGGGATGAATCCATACAGGACATTGAGCAGCCAACATAGCACTTGGCCAGTTATGCTTGTTATATACAATCTTCCTCCCTGGTTGTGTATGAAAAATAAGTACATTATGTTGTTGTCTTTGATATCAGGCCCTAAACAACCTGGAAATGATATCGACGTTTATCTTGAACCTATGATTGATGATTTGAAGAAGCTCTGGGGTGAAGGTGTGATGACCTATGATGCTTCAATAAGAGAGACATTTCATTTGCATGCTATGTTGTTTTGCACTGTGAATGACTTTCCAACGTATGGGAATTTGTCTGGATATAGTGTCAAAGGATCTAAAGTGTGTCCTATATGTGAAGAGAACACTGATTCAGTACGACTAAAACACGGCGGAAAGATTGTATATCTTGGTCATCGAAGGTTTCTTCCCAAAATTCATCTGTATTGTAGGTTGTGTAAAGCATTTAATGGACAGAATGAGGAACAAAGTGCACCTAAACCTATATCAGGGGAGGATGTTTATGAAAGAGTGAAAGACATCGCCAATGAATTTGGTAAGAGATCACAATGTACGATGGCCACACAGAGTGACAAGTCTTTATTCAAGAAGAAGTCAATATTTTGGGATCTTCCTTATTGGAGTTCTTTGATAGTCAGGCATTGTATTGATGTCATGCACGTTGAGAAAAATGTATGTGTTAGCATCATCGATACTCTGTTGAATATACCAGGTAAGACTAAAGATGGGATAAAATCCAGAATGGACCTACGTGAAATGGGAATACGGACAGAATTAACAGAAGTAGTTAGTAGTGATCGGAGAAAAAACTTTCCTCCCTCTTATTACACGTTGTCTAGAAAGGAGAAGAAAGCTTTTTGTGAATTCTTGGTAAATGTTAAGGTGCCACAAGGTTACTCATCCAACATTTGTACATTGGTCTCAATGAAAGATCTGAAGTTGATAGGTCTTAAATCTCATGATTGTCACACTTTAATGCAACAAATATTGCCCATGGCAATTCAATCTATATTGTCAAAGCATGTACGATTTGCAATCCCCAGACTTTGTTTCTTTTTCAATAGTCTGTGCAGAAACGTTATTGACCCTGATACTCTCAATAAATTGCATAGAGAAGTGGTTGTTACCCTATGTCATCTTGAGATGTATTTTCCTCCTTCGTTCTTTGATATCATGGTACATCTTGTTGTCCACTTGACTAGGGAAGTGAAAATGTTGGGACCAATTTTCTTGCTTTGGATGTATCCCTTTGAACGATACATGAGCATTTTTAAAGGTGATGTTTGAAACCGTTATCGGCCTGAAGGGAGTATTATTGAGGGTTATGTGGTGAGAGAGGTTATGAATTTTTGCAATGACTTTTTGAGTGCTAATGATGCTCCTGTGAATGACAAGAATATTGAGGAGCATTTTGGCAAATGAATTTTGGGATCACGGGTGAAAGTAATCAGCCGTGAGCAGTTGGAGCAAGGTGACTTGTATATTTTACACAACATCGACGAAGTGAGTGTTTATATCAATGACTATACCAATTTCATCAAGAGACAATATCCTCAATCCAATTCAATGTGGCTTGCTAGAGAGCATAACAAGACATTTATTAAGTGGTTTGATGATAAAGTCTTACATTAACTATCTCAAACACTAGATAATCTTACTGAAACCATCAAATGCCTCACCTTTAAACCAAAAATGAATGTTATGTCTTATGAAGGGTTTGACATAAATGGATTCTCGTATTACACAAAGTTTTAAGATGATAAGAGTGTCATCCAAAACAGTGGGGTCACCCTTCAAGCGTCTTCATTGTTTTTTGCAAGTGCAAAGGATAAGAGTCCACGTGAATCTAAAATATCATATTACAGTGTCATTGAAGACATATGGGAGTTTGACTATGTAGATTTCAGAATTCTGCTCTTTAAATGTAATTGGGTTGACAACAACAAAGGAGTTATAGTGTATGAATTGGGTTTCACGTTAGTGAACTTTGAAAAGATTGGCGAGAAGGGTGAACCATTCATATTGGCATCACAGGCGAAACAAGTATTTTATATCGATGATCCTGCAAATGATAAATGGTCGGTTGTTCTTCATGGTAAAAGACAGTTCATTGAAGATCCTATAGATGAAGAAGAGTACTATGATAAGTATGATGACTCCAATCCATTCTCAGTTGGGTTGCCAACACCACCAAACATTGAAGCTAGGGATCACAATGACTTGTATGTTTGTGGGGATCACAATGAAGGATTGTTAATTGATAAAAGATCACAATATTAGAGGCATGAATGTTTATATTTTTCTGAATGTGGACTTTACAATGTGAATTACTTTATAATGTGAATGTGAACTTTACAATGTGAATGTGAACTTTACAATGTGAATTACTTTATAATGTGAATGTGAACTTTACAATGTGAATTACTTTTCAATGTGAATGTATACTTTACAATGTGAACTTTACAATTCGTGTTACTTTACAATGTGAAATGTATAATTTGAATGTGAACTTTCAAATGGCTGAGCATTCTCATGATGACCGTACTGATGATCACCGTGAGGGTGAGGACGTGCCTGCGCCGCCTGATAATGTATGTTTTAAGAATATATCCCTGTGGTTTCTATCTATATGTTCATTTATAATTATATCATGTAAGTGATATTTTTATCAAATTTTAGGTTGGTGATGTACCCCTAAAGAAATTACAACACATGATGAGAAGCAAAAGAAAATTGAGAAAGTGAGGGGCATCACAATGATGAACAAGTTAATACAGCAAAGGGGCAATGGACCCAAATTGGTTGTGGATTTTGATCATGTAGGAAATCCATATGGAGTGAACCGCAACTCATTTGTTTCATATCTTGGGGTTCTTACTCACAGCCATTGCAGTCCTATCCTAGAATCCTGGCATAAAGTTCCTAAGGGGAAGAAAGACCACATATGGAATGAACTATGTGTGAGTTATTATTATTTGTAATTCTATTTGTGTAGATTACTAATTTTTAGGATACTAGTTAATAATAGTTCTATTTAATTTGCAGAGCATATTTGATCTGGATGAAAATTTGCATCGTAAATGTGTGATGCAACGATGTGGGAGGGTCCTAAGAAACTATAGGACCAATCTCACCTGAGATTACATATGCAATGCTGATAAGAGGTTTTTGATTGATTTCCAATTCTAGACATTGATCACTATTTCACTAACTCTACACTAATTAATAATTTTTGTTTGTATTCTCTTTTAAAAATAAATTTAGGCAGAAGGAAGCCAAAAAGCAATGGAACTACCTAGACCCCAAAGACTGAGAGGCATTTGTTACCTAAAGAAATATAGATGAATTCAAGGTATTAAGAGCCACTCCCAATTTATTTAATATACATTCTTATGTATTCACTTATTCAAGATTAACCTTTAGTGTTACTAACCAAATCAATGTGCTACTAACTAGGCCCTCAGTGAGGCACAAAGAGAAAGGTGTGCACTGAATATGCATGACCACACAATGGGTCCAAGAGAATATGTAGGCATTTTCCAAAGACTACAGGCTGAGTCTGCTCAGCCTACTTCTACTCAGAAGACTGCAGAGTCCTCTACTACTACTCCCGCAATTCTGCCTCGCCATGCTACGTTGATAGAATGGAGGCAAAACAAGAAGGGGGACATACTGAAGCCCACAACTACTGAGGCGGCTGCAAAAATGGTAAAAATCAACTCTTAGAGCAATCGATCGATATTGATTATTGTTATGTTTACTTACTAATTTTTGTTGATGGTGATTAGCGGGAGCTGCACGAGCAGAGGAAGAAAGGCAAGTCCATCCCTCAGGGCACAAGGGATGAACTGACAGTTGCTCTGGGTAACCCAGAGCATCCTGGACGTATTCGGGGTGCAGGAGCTGGTGTGGGCATCGAAGCATTCTTTGAGCCATCCCAGTGCAAACCTGTCCCAAAAGTGGGACACTAACAAGTTAAGGTAACATATTCTTATTTTAGAATAGTATTGCAAAAGGGAATTCAATAATTAGAAACTAGCATTTCTTTTATCCATGTATAGGCAGATTCGTTAATTGAGAAGAGAATCCAAGAAGCAATGGCAAAGTGGCAGGCGTCTCAGCCTGCCACTCAAACAGTACATGTGGCGGGCCGCTCTTCTCCTAATATAGAAGTGGTTGGGAGTAATCTTGTAGACCCACCACCTAGCACATCCTCTATAAGTATTTTTATGACATAATAGCTAGTATGTTCAAGATGATATGTTTGTGTATATATGCATATAACATTCTTTATGTAAATTTGTAGGGGTTGAAGCCATGCCGACTAAAAAGTCAAGAATATATCGTTGTAGAGGTGTCGGTTTACCCACCCCTTAAAGGGTGCATGTTTCATGGGTATCCAATACCAGATGGTGTGGTACGTGTGAGCCTGATACATGTATTCCCCGACTGGATGGATCTTGCACTGCCTCATGCACACCCAGATGCTGAAACACTTGCTGAGGCAGTAGACATAGTGGTATTGTGGCCCGAAGCGGATGTCCTCTATACTGATATTGTATGATAAATATTCGTTACTTTAATTTGTTAGTGTGTATATATGAGTCAATTGATCTAAAATTATATATATAGGTGAAAAAGACAAGACCCGCTACATCTCAGCATCCACCTCCTCGACTACCAAGTTGGCTTCCAAGGGACCTACATGCCTCGATAGGTCCTAATTGTAGGGGTGTGGCAGTATGGATCGACGAACATGATACAAATTGTCCTATAATTGTTACTATTTCAGATGCTGCTACAGGTAAATCATACGATAACAATCTATTTATACAAGTTTAGCATAGGTATTAATGCATATGTAATACAAGTTCTGCATACGTACGTATTAATGCATATGTATTAATGCAGGTCAATCATATGAAAAAAAGATATTTATACAAGATATTTTGGAGTTGTTTAGTTATCAATGGCTGAACACATCTATGATAGAGATGTGGATATGGTGAGATCTTATTTATACAACCATATACCTTGTTTTATATATGGTGATCTGATTTCTTATATATTAATGCATACATAATACATGTTTTGCAACCACTTACATAAGATATGTAGAGATTTTGGGTTTTCTCATGTGGGATTTTTGGTTCCATCTTTGATTAGTCTTGTAGATACAAACCCTTCTTCAGTTACTTCATACTGTTGTGATGCTTTTGAATATTTTGGTAAAAATAAGAAACGGTCATAATAGCTCCATTCAATGTCGAGTAAGTTTACTTTGCTTATAATTTGGAATTAAGAAAATTACATTTTTATTGTGGATTTTGAGTTATTAATTTTTAACTTTCTTACCTGTAGTGGTAGACATTGGGAGTTACTAGTTATTGTCCCCAAGACATTCACTGTCTATTATCTAGATCTTGCTGGGAATGAGTTGGAATTATATGGAAATGCAATTAAAAGGCCATTATTCTCATGAGAAATATTTCATATTTTTATATATGTTAACATCTGTTACTACATTACTATTTAATTATGCAATTTAATGGGTTACATTAACATATGTAGGGCTTTACAAGAGTACAAAAAATTGGAGGAAAGGTCCCCAGGAAAAAGGATATGTCACTAATTTGGGAGAATGTGAAAGTAATTTCCCGATTCCAATGTATATATTATTAATCTGAACTGTGCTTATTTGTATTTTTGAATATTTTATATATTATTTCAATTTATAGTGTGCTACACAAGACAACGGTTGGGCATGTGCCTACTATGTGATGCTATGTATGGACTTAATCATCAAACATGTCGTAATAGAAATCGATAAGATACAGCAGATATTATACATAGTCTCATTAGATAATATGAAATATATCAATCTTATTATATATTATTAATTATATATTTACGTCATTCTCTTTGCAGGTCTTTAAAACTGCTGACTTCAGCACAGGTGGAAAGCGTTTCGATGTACATGCTCCCTATACGAGAGATAAATTAGATGTTTTAAGAGAAGAATGGGCAAAAGCCCTACAAAGAGTGGGAATTTTTAGATATAATTTTATTGACAATGATGACAATGATGAATAAAGAATAACTTTGTTCTCATAATTATTTGTGTGTGAATGTGAATGATTTTTTATGAATTGTCATATGTGTGTGAAGATGATCAATACATAAATGTTTCTACATGTGTCTGAATGTAAAAAGAGATAAAATGAATGGAACTGCAGGTTGCTACTGGTTTCTACATATGTGTGATGAAAAAATAATATGAATGAAATGTGCTTATACATGTGTGTGAATAACATATATATAATATTGTCCATCTTATTAATTTTGTAGGTTTGTGGCCTGTTGTTGGTTGATAGCAATAGATGTAATAAACCTACAGTTCAGAACTAAACTGCAGGTTCTCATCCTGCTGACCAGCCATACAGCAGACCTACAAATTGATAAGAAAAAAAAATCTTAACATAGACGTCGGTTATTTGAAAAACACCGACACCAAAGATATACGATGGCGGTTTTTGATAAAAAAAACCGACGTCTATGTGGCCAGGAACCACAGCCGTGCAGGGAAGCACGACCGTGGTGGCAGGCAGGGGATATGGCGTCGGTTATTTGCACAAAACCGACATCAGTTCAGCTGATATGGCCCGGAACAACGGTCGTGCTTGGAAGTACGGCCGTGGTGGCAGGGGAGATGGTGTCGACTATCTTACAAAACCAATGCCTATAGGCCCTTTTTTGGCACGTTTTTAGTGGCGGGAAGTGTTGTGACGTCGGTTCTTCTAATAACTGACGTCTGTAACAATTCTATAGTGTCAGTTTTCTTACAAAACTGACGCCTATGGTCCCTTTGCTGGCGCATTTTCAGTGGCGGGAAGCTTTTCGGCGTCTGTTGGGAACCGACGCCGAAGGGGTCCACCTTTAGCGGCGCCCACTTGGGTGTCACTTGGAAACTGACACTAAAGGCCTTAATTAACCGACGCTAAAGACCTATTCTTTAGTAGTGAGAAGAAATTTAGTTTAGTATCTTATACAAATGGGAAGAGTCTTTAGTCCGACATTGCTCGCTCTTAGAACTTTTATGTCCCTTATATGTATAATCACATGTGATGCTAGTATCCGAAGGGCTCTAGGGGTGAGTATATTCACCTCATTGGTGGATATGGTGACCATAACACACACAAGCACACATGTGAACCACGTTGGGTCGGGTTGAGCACGGGCTCGAGCTTGTAGATTGTGGCTTGTGAAAATTATCTTCCATATACTTTTTACAAAAGGATACAATTACATAATTAAATATTAATTTAATTAATTGTTACTTTCTAAAATGGATTTACTAATCCTAGTTAGAAATTGTTTGCCTCACGATTTGTTCATTGCATGTACAAGAGCAATTGACTGATCACATCCTATGAGCATAGGACGTGGGGGCTTGAAAGGGATATAAATAATTCTCTAGTCATTATGGTTAATCATAATTTTTGAAATACAACAGTCATCCATTATATGTGTGAAACCCTATTCCAGACTTTTTTCTCTACCACCGTCGATCCTGATTTGTTTCTATATATTGTTGTTCTACGAGAAGTAAGTTCTTCCTTCCTCTCCTTAAAGGCATAATCTGTCTGGATGGTGGTACCTGTTATCACTTAGTTGTTCTGGCAGTACACGCTGATCTTTGTTAAGTGCGAGCGAGATACTTCTTGCTACCAATTCATGACATGGTCGAGTAGAAGAATGATACTCATATATGAAGATTCCAAAGTGTAGATTTTTTTAGGTATCATGTTTGTTGTTCAATGAATGATCTGGTTTGAGTTTTTAACTATGTTTAATTTTTGTTCTCTTGCTTTGTTTATTCTGTGTGTTTTTTAATCTAAATATGGCCTAAAACTGTTAATCTATTGCAACTATTTTTTCATATAATGATATATAATAATTAGTAACAATAGACTTAAAGAAATAATTTCATATCTTTAGTTAACAATGGTCGACCATATTTTTGACAATAAAATTGACACTATGAATTGCCTAAAAAATTTATCGGTACCAACTTACTCATTGGAAAAGTAGGATACAAATTTAGCTAAATATGGTGGGTTATGATTAGTTCTTAGAAGAGGATGAACCTACAACCGATGAAGTTGTTCCTGATAGTGTTGAATTAATTGCAAATTAAAAGAATGGTGATAAGACATGCGAGAGTTAATATTTTTTTATTTAAATAACAAACTATATAATTTGTACTCTAAGTCACCTACTTTCAATATTTTATATGGGGATTAGAAAAAAACTATAATATGAAAAATTAGGGTGCTGAAAAGTATTGTGTTTTCAATTTTTTAAAGTTTCAGATGGTCGAGGGTAAATCCATTTATGACCAAACTCATGACCTTCAACTCTTGCTTCACTAGCTCTCAACTGAAAGCATGGAATTTCCTGACAAGTTTATAGTTTGTTCCATAATTGAGAAATTCCCTAAATCTTGGGAGTCATTTGATGTGACTCTTAAGCATCACAAAGTAGACTTGACAAACATTAACATACACAAAGGATACTTGTAAGAGAAGTATGTAAAGTTACCTACTAACGTAAACCCCACTATCAATTTTATGTTTGCTAAGAATAAAGATATAAATCAAATATATACATAAACCTAACACTAGGATCTGGACAAAATCGAAGAGCAGACCTTGTTGGACTTATGGACATGTTGGCCAGTGGAACAAGGACTGTTCATGAAAGAAGGAAAATAGAGATGCGACATCTACAACTGAGGAGGTTGTAGTCAACATCATGGTTGTATCCTTAAACCTTAATGATGGGTACATGTTTATAAAACTTGAAATACTTTCAATTTTTAAACCACTTCACTAGACAATTAACATTGGGGCTATATACATGTTTGTGCTGACAAGTCCCTATTTGTCTCTTATCAGGCCTCTAGTGTCCGATCTGTGACATTAGGCAACTTCAACTATATAGAAATCAAAGGAGAAGGATGGGTAAACTTGAGGTATCCTTCTGAGAAGGTTCTGACACTTAATTGAATCAGACATATTCCATCGATTTGATGCAATATCCTTAGTGGCACAATTCACGTTAGCAATAGTTTTAGAATAGACTGCAAATATAATAAGGTTATTATGACTCATCTTCTTGAATCTTTATTTCTTGACATGGGGTATTTATGTGACATGGAGAAATTATTTAGGTTTCTTATTGAACATGTTTCAGATTAAATTTTAAATTTGAATTATTATAGCTTTGTCTAGATGAATCTTGTATTGTATGTTGTATGGCATAGTTTTTTGGAACATGTTAGTTTTGTCTCAGTGAGAGAAATAATGAATCTAGAATTAACTACTAGATCCAACATTAATGATAGTAGATGTGAAATATGTAGGAAAACTAAACTACCTAAAAAGCCTTTTCATTTTGGGAATATAAATTTGAAAATCCTTAATTTAGTGCACATGGATATTTACGAGTTTAATGAGATTGCAACTAGGGATAAAAAATGCCACTTCACAACTTTTAATGGTGATGTAAGTACATACAATTATGTCTATTTAATTAAAAGTAAATATGAGGCGTTGGATAAATTTAAAATATATAAGAAGATCTCAAAACTCAATCTAGTAAAATACTTAAAATATTAAGGTCTGATAGAAGAAGAGAGTACACCTCAAACATGTTCTTAGAACTTTGTCACTTCCATGATGTAGGTTATGAGGTTACTTCTTCTTATTCACCATAGTCTAATGGGATTGTAAAATATAAGAACTGAACCCTAACAAATATGGTTAATACCTTATTCCAAACTTTAGATCTACCCAACTTTATGTGGTGGGGAACATTGAATACGACTTTCTATTTTCTGAATAGAGTTCTCCTTAAACATAATGAAAATAGTCCGTTTGAGCTATACAGGGAGAAAATTGAGTCTCAAATATCTCATAGTGTGGAGGTGTCTTGCTAAGTTATTTGTCTCTAAATACGAAAGGAAGACATTAAGATTGAAAATAGTTGATGCTATGTTCTTGGGTTATGTAGAGACATGTTATGCCTATAGATTCTTGATTATAGAGTCTGATATCTCAGGCATTGATGTCAATACAATTCTAAAATTACATGATGGTACATTCTTTGAGGACATGTTTCCTATGAATATGGTGTGGCCAAAGAAGTATCTCAAGAGGACTCATTCACCGTAGGTTTCCATTCTTGATCACATAGAAAGGATGAAAACATTGGGGGATTATTCAGAATGAGCTGTCTCTAAATATTATGGTTCTAAAGAAGTAATTTAACTTAGGAAAAGTAAACGGCGTAGGACATTCAAAGATTTTGGAAGTGAGTTTCTCACTTATAAAAATATTGAGGATGATCTTGTGTTTTTCAAATGAGGTATAGATTCTCCATACGTTAAGATTTAGAAAGAATATGTTAATGATGAAATCTAATCAATTCTCTCAAGTGAAACTTGGCAATTAGTGGAATACCTCCTATTTGTTTTGCAATTGGATGTAAATGGATCTTTAAGAAGAAACTTAATGTAGATGGGATAATCAACAAGTATAAAGCTAGTTTAGTTGCTAAAGGTTACACACAAAGGGAAGTAATAAATTATTCTTATAAATAATCTTGTGTTTCTCGTATGACTACATAGAATTTGATTCTATTTATAGTATCCCTATCCATTAGATGGATGTGAAGGACACGTTCTTACACGATGATATTCAAGAAGAGATATATAAGAAACAACTTGAGAGTTTTGTGGGTTGTGGGAATGAGTTCAAAATGTGTAAACTTGTTAAGTCATTATATGTCTTAAAAAAAACCATAAGCATTGACATGTGAAATTTGATTCTATGATATCATTATTTGAATTTGTTTCTAATAATTTTGGTAAGTGTCTCTACTACAAAATTGTCAATGATGGATTCATTCTGTTATGCTTGCATGTTGATTATATTTTTCTTTTTTATTACAATATGAAAGTAGTAAATGAGAGAAAGTCATTCTCATGTTGCAAGTTTGAGATGAAGGGTATGTGTCTCATTGATGTGATTTTAGGGATTAAAATCATAAGGTCTACTGATGGTACAACCTTCTCTCAGACTTACTATTTTGAAAAGATACTAGAGAGGTGGGAGTACATATCACATAAACCTAGTAAGACTCCATACGATTCATGCAAGGATTTTTTCAAGAATAATATTAGAGTTCTAGTGTCTTATTTAGGATACTCTCAATTTATCGAAAGTTTGATGTATCTCATAAACTACACATGTCCAAACATTGCGCTTGTAGTGAGTAAGTTAAGTAGATACACCAGTTTGTCCCACAGAACCCATTAGGAAGCTCTTAATAGAGTGTTGACGTATATCAAGGGAACTAGTTCCCTTGGGCTACATTGTGACATAATTTTTTTATAGTTGGAGAATATAGTGATGCAAACTAGATTGTCATGAACTCTAGTAATAATGGTGTCTTAAGATATGTATTTCAACTGGGAGGAGGTGTTGTTCTCTAGAGGTCTAAGAAACAAACCTTATTTGAGGTAGAGTTTTATGCTTTAGGTGAACTTGGATTAGAAACTGAATGGTTGTACGAGCTTCTGTCACATTTACCTATGATAAAGAAGCTTCTCTTGCTATTTTAGTTCAAAATGATAGCACCACAATTGTTGCTAAGATTAAGATTTATAAGTACAATAAAAACAATATAAGAACATTCAAGTCAAACTCAACTTAGTAAGGGAATTCATGCCTAATGGGTTTGTTCCTATAGACTACGTCGGTACCAAAGAAAATACACCTGATCCATTCAGTAAAGGTCTTAACCTGGACTTAGTGGAGAAATCCATCTTGGAGATGGGAGTGAAACCCCTTTAGATTCATAGATAGTAGTAATCTAACCCAAAAGAGTGGGGATCCCACAAATTGGGTTCAATGTGGTAATAACAATTTGTCTGGTGAATCAAATGACACTATGTTTTACATTGATGCTTCTTGCATTTGTGTATCTATCCCTTGGAAAATATGTTGGTTTCATGACTGCATGTTAGTAAGATATTAGTCTCTGAATTGTGTCAAGTCTTAAGATAAGATGTTAGCAGTACATCCTTGGAGACTCAAACTAAATGAGTGATGTTGTGTAGGCTGCAACATGAGAATTGTGTTATTTTCTGACATCAATTATGGCATGTAATTTTGGATGCATGATCTTAATGCATTGTATTATTTTTGTGCCATGTTTTTATTATATTGTTACCAACTTATACTCTTGCACTCAAATTTTAGGCTCAAGATTTGTTCATCTGGTTTCTGTCGGAGTCAAAGTTGGATATCCCAGGTAGAACAAGATCAAAAGGTTTTCATTGAAAGCACAATATGGATAAATGAATGATAGAACACACTACACACTCGACTTTGTGGGGGATTTTTGAATATATGACTTCCATATCTATGTATCTACACGGGTTAAGCTCAATGTAGCATAGTTAGTACATAGAGAAAATGTAGTTTTATGTCTTGTACAAATGGGAAGAGCCTTTAGTCCCACATTGCTCAGTGCTAGAACTTTTATGGTACTTATATATAGAATCACATGTGACACTAGTATCCAAAAGGCTCTAGGGGAGAGTATGCCCACCTCCTTAGTGGATATGGTGACACTAACACACACCACATGTTCGTGCCATGCTACGCCTGGCCTAGTCGGGCATGTGCTTGGACTTGTGGATTGTGAAAATTAACTTCTGTCAGCTTTTTAGACAAGGAAACAACTATGTAATTAACTATTAATTTAGTTAATTATTTTTTTTAAAATGGATTTACTAATTTTAATTGAAAACTAGTTATCTTGCCATTTTCCATTATGTGTACAAGATAATCAAGTGATCACATCTTACTGAGAATAAGACATGGAGGCTTGAAAGAGTTATAAATAAGCATCTGGTCATTAAGGTTAATCACAACTTATAAACATACGACCATTAACCTTTCTATATGTAAAATCATATTCTAAACTTCTATTCTGTTACAACCACTCCCCATTTACGTTTGGAGATTTCTCTCCTATCAAAAGCAAGTTCTTCCTTCCACTCAGATGGTCGTACCCGCAATTGATGTGTTGCATTGATAGTTCACACTAATCTTCGTCAAGTGTGAGTTAGATGTTTCATGCTACAATTTCATGACCGGATCAACAAGAAGAACAACGCTCATATCTGAAGATTGTGAACTTTGATTTTTTTAAGTATCACGTTCGTTGTTCAACGAACGATCTGCTCTGAGTTTCTAACTTGGCTTAATTTCTATTTTTCTACATTATTTATTCTAGGTATTTCTTATGTAGATCTAGCCTGAAAGTGTGAATCTATTGCGACTATTGCTTCATGTAAAAACATATAATAATTATTAACCACAAAGAATTCAGCAAAAAAAAAGTCAAAGAAGAATTCTTTCTTGAAGGACAAACTATAGGCGCTTGTTTGGCAACGGACTGGAACTCATTTAGCGCCAGTCTTGTAGCGCCATGGTGGCCTAATCCGGTCTGGTTTGGTCAAAAAATGTGTTTGGAAGCCAACCCAGTTCGATCCCCATTTTGGGATAACAGAATCCCATAATCTGCATAATCCCAATCTTGGTTGAGGTAGGATTGTGAATCTCAATCTGATTTCTGCCCAGACACAAGCTCCCCCCCGACCCCAATCCCTCGTGCCTCTCCCTCTCACCCTATCCTTTTCCCTCATTCCCTATCCTTCTCCCTCTCGGCGCTCTCCCTCCCGACCCTTCGCATCTCTGTGTGCATCTTTGTGTGCATACTGTTGGTCCGTGTGTGAGAGAATTAAAGCAATGTCTGCTACCTCGACCACATCGCGGATGGAGGCCATAGGTCGTTAGGTGAAGCTCCCGCGTGGAGAATGAATTCAGCTGTCTGCAACCGTCGGTCTACTAGGGTGACTACATCTCTCAAAAGCAACGTACACATGCCCTGTCCTAGTCTTCGACTATCTGAATCTAACATTGTCCCGTCTTGGCAATGCATTGAAGAAACCCTAGCTCATCCAAGGCAAAGTGTCTGTGTGCCTTCATATTTGCTTGTGCTGCGGGGTTCTTCACTTCCACATATGCCTTTTAGAGCATCTGTTTGCGGAAGTTGGTCATCGTCCCTGGCTAAAATTCGACAGTTGGCATCCCTGGTGCTCCAGCGCACTCCCTCCTCATTCTCACCCCCTTTTGCACATGTTGGTCATGAATTAGGTTCGAGCCTGCTTTGTTTTGTTTGTGAGTGTAAATTAGGGAAAAACTTCATTTATGAGACAATCAATGTGTATTGATCTATCAATGCCAATCGAGTCAATATTAGTTGAATAGATATGAATAAATGTGTACGACAGTCATAGCTCACGGCACAACAATCTGCAAGTTGTTGTCAAACTGCTTGATGTCATTTATTTTTTTAAAATAATTTCTATCGGTTGTTGTCGAACTGCTTGATAAATTTATTATAGAATCGTCACATTTTAAGTATGTGCACTTATCATTGTGTTGGTGTGTACTTCTAAATCTTAGTTTGGAATTGTCATTATGAGACTTCCCACTGTAAGAGAATATCACAATCTTACTTTTACAGTTGCCCATACTTTCTCCTTCCCATTGAAATGCACAAAGTCTTCCCTGTTTAATAAATGCACATTTTGTTCTACAAAGTTAATTGGTTTGAGTATCGCAGTGCAAGATATTGTCCATTTATCATCAATAATAATTGCAGTTTCATTGATAAACAACCCCTTTCCTAAGATCAGGAAAAGTGTAGGGTCAATCACCTTCTCAAGAAAATAATTATCATTAGGATATGGCTTCCATTTTTGAGTTTGAAAAAGGTGAAGGGATAAACAAAATCTTAACCTTAGTAAGATGCCTCCTTAGCAAGATTTATTAGGCTGGCTTTCATGCTTCCATATAAAATCATATTCAATTTATTTCTCATGCACCCAATTGACCCACATATTATTTGTTTAAATGGCTACATTCAAGAAATGAGATCAGGAGCATGCCAACTTTATTCATATATTTTATGGCTTTATACCCAAACATCCTTCAATTTTTGGCTTGGGTTCTTCATCCCGTTTAGTTATATAAATTCCCTTCTTTTCTTCTATCCTCCCCCAAGAAAATTTCTACAAAGAGTATTAATGTCAATGAGCATAGATTGTGGGAGGAGAAATACACATGTCCAGTAAAACACGTAAGAAGTAAAGTAGGGTCGACTTGATTACCTCCAATCTACCAGAAAAGGACATGAGTTTAGCTTTTCAACTATCCATCTTGATCTTCATATTGATTTAGAGTTGATTAGAGAGTTTGCCACAAAAAGAAAGGGATTTCATTATCCTTTTCTTTTTACCATTAATTTTCCCATTCGTAATGTTTATTTCAATAGTTGTACATGTATTTAAGATATTCCATCTACTTCCTACACTACTCACTCGACTTACTGAATTCTTCATCATCTTATCTCTTAGTTGAATGACTCCCCAATAAGTAATGTCCATGTAATAGTTTTACAGTATTGTAAAATTTAAAATATGATGCCAATACTAATAACAATTGTCATACCTTCTTTGATGTGGTTAATTTTATTTGATATGCTCTATACACATCCATTCATTTCTTTCCCTTTTTCCTTATGTGCATGTACATAGGTCTTTCTAAAATATGCTATATCTTCACTTAATAACCAATTGCAACTGATTTTTGTTAATTACTAGCAGAACATGTAATATGAATTTTATATTAGATGTTTTTATATGAATTCATATACATAATTTTGTAATATTGATATTATACATTGTATTATTTTTTTATATAATGATGCAAAAAACCAACTCAAATTGATTATCAAATTCCAAACTGGACCAACCGAAGACCAAATTTCTCGTGCAGTGTTAAATCTAGAGCTGCACCCAGTTTTGTGCGATCTAATCGAGAACATGTAATACAATCTTCAATACATATGCAGTAATATTGATTTACATCAAATATTAGAATATAGTCCTGAATAGACTTCGATGACAATTATTCAAAATTGACTTGACTTAATTCAAACATTAAATTCCTACTTATCAAAATATAAATTTTAGACACAGCGTATGACAAAGTAGGCATCTAACATATAGATATAGGTATAGGTCTAAGTGTATATAAAACATTTGACAATATTATTATCCACTTGCAATTTGGGATCAAATAGAACCAGATGCTCTGTAAAGTGGTAGAAATGGTGTCTAACTTGAGTTTTTCCAATATCTAACAAGTTGCAAATCAATAGACATCGGTAAAGATCTGAACAATATTGATTTGCACCACACATAGCCCAAAATTTTGAACTCGAAATTGACCTAGATTGAAAAAAGCCCTATATTGTTTGAACTTGATTTTACTTCAAATATCAATCATCACATTTGGAATTGATCCAGATTTTACTTGTAACTCAATATTAAGATATGAAATGCATTTGCAATGACATAGTTGTTTTCATTATGTCCACTCAACGTCTCTATGAATTATTGAAATTGCAATGCAGGCATATAGAAACATATAAGAATTCTGTAGAAAAATAAAGAAACCATCTAGCAAGAGAGAGCAACTCACTTGACCACATTTTGACTCCCATGTAGAAAGAGAGAGCAACTTAGTTGATGACATTTTGACTCCCTCTTAGAAATGTAATCCAAAAATGATGTGAGACAAAATTATAACTCAGGACCAACCGGGATTGACATAATTATAACTTTCAAACTCACTTTTTTTGGATCTTACTAACTTGGATTTTGGGTCAAATACATTGTCATATGTAATATATACAAAATTTTATTGTCTATACTACACAACCATACAACATATGTTTACACGTACCTTAATTTGGTGATAGTGCCATACATTTGTAGTAGCACAATTAGTGTCTGTCACAATGGAAATTAATAGTTCCCTTTTTAATACTCACAAAACATGATAAAATATAGTTAATGAGACTTCTCAGAAATATAAATGAGCAAATACGATAAGTGAGCATGTCAACTAATAGCCCAATGAGTATTCATCAAATATATTTGAATATGGTCCTTTCAAGTTCAATCATTCTATTCCGGTCAAGGTACACATTAATGTTACTCGTAATCAATTTTTATGGTACCCTTACAATTATTAAACAAATGTTACATACTAAATAATAATACATTTAAAATGATACTTTATAATAATTTTCATACACTAATTTCTTCTTAGCATAATGATTTCTCTATTGTCATGGGATGTGCCTCTTGAAAATATACATGTTATATACTAATTATCGTTGTAAACACCCCTTACTATCATTCTATATTGCAGCACCTACGCGAGTATGTCTTCCGCAGACTTGAAGTTCTGTATTGTTTGGTTAAGAGAGTCTGACGCCGCTCTAATATCAGCATTGTGGAGACAGTATGACATATGCAGGTGTATTGACGGTCAATTTACCAGGGACTCTTGAAGGGAGGTACTTTGTGATTTGCAAAATAGGATGGGGAAGGACGCATGTAAGTTAGACCAGGTCAAAACTCGGTGGAAGAACCTGAGGAGGGAGTATGCAAGATTGAAGCTTGTGACTAACAAGAGCGGCGTCAGATGGGATGAGACCAGGCACAAGCCAACACTGCTTGACAACCCGGAGTGGAGGGAGAGCCTTGCGGTGTGTACAATATTCATACCTTGAACCCAAAAGTACTGTCCTACATTTACACTTAAATTTCTTAATACAAAATTTTCTATTACTTAGGCAAACAAGGACCTTGCAAAGGTGCTTAAGCGCCCCTTTCTCCACTACTACAACATCAAGATGATGGCGGGGAGGAACATTTCTAGAGGACACCATGCAATGTCTTCTACAGACAGACAAATCCCTTCTGATGTTGCCTCCGAGGATGATGTTAGTGTCGACTTAGATGCATCCGATACACCCATGATCACAGGAACCCCATTAGGGGAACCAGACATAGGTGCACCTGGTATGCAAAGTGAGGGTGACACCGGGGGAGGTGGAATAGATACCCAGAGTGTTGGAGGGAGGACTCGTCCTGTCCATAGGCATAGGAAGCGATCATCAATGGTACAAGACCGATGTGTGCTTTCTAATGAAGTGTTATCTAAATTCACATAGGTGTACACAAAGGTTCACGAGTTAGGCACAAGTGTGGCCACCAGAGCCTTTGAAAAAGAAGAGTTTGCAACCATTTTACAACACTTCAATGACACTTTCCCTAATGCCCCCAGTCCTGTATTTACAACACTTGTGAACACCGTAAAGGACTCAACAAACCACAACATATACTTTAGCCTTAGACACACACCTCACAAAATAACAATATGGTTGCAAGACCTTTGGGAAAGGTCCCAAGGTGGTACTACAACACCAATACATTCAATGACATCCTCTTCTGTGCCATCTCAGCAAGGATTTGTTTCACAGTCCCTGCCACCCAACTTCCACAACACATCAAGTACGCCATCCATGTGGTATACTCGACCCAATGATGGTGGCCCTTCTGGATCATAAGTGGGAACTTTATTTATTCAATGTTTGTTATGTTTGAGGATATCAACTTAAATTTTATTTATTGGTGTAATAATTGCTTTCCTGTACTGACTTTTGTTTTCCATTATGTTTTCTATGTTTGAGGACATCAATTTCAATTTTCTTAATTGTTGTAATAATTTATTTCCCATAATGACATTTGTTTTCCGTACTATCTAATTAGTTTGTAATGTTGAAGTCGTTATTTTTCCATGTCAATTGTTTCGTATTATGTTCAAGTAGTTATTCTCTTTTTGTAGTCACCATGTCAACGTATCATTTTAATTGTAGGCATCATGTCTGCCAGTGACAAAACACAAGCAACTGACCTCCTGACACACATTTTAGATACCTTGTCTGGTCCAGCAAATCACATTGCTGATGTAATAGCTAACTCACTAGCAAACTCCATCATGGACGATATTTCCATTTATGCCGACATACCACCTACAATACCTAGGTTAGTTAGCATTAGGAGTGGCCACCAAAAGGTGTTAGAAATCATAAACGGGAATGAACAAAGGGCGTATGACCTATACCAAATGCGACCACATACTATAATGGCCCTTGTAGACATGCTTGAGAGTCGTGGCTTGTTACGAAGAACTAGAGGTGTCTCATCAGTTGAGGATGTATGCTACTTCCTACATATTGTTGGCCATGGACATACAAATCGTGCTTTGGCTGAGTACTACATTCACTCTGGTGAGACCATAACTAGAAAGTTCAATGAAGTGTTGGACGTCATGTGTGTGTTGTCCCATGACTATATTGTCATGCAAACCGCATCGGCATGCACAACAACACATTCTCGTATATTGGACATCCAATGGTTCTACCCTTACTTCAAGGTAATAGTTATCCCCTACAATTTATAATCATTTTCAAATATTTTGTATGTTTAAAAACGATTTTGGTGTTGTAGAATGCCATCGGGGTAATTGACGGAACACACATCCCAGTCTTGGTCAAACATGACAAGCAAAATCGCTATCGAGACAGAAAAGGAAATGTCTCTCTGAATGTCATGGCTGTAGTGAACTTCTCGATGGAGTTTACATATTTCCTAACTGGGTGGGAGGGCTCAACTGCTGACCAAAGGGTCCTACAATCAACAACGAACACGGGCAAATTTAAAGTTCTGCCAGAAAAGTTTTACCTAATTGATGTGGGGTATGCCAACACTCGTCAATTTCTTGCACCTTATCGCAACACAGCTTACCATATTTCTGAGTACTGAGGAAACAAACATTCATACACTAGCAAGAAAGAGATGTTCAACCACCACCACGCTCAATTACGTAATGTTGTAGAAAGAGCATTCGGTGTGTTGAAGAGGTGGTTTGCCTACCTTAAAAAGGGGTGAGATATCCTATACATTCGCAGTGTCGCCTTGTAATGTCTTGTTGTATCCTCCACAATTTTATATGTCGCCAACATGATGGCGACACTATGATAGATGAACTCCCAGATGACAGTTCAATGTCTGTCGTCCCACCTACTAGGGTCGACCTGAGTTCCCTACAACAAACAACTATGGCTGATGCAAGGGAGGGTGATGTATTACAGGAAACCATTTCTAATTTCCTTTGGGATACTCGTCGACCCTACTTTGTACTTATCATATTTTTTGAAGCGTATGATAACTCATCAACCACATGACTATGGTGCCTTAAATTGTTTGTTTCATGAAATTTTTTATGGCTCCTAATTAAAATGTCACATTATGTTTCATTAGGTTGTCTTGAAATGGAGAATGGAATGTCTTCTTGTCTATGTGGCCTTAAATGCATTGTACGAGTGTATATGGATGTCGCGGATGCGGCAAATGGACATTTTGAAGACAACAACCCCCATAAACCGTATTTTACATGTGGTAGGGGTCTTGTTCCAAACAAATGTCATATGAGGTTGCCCGCGCTGCATGTTCAACCTACAGTGGCCACACTTAATGCAGTTAGGGATGCAATGCTAACACAACTTGCATATGCACCCAACGAACGCAAGCTATGGTCAGAATAATGTGACTTTGTCTGTTCAACAAGAGTAGACACTGATAGGCTAGAACAAGATATTTCAACTCTACAAAAGAGGTGCCAATATCTTCACCAACGACTTCACATCACGAGTGATAAGGACTCTTCAATAGAGGAAGACATATACAATACATCATAGATGCATTACGATCTTTCGAAATTAACTTTACTTTTATGTTTGAACAATCAACTAGGCCTATTCATATGTTCTACAATTTATATTTGATATATATATATATTCAGAACCCGACATTATTTTAATAATCATCAATCATATTTTAGATTTTGATGAATCCATCTGATGTTCCGAGGTGTGATTGTGGGTTACATGCAGCCTTGCGGCTTAACACAGAGGATGTAGGGTTACATGACTTTGGCATTCTTAGTGAAAGGCCGGGAGAAATGCATTACATATGTCCTTATCGTGAGGTGCACTAGTAAATGCATAAATAATAGGTTGCCCTTGTTTACGATGCACATTCCTTGGCATCCACTTTAACTTGATAATACATTTTATGGAAAATGTCGATGCATATACTTCCATTGGACAGTCGATGTCCCCCCAACAACTGATTCTTTGAAAGTTGAGATTATGTTACTAACTTTCGAGTGCAACTCATTGTGGGGTCAGGCAATGAACGTGAAGGACTTTGTAGAAATTCATCACAACTACAATGACATATACACAAACAAAAAGTATGAGTACGAGGTTCTACAAAGCTACGTTGTCTATTTGGAGAAAGATTGTAGTCTTATTTTGGACATTCCTTCACCTCCGATGATGCCATAACGTTGAATGGTAGAGCTTCATTAAGATTGTCTTCTCAATTTAGATTGTCTATCATTTGATGCTATTAACATTATAATCTTTCTTAATTCATAAACTGATATAAACATTTTATTACATTGTGAGGTTGCTATTTTTTATTCATAATGTTCCTAAACGGTGTATGGAATTTATCGTAATGTTGTTGAATGTTATTTAAAGCCAAATAATCATATTATATCCCCTTAGTTGTGACATACACCCTTACTGTTGAAATATATTACTTACAGAATCTGTAATATGGCTGGGCAACCAAATACACTGTATTTTATGTGGTCTACAAAGCTTGATATGGTTCTCAGAGGAATGATGAGAAACCAATATAAATTGAGGAGATGTTGAATAAAGTATATACTGCACAGGCTTGGAAGGAGGCATGGCTTGACTTCTGAAACATAACAAGGGGGACTTACATATCTTTGAGTGAGTTGCAAATGAGATGGCAATACATAAGGAGAGAGTTCATAAGAGACAATCTTTTCATTTCGAGAGATTTATTGCCTCCCTCACCAATGGCTGTTCAACGCAACTTTGTGACGTCTCGTCGCACTTACCCACCTGGAATTACTGAATACCTTAACAATGACGAATGAAACAAACAACCACATCAGACGGTGAAACTAACGCATGAACTTGTAACATATTTACTCAACATTTGTTCAACATTGTATTTGTTTGTGTTTGCTTCGCAACATTTAGTTGCAAAACGTTTCTGTTACATTAGTTTGTTGGTACCATCATTTGACAAACTTCTACTTTACTCATATGATTAGAAGACTTACATCACGTTCAAACTTATTTTTAGCTAAATTTTCTTGTAACATTTATTTGTATACATTCTTGTCACAGTTAGTTTACTATTAACGATATTTGCCCATACTTATTTTTATTTATTTAATTTAGATGTCGCAATCATTTTCAAAGGTAAGGACAAAGTTTGAAAAATTATTGATGTCTCCGTCAAAGATACAAAAATATGTTGAAGAAAACCTTGTATGTAAAAAAAAATGTTGCGAGGATACACTTGAGCATGGAAAAAATGGGAGCCCGGAACTAGACAAGGTTGGGGTCAGTCATCCTGTTCATCATCTGCCTTTGTTGTTTGATTGGCCAAAATACGACATCAAACAACAACCCAATCAGTCGTTGCAAGAAGCTTGTCGTGTGTCATGGGACGAGTACGATGACGCTCTAAAGTGGGCCGACTGGAACGGTCCTACCTGTGATGAAAATAAATCATCCTCCACATCGAACTTTGTCCACCACAGTGATCGGTCAACATCATAGTATGTGTATGGATGTCTCTGTCTAGGTCCACGACATGCCTCTCCTTTTTTGTCCCTCTCCCTAGTATGTTAATGATGTATTTTCCCGGGAACTAATAAGTTATTATCAGTTTTTTTATTTGTTCAAGTTCTGATAAAAACATGCTATTATCTTTACTTTTGTACTTGTGCGCAATTTATGTTATATTAGGACAATTTCAATTATCTTGTCAGTTTACAATTCTTGGATCCAATATGTACAACAATAAATATTTACAACATAAAAATGCAATGCAAGACAACAATAAAGTTAGATTTATTTTAAATCATCACGTACAGTTAGATTTATTTTAAATCATCATGTACAAATGAGCATACTCATATATTATTTTCACTTAAATAAATACAAATAATAACATCCTCAAAATATAAATATATTTTTTAAAATTGTGTACTTATATTGAGGCGCCATCACAACTACACATTATGTGTACTTGTTAAACAGTTCTGTAAGAACATGACAGAACAAGCAAATCCTGACTAGGTTGCCAAATAAAATCAGGTTGAATCCCGACTAGTAGCCAAACAGAATCAGACTGAATCCAGGCTCAAATCAGACTAGCTGACTAGAATCAGACTGGATTGTCAAACATAATCAGACTCGATCCTGACTAACCCCGTCTAATCGAGTCCAAACTATAGAATTCCAGTGACGAACCTAACATGGGCTAGTGGTTTGCTGGCTATCAGTTAATTTATTTTTAGATTTTCGATGGCATTTGGTAAAATTTGTATAGTTCATATAGAGCTTTTTAGTTGTTTTAGATATTATTAGCATTTTATCTATTTCTTAGTTGACGTGGCTTGTACTTTGTAGCACTTTGTCCTGACGTCCTACAAACAGTTCGTCATTGGCTACTTTGCATTTCTCTTATTTTTGTCTAGAAAACTACATTATCGTAGTCTCAGAAAAAATACTGCTGACTGCTATTGTCATGTGGTCAGCTTACACACAAACCTTGCCGTAGTTTGCGAAGTTCATTTTAAGGATGTACTCGACGTTGGCTGGATCGACGGTGAATATCCTCCGCTCAAACGGCGCCAGTAGCCGGAACGTCTTGTGCTTGGTGGAGACCTCGGTGTTGTAATCGTGAAGTCTGTCGAAATTCAACAACTGATCGACCACCGTGCCGGCCACCGGAGGGTAGCGTCGCGGTGGCCCTCCCGCTGCCTTGCTAGCAACAACATAGAGGACCCCGCCGAGCAGCAACGCTGCGGCTGCCAGGAGGGAGTAGCCACTAGCCGGTGTCGTAGAAGAAGAAGAAGGGGTTCATTTTCAGGTAGCGGCGAGGCAGGCAGGAGGCAGCAAGCAATGGAACTCTTGGAAGCTATGTGCAGGTGAAGTGGGTGGCGTTGCACTATGTCTTATTGGTGGCGACCGGCTTTATAGCCGGTATTCGGAAATATTTCTCGTCACCAGCAGCCTGTGCCGGCTGGATTTTCAGAGGAATCCTGCCGCAAGGCCAAATAAGTAGGTTGGTACGGTTTGTGCGCTTCCCTAATTAGAACACGAGCTAACAGGGCTATGAGGCTGCTCCCCATGTCCTAGTAGATGAACTACTCAGATATATTTAGAAATGGAAAAAAGGAAAAAAGAATAGAGGAGGATCTGGGGTCCTAGAATATGAGATTCGTTTTGTGCTTGGATTCTCCCACTTGCTATATAAGGGAAATCAAGCCTTGCTTTGGTAGTTTTCCAAATGTTGCTTATGAAACATTTTGCTTGGTCAAAGTACAAGGCTTTAAAGACATTCTGTTTTCTATATGAAAGCTCTTGGTCATTGGACAACTTGCCTTTTCCCCGTCAAAGGAGTATCTTTGACAACATTAATTGCTTGACCTAATGTTGCAGCCAAGTACTAGGTTTACCGTGTATACGTGTGGGCATATATATAATAGAGGTCTCTCTTGAGACGTCCGACGAAAGCCCATGCGCAAGGATGCACGCGTTAATAAAAATATCACACCTAAGTACGAACAATAAGGTGGATAAGTTAATGTTTGGGATTGCGCATGCAGCATTTGTCAGTTTATGGGCAAAGATATTTGTCTCTGTCCTTTCGTGTTTCTTGCCAAATACACGAGGTTATCTTTTGGGTAATTCCCCCCCAAAACCCCTGTTTACTTTGCTCATCTTCGTTGTAATATGCCCTAGTCACAATTATATCAACATGACCTCATAATTTTGTCCATGATGGCATGCGACGACATTGAATTCAGATGACAGAATGCGCGATATACATTATTAGATGGCGAACTCACACAAGTACACAGGACTACACCCCAATCTACTATCCCTAAGCTGCTCGGGATAACATCAGAGTAACCCCTATAAATTAATTGCTGGTTGTAGGAGTTGTTTAGAACGCCAGAATTATTGGCAACATGTAGTTACGAGTTGTATGAATTTTTTTGGGGGTTTATGGTAATTGTTTGGAATAACCTAGTAAAACTTTGGTGAGTTATGAGAAATGACGATTAAGTACAGGAGGGTGTTTCGACTAAGTCCTAATTTTGTTTAAGCTGAAAACTGTTATAAAGTATGAGATTCTAATAGCATGTCAAAGTGACTACAGAAAGCACGTGTCGCTATCATAGATTCTAATCGGACGAGGTGGCTTGTATTTTTTTTCTCATGCAACACAAATCAGGTAGCGATAATGCTACAAGGATGAGGCCAATAATGTGAAAAGAAGAGATGTTGTCAGCTATTCTATATAAGAAGAGTCCTAGGGGGTGAAATGTAATTATTGTATTGTTTTTATAATAAACATAGGTCCCTATATGCTATGAAGAGGGTAAGATGCAATTTATGGAAATAATTTGTATAATTCTGACGGAACCTTCTATGTAGTATTATATATAATTTTTTTTAGGGGGTGGGATGTAATATATGATATTATGCATATAACTATGGGTAGTTCTTTCTATTCAATAAGTAAATATAAAAAGTTGTAGGTATATACATATGATACATCAGTCCAGACCGATTCGACCCATATCTTGGCCGTCATCATCCGACACAAAACTTACCATATTACTTATATAGATGGGTAGGGTCAAGAATGTTGGCATAGATTTTCTATGCGGGTCAAGCTAGATAAATCATTTCAACAGTCTAGTTCCTCAATTATTATATATATATGCAACTATATTTAACCATCTATTGTATAAAATATTTAAAAGAGATGTATTTCTCCTAAGACAAAGTCTCTTGAGATGATGTAAGTCTTAAATTATATTGCATAGAAGATGCCTTTGTTTGGCTCTATTGATATACTAGTCATGAATTAGTGTGATGCACGTACTTGAGAACATTCATGAATATGAAGTTATCATAATAACTTACATTTTGTGTCTATTTGTAGTTCACTTTAAATACAAAAATCTTAACACAAACATGGATGATTGTTTTTATTTAATTTCAATAACAATATCGTCTGGGAAGTATTTATAGAAGCATGTTTGCTTAAGCATGTTGGTACGTATAATTGATAATGAGTGTGAGGGTATTGATTGATAGCGTGCATATAAGTGGTTTTCATGGCCTACACTCAGGAATGGACCCAAGTGGTAAACTTCATAAGTGAGATAATGATGTCTAAAATGGGATACATATGACAATAGAATTTTCGCCAGTAGTTTGCAGCTGATGAAGCTCGAGGGCTATTATCGTCATGAAAGTAGTTTGATCTTTTATAGTAGTTATTGATTCATTGAGATGCTTATTTCCTATTTCAATGCAACTATATGGATGTAATCATGATTTGAAATTTGATCTGAAAGAGAAATACATTTTGTTTTTCTTGACTGGTCATCTCTAGAATGATTAATCTGAAGAACAATCTCAGGCTATGGAGTTCTGTGGCAATGTAGCAAGAATCTAAGTCTTTAGTTGAAGAACATCATTTTTATCCCTCTCCATCAGTTAAATGGAACATCTTGAAATGGCACCTGCAACTTTGATTGAGTAAAAAAGGCTTTAATTTCATCTTTATATTTTATAATGATCTTACTATGTAGTAGGTTGATGGATCAAGTTCCATCGATTTTTTTTCTATTCTAAATATTTTAAAATAACACCATAGGCTTCTAAAAAAACATATTATTACATTACCCATCATAATATGTTTATTTTCTATTAGATTCGTCGAGTGATCAACTAAGAAGTGGGAACCATTCATTTTGTGATTGTATCCAACACACTATATTTCATATAGATTTTTTTTTCACACTGATATTTTCATAATGAGCGAAAAGGTGATGTGTTTTTAATTGCACATGCAAAGTCACCCAGGGAAACATCCCTCAAATTTTACCTATTCTAGGTACAATAATCACCACTAGAAAGAGGACGAATCTAATTGTAGTATATTATTTGAATCAACCCCAAAGGACAATGTATTCAAGAATTATTTGATCAAGGAAATCACGCTAGAATTAGTATCCAACACAAGATTGGATTTGTCTTGATTAAATGAAAATTGCAATCATGAAGAGAGATGGATTAAGCTTGTATATATCAATGAATGGAAACACTAGGGTGGAATGAGTTTCACCATTGATATGTATTACTCACTCTCTCATTGCATCATAGTAAGTATGAAAATACATATGTTGAGACCAAGTAAATCCTCCTTTAGGTGTTAGGATTAATCCCAGATCGATAGCACTCCATGTTCACGGTCGCATTACCTAGATATCATACATCTATCACCTCAGAAAATACTTATCAGAAATACTCATTGTGGGTTTAAAAAGAATCCATCGACATCCTACATCATGGGTTCAAAGTTTTGTACATCCAAGATTTGATAAATTGGACAACTTGATGATTAGGTAAGAATACAAGAATAAAAAGATTATTTCTAAGCATATGATGGGTCATACAATAGTAGATGCAATAAAGAGAACAAAAGCGGTTAGGAAGGCTACTCCCCACACCCTAGCGAGAGGACTACTCAAAACAATAACAAGATTAACAAGGAAAAAGAAGGACATAGTAATTGGTTCAAAATAAGAAGAAAAAGACAACAATGGTGTGCAGAAGTGTTTCTTCATATTTGGAGATGGAGGCATTGAACAAACAATACAAACACTCCTTGACGTTCATTAAAGAAGTATTGGAACTTATCAACCCCTCTTCCTTATTGTCTGGATACGCTGCTATGGAGGCAAAGAAGGTGAAGGATGATGGTGGATCAATAGTGGAGGATGTCCTTGGTGAATTTTATTTCAAAGTCAGGGCCTTGCAGTGTCAAAGGAGGTTGGAATCTTGTCAGTAGGGAAACCAATGGTAGAAACTAATGGAAGTGTGGTTGATGAAAATTGTTGGACACTAAGTATGGATTGTAGAAAGCTAGTGGTTTTGAGAAGGGTTCCTGTTTCCAGAGTAGTGACCTTGTATTTATAGGAAGAATCATGGGTTTGGAACTCTCTCCATCCTCCTATTATGAATTGCTTGACTGTCAATTATGTGAAGGGCCAGCTACACAAGGAAGACGGTGAGTTTCATGGTTTTCAATATTTTTTTTATTGATGAAGGGGCAAGATGACCATCGGTAGATGAGAAGATTTTTTGTTGGAAGATGAGAAAGGAGTTAAGTCTGAAGGTGAGTGAAAAACTTGCATATGAAGGTGTGAGCAGGAATTCCATCAGAAGTTGCATGTAGAATATCTATAGATTAAGAAATAGAACTTCCATCAGAAGGAAGATGACAAATTTTCCATCAAAATTCTTGAGCAGGATTCCCATCAGAAGATGCACACAAAATATCCATCGACAGACAAAAGTTCCTTTAGAAGGGAAGTAAGCAAAATTTTTTTCGATAGGTGGGTGAGTAGTGTTTCCCTCAGACGAAGAGCATCGATAGTGTAAAGAGTGGGACTTGAAAGGGGATCGACTCATATGATACAATATGAGAGTCAATTATATTAAAGCAACCGAAACAAATATATTACAAAGTTACATCATGATTCATTTACAATTTTTGCTCACCATAAAATGTGGTATAACAAAGTATATATATATATATATATATATATATGAGTTAAAATTTGTTGCCCGGAAGGTAGAATTGGGCAACTTACCCGGCATAACACGCGGTGGCATTGCCCCGTAAATATGGCAAAAAAGAAATATAAGCAGAAAGCGTTCGAACGCGACCTTCCCAAAACCCTCGCCCAGACCGTCGCTCTGCCTTCCCTCGTGCCATCGCTCTGCCTCTCGTGCTCAGACCGTCGCTCTGCCTTCCCTCTGCCATCGCTCTGCCTCTCGTGCAAAAATCCCGAACTCCTCCGTCTCTACTTGCATGAATTCGATTCCACGTCTCGCTGCATCTCAATTCCGAATCAGTTACCTCTTCCAAGATGACGAGAACAAAGAAAGCGTCAAGAAAGACCTCGACGATGCCGCCATGGAGAAGGAGTCTACGACCAGTGATTGAGGAAGACGATGACTTCAAAATGCAGCCCCATCAGGCCGAAGAGAAGATGGCCAAAGAACCAGAAGAAGTTGTGGCTGCAGAATCACATACTACCCTGAAAGGGGATACCGAATGGGCTACGATGCCCAAGACAACAGACGTAGCGGAGAAAGAAACAATTGCGGAAACGAAGATGAAAAAAGGGGATGTGAACACCAGTGAAACAGGACAAGAGGAAGCTGCGAAAGGGGAGGATGTTGATTCTGCGACTCCTCTGTCAAAAATGAAAAGGAAGAAAAGAGGGGCTGCTGATCCCCTGACGAGTAAACCGTCCCAGAAAAGAGCAAAACGAAGTAAGCCGGGTGCTGAGAAAGAAGGCAAAGCATCTACCGAGACTGGCAAACCTCAGAATGACAAAGCAGAGAGCAAAGAACGACAAGGTAATTTATGATAGCATGTACATTACAAATGAGAAACAGAAAGATATCGTATAGAAAGTAACAACGCATGTTAAAAGAGTAATTGTTATAAGAAGTAGAGTAACTGCTATAGAATATTAGAGTAACTGTACGATAGCATAGAGTAACTAGAGTAAATGCTGGAGTAACTGTACATGATACCAAGAGTAACTACATGATACCAAGAGTAACTGATATAGAACATTAGAGTAACTGTACGATAGCCTAGAGTAACTAGAGTAAATGCTGGAGTAACTACTATAGAACAAACAGTAATTTGCACACTTTACATATCAGTTTGACATATGAAAACCATATTGTTAAGCTAAAAAAGACTAAAAATATAGAGTAACTTCATTTCTATACAGGAAAAGAAAGTGAAGGGAAAGGGAAGGCCAAAGAAACTAATGATACAGATAAGGCTACTGACGAGATATAAGAAGAGGAGATAAGGAGGAAGAAAGAAAAGGGAAAGGAAAAGGCTACCTATGAGGGAGAAAAAGATGATAGAATTAAGAAGACAGAAAGGGAGAAAGGAAAGGCAACTGAAGGTAATATTGAATGGATTTGTAAACTTATTAAATTGTTGTTACTATCATATGACACTTACTTGAACTTTATTCATATTGAAAAATTGAAGAGTAACTTGACTGAGTAACAAGTAATGCTAAAAAAAAAAGAAAACTAAGAGTAACTTTTCATATGTTTGCAGTGGGGATAAAGAGGTTGTACCACATGTGTTACCTAAAGAGCTACATCACCGCCAGTAAGAGCGTGGTGTATACAAGTAATCAGATAAGAATGATGAGGGTGACGACATTTGCAAACATGATAAAGATGTTGAATCTTATGGTTGATGTATGCCTCTTGGAAGATTTGATAGACAGATATGTAGATGATGACATGTTTTTGCTGGCCACAGGGGTGGAAAGAAGGATGACGGTTGAGGATGTAGGGGTAATTCTAGGTATCCCAAGTAGAGGTATGGACATCATACCTAGGAAAAATTCTGAGATTGTGAGATCAATATGGCAATAATTTGCCAGCGCAACAGGTAAAAAAGGAAATGAAGAGGACACCTCTAAGAGGTTAAGGGAAAAGGATGTCCTGCACAAGGACAACTTAGCAAAGCTTTGGCAACAATTTGCAAGTACCGACGATCCATCGGACTACCAGAACATGTGTCGTGCATGGATGTTATACCTGCTGGAAACATTCCTACTCCCAGACACCAACTATTGCACACCAATCTACATACTGCACTACCTAGACGATGTTACTGAAACGACGCAGATGAATTGGGCAAAGCTGGTGCATGGGAGCATCTTCAGGAATATGAAGATGCTAAAGCAAAATTTACAACTGAGGAGGAAAGGGGAGAAAGGGAAAACCACCCTCTACACAACAGGGTGTGTGATGTGCCTATGTGTAAGTGAACGAAATTATCTTCATCTACAAAATTGTTACAATCATGACTATGGGGGGCAGTTACATATGCATTGAATTTTCACTCTGTTTAAATGTAGGTTTGGGCATATGAGATGACAAACATGGAAAAGCCAACGTTCCTCGATGCAAAGCCAAGAATAAAGAAGTGGGTTGCGCCGTTCGAGAAGTTGATGGATTTAGGGGCTGTGAACCCTAAGGATGTAATAATATTTCTTATTTGTTACAAAAACTAATATATAACATAATCCTGCAAGTTTGCATTGTTAAATACTATTTTTGATTTTTTTATGGACATGTTTGTGAAGGTATGAATATAGACCAGGGGGATAAGTGGCGAGCTGCAAGAACAATGAAATACATGCCCTACTACCTTGCGGATAAAAGGGCGAAAAGTAAACAAACGCCAGACAAGGCGCCAACAAAGCCAGTCATCCAAAAAGGAGTGCCTGCTGATGACTCCAACCTGGCGAGAAGAATTCAAATACTCAAGGAGGAGCTAAAGATGCAGAAGGAGATATGCATGAAAATTGTTGTTGAGGCATTCACTGAACTGCAGAGAGAGAATAAATGGCTAGAAAATAGAATAGCCGAGCTGGAAGAGGAGAATAGAAAACTGAGGAGAAAATTCGGAGATGAAGGTGACAAATCACAGTTACCTGTCGGTGGATTAGAACAATCTGCTGAGAGGTTCTCATCGGGGAATGTTCAAGAACCTAATAAGGATGTTGCTTCGACGAGCAAAGTAGAGAATGAAGGTATGGATAAGGATGACAAGCCGAGGAAGCGAGGCAGGCTGAGCCTCAGAAGAAAATATGTGCAACAGAATGACTCAGAAGATGAGAATGATGGGAAGAAAAATGATGAGGAGGAGGAGAAGAAAGAAAAATTAGCTGAAGGTTTGGACCAGCAGAAGAATATAATTGATGAAGAAGGGCAGAAGGAGGAGCCCAGAAAAAAATTGTCAAAGATAGAACAACAAATCATAGGCAGCATCGAGAAAAACGTGAAGAAGAGGAGGGAGGAAAAGGTAAGGTTGCATCTCCTTTAAATTATATCAATACTTGAGTAACTGTGTAAATACAGTAGAGTAATTGTGGAATAGAAGTAGAGTAACTGTAGTAATATAAAGAGTAACACTAAGAGTAACTCAGATAGCACTAAGAGTAACTCTGATAGCACCGAGATTAACTGGTAGAACACTGAGAGTAACTCAAATAGCACTGAGAGTAACTCTGATAGCACTGAGAGTAACTTTGATAGCACTGAGAGTAACTGATAGAACACTAAGATTGATTCTAACATGAAATGCTCTTTTGTTGTTGACAGCACAAGTTGTCAAACTTCATTGGTTTCAAGCATTTCAAAACAAAACAATCCAGGGAAATTGTCCACCACTTCATGGACAATATAGAAGAAATGTAAGAGAATTTGTTATTTTGCCAAGTGTACACATATAAAACATCGCTTATTCAATATCCAAAACTAATATGTATAACATCTATACAAACGATTGCCAGGTCAAAACAAGAATGGAGATTCAGTGATGACACTTGGTGCATGGGGAAGGGCCTCGCCACCCTGTTGTACAAAGATCAAATGATGCAATCACCAGTAAGAAACTAATAAATAGTAGTATAACTCTTTGAGAACTTTTCATTTTTTTCTAAACAAAGAAATCCTGTGGTTATTTTTTCAGGTTATGGACTGCTTTGTATAGATGCTCAGAGCTACCACAAGTAAAAGGAGAAAGAAGGGTCTATTATGGCACTGCTTGAGCACATATGCTCCGGTAAGAAGAACAAAATTGGTATACAAAATTACATCAAAAATACAAAAATATATACACAAAACTGAAACTTATAAATGTGAATTTGCATTTGTAGCAGAAGCTGTCGTTTAATGTTGAAAACATAACCTTGGAGCAGATCGACATGCTATCTCCACTATTCAACGTTCCGATGAAAGATTGGGATACAATGGACTCGGTGTTCACCATATTGAACAATGACAACCACTGGCACTTGTACGAGGCAAGTTTCAGGGAAGGAGTACACCGGTCTTATAACTCAATGAGTGGAAATAGCAAGTCGAAAAAGGAATTCCTTAGATAGGTAAGCAATCTATAAAAAGAAACTCTATTTGTAGTGGATTGAAAGGGTTAATGTTTGTTGATAGATGATTAATAAGAGTTGTAAATTTTAATGCAGGTGGGTATTGTCCACGAATTCTTCAGGGGGGCAGAAAAAGGTGACCAACTGTCACAATGGGGACAGGAGTACTCGCTATGTCCACAACAGGCAGAAGACTCACTTGACTGTGGGATCTTTGTCATGAAGTACCTAGAATGCCTGGTAAATGGAAAACCCATGGACTTCACCTGCAAGGACATGCCGGCCATAAGGGCTGATATTTTTCAGAGAATGATGGCGAGGGGGGAGTTGCAACCTGTACAAGCACATCAAAAACATAACAATGAAGTCATCAAAGAAGGTCCATCTGAGCAGAACAAGGGAGGAATAGATGAATGTCAAAAACAACAAGAAGAAGAGAAGATAGAAGCACTAGATGAAGAGAAGAAAATGGAGGAAGAAGCTGTTTCAAGCCTAGATAAATGGCTGGCTTTTAGCTGAAAGAGTGATTTATTAATTGAAATGTAAAACTTGAACAGTTTGCTTCTAGAATTTTGATGTGTAACCGCTATGAGATACATTACTTGTGTGCTGTGAAAATCATATTGCAAATATGAGTATTTCTGGGTATAATATATAGCGTTTTGTGCTTTGAATGTTGTGTTCTTGAATGTAAAACTGTTGTGATTTTGTATGGAGATATATACTTTGAGTTTGACTGTTGTGGTTTTGCATTTCAGAGTTACTCTCAGTGCTAACATACCTATATCGAGATATGTCTGCTTCTAAGAGTATCTGTGACAACACTAGGGAGTAACTAAGAGACCACTAAGAGTAACTCTAATACGCACTGAGAGTAACTATGATAACACTAAGAGTAACTGCGATGACACTAAGAGTATCTGTGACAGCACTAAGGAGTAACTGAGAGACCAGTGAGAGTAACTGCGAGAACACTGAGAGTAACTGTGACAACACTAAGGATTAACTGAGATAACACTAAGAGTAACTATGATAACACTGAGAGTAACTGAGAGACCACTGAGAGTAACTGTGAGAACACTGAGAGTAACTGTGACAGCACTAAGGAGTAACTGAGAGAACACTAAGAGTAACTATGATAACACTGAGAGTAACTGTGACAGTACTAAGGAGTAACTGAGAGAACACTAAGAGCAACTATGATAACACTGAGAGTAACTGCGAGGACACTGAGAGTAACTGCGACAGCACTAAGGAGTAATTGTGATAAAACAAAAGGTAACTCTAGCGTTCAGGAGTCTGCTGTACACGATTCTTTATTAAAGAAGGAACCAGAAAAGTGAAGAAAAGAGAGCACAAAGCTATAAAGACATGTACAACCTGAAAAAAATTATTCTCCCGACTGTCGCGCTTCTGCGTTTCAGTTCACGGGTCTGAGGCAACTAAACCCAGTTGTTATCTGATCTCTGCAGTCGAGTCCAGAATCCAGGCGTGAAAATTATGTACCTGATTAATGACTTAAGGTTGACTGTAGGTTCATTCAAATCTCCAGACAATGCAAACAAACATGCAAGAAAGTCTGATATCTTTGCGGTGGCGAACAAAGCACATAAACGACACAAGAAATGTGCTCGCTAGTAGCCATTCAATGGGAATAACACATCTTTGTGGCTAGTGTTTGGTGCATTGTCCGTAGTAGTAAAGTAAAAGAAATAAATGTGCACAACAGAGATTCTCCGGCCAGCAGAGGGGTAGTAGTATTGTAGTACCGTAGTAACCATCTACAGAAGCACCCACCCAGAAAGTCACCCCCTCTCTGTTTGCTTCAGTTCAAACATCAAAGGAAAGGGTGCTGGCTGCCTCACGAGCACCATCTCCATGGCTACGCCATAGCTAAGCCCACTGCAACTCACCCTCTTCTTCTTACTCACAGTCACTTACTCATCATCTTCACATAGCACAGTGCACTGTTGTGTCGTCAGAACAGCACAGTACTGCTGGCATCTTTGCAACCCAACAGGACAGAGCACTGTTGTCAATAATTGCAGCACCAAGAGCACATAGCATTACTCTAACTGCTGCACATATTTGCAGCACCAACAATACAACGGGGGGCTTTCAGATCTTCAACTTGTCCATCCTCAACGGCACCCTCGACGTCCACCTCTTCTTCATCCGCGACTGCTACGATTTACAACATAGTGGGGGGCTTTCAGATCTTCAACATCTCCATCCTCCACGACACCCTTGACGTCCACCTCTTCTTCATCTGTGACTGCTATGGTTTATAGAAGGTAAAGTTTTACAGAAGAAATACAGACAGCCCCCTTAACATTTCAGTAGCACCCCCTTTAACCATCTCCTCAGATCCCCTTTAACATTTCTTCACAACCTACCATGGAGCCATTCATCTAGCCAATCAACTACACCATTGACAACAAGACAATGGAATCCATTCTACTTCCTATAGAATGGAACCATCTCCATTTTCACATCAAACCAGGCAAGACCACCTTCCTAATCGGAAACCATTCTTTCCAGATAACCCTTATGCAGAATAAAAATGGGTCACTTTCAACTGCTAAGGGCTGGAAAAGGATGATCGCAGAGCTCAGTCTTCGCAAAGGTTGGATCATCTACCTCAAGCCAACTGATCACCAGACCATCATAGCATGGATCACAGATCAGTTCTTAGAAACACCAACTGAGCTTATTCCGCTCTTTAGAATGCCTGGCGACAAAGTATACTCTGGATCGGAGGACTCTACAGATCAACTCTTTGTTAGGGACATATACCAAGCATCACCGGGATCAGCTGTAAATCCCATTCAGGTTGACTCATCCACAACAACGAACACCTCAACATCTATAGAAGACACTGCTTCTTCATCTGTCCAACGTTCCTTTCACAAATAGGTATCGCCAGGGATGGATCCGCCCCCCTGAGCTATTTGATTTTTATGTTCAGTTGATGGACCTACTTTATAGCTGATTTGGCTGTATTTTTCTGTATGTTTATGTTCAGTTGATGGACCTTCTTTATATTTAATCTGGTTGTATAATATATAACGTTTTATGCTTTGAATGTTGTAATCTTGAATGTTTAGCTGTAGTGTTTTTGTCTGATTATATATACTTTCAATTAGCACTAAGAGTTACTGAGAAAACACTAAGAGTAACTCAGATAGCACTGAGAGTAACTCTGATAGCACCAAGAGTAACTGGTAGAACACTGAGAGTAACTTAAATAGAACTGAGAGTAACTGTGAAAGCACTAAGGAGTAACTGTGAGAACAATGAGAGTAACTGTGAAAGCACTAAGGAGTAACTGAGAGAACACTAAGAGTAACTCTGATACGTACTGAGAGTAACTATGATAACACTGAGAGTAACTGTGACAATATAAAAAGTAACTCCAGCAACCAGAAAGTAACTCTACCAGTGTATGGCATAGTAGCAAAAACTGACATTTCGTGAGTACACTGAACAAAACATGAAAAAAATTGTACTAAACCAAAAATGTATGTATTCCAAAAGAAAAGAGTATTCAATGCACACTAAGATAAAACAAAAAATATTCTGCAAAAGAGTAAGATCTGATCAAAACAGATTCTTTGAAGCATATTCAAAGTATACATATAGCTGGTGGAGTTCAACGTAACACATAAAATACATTACAAAACACAAAAGTAAAAATACATGGATGGTTACAAAATCACTTTCACAAAAACTGCAGACAAAAAGAACAACCCATTACAGGTTTGAATATCCCTCACTCACGCACTAATCAACTACAAACTCCAGTAAAAAACATCCAGCATCAACAGACCACACGATCAGCAATAGGGATAATCATTGAATAGCAAACAGCAACAACACATAGTCCATAATAGGAATGGACTACTTCTTCATAGGGCAGTTCCTGCTATCATGGTTGACCCCAAACTCTAAGCAATTCTTGCACTACCTCTCTCTTTTAGACTATGCAATCTCAACTCCATATTTAAACCTCACATCGGTCGATCTAGGTCTTCCCTTAGTTTTGCAACTACTAGGTATATGGACCTTGACAGCAGAAGAGGAAGTTGTATTAGAAGCGGTTGCACCAGCGCCTGCACCAGGATCAGCGAGATCCAAATCTAAGAGCTCCTTTCGCAAAGCTAATAGTTTTTCATGGAAAAGATCTACAACATTGTTCCTAAACGCTATGTTGACAATAGAATTGCAGGCATAAACAAGATGAAGTGTCCTCCTAGTGGATGGATGCTTAACTTATGCTTTGCCATAAATCAAAGGGTGTTCTCTGTACCCTTTAGTCCACCTCTTCAGAATGTAAGGCTCGGGAAGAGTGCAATAGTCACGTCTCTTCAAATAAGAGAGGATGTGCCTGCAAGGGATGCCTTTGAATTCCAACATGAAGAAACTATTGGAAACAATGTCACTAGATAACTCTTTCTTCAATATACGGGGAGTTCCAAGTCCACCGATGCGATACACCTCAAAGACACCTTCTGAAGCTTGCTTTACACTGTAGACCATACTTTGGTGAACCTCGGACTGGAATATCTTAAATATGGACTTGGTGTATATACCTCTCATCTGCTCCTCTAGGGGCCACAGTGATGACAAAGGGAGGTTATTGTACTCGTCATCAAAATCTTTGAAATTTTCAATCTCCCGCACATGAGAGTACGTAGTCTCCAATGAACATACAAGTTCAAATAGAGTCTTCCTACTATTCACATGGCTCCTAATGAACGCATTCAGGCTCTCGCTCCTTTGAGTCGTCCTCATGCCCGCAAAGAAGGAGGACTGCATATATCACAAAACCCAATCGCAACGCATCGCATACATATCAGAAAGCCAGGTGATGGACAACAAATCATGCTCCTGAATTACAGAATCCTACCTCTCTTCAAAAATGTCGACATCATCCACATTCCAGACACAATCATTCAACAAGCTTATGATCGGGTCCTTGTTAGGAATGCCACCAAGCTTGGAGGGAAGCTTTTGTAGGATGTGCCAGCTGCAGAAGCGATGCTTGCAATTGGGAAAAACAGAGATGATAGAAGCATTCATAGCAGGGTCCTGATCAGTTATGATGGAAATCGGCTCTTTGCCAAAACAAAGTAAGTACTGCTTGAAAACCCAAACAAATGAGTCATACTTCTCATCGACCAGCAGAGTAGATGCAAACAACACTATCTTGCGATGGTGATCAACTCCACCAAACATTCCAAAAACCATCGAATACTTGTTGGTGCGGTAGGTGGTGTCAAACACAATCGCATCCCCGAACAGCCCGCAGTCTTCAACAGAGACGGGATCAGCCCAAAACAGATGAGTAAGGCAACAATTGGGGTCTTTTTGGTAGCTATAGAAGAATTTCGGATCGATGGCTTTGAAACTAGAAAAGCGATCTAAAACCATGTCGACGTCGTATTTGGCCAACTCTTTCCTCTTTCTACTGATGTGTCCATGAGCTTGTCTACTAGTAAATGTCATATTTTCATAGCCACCAGACTCAGATGCTATCAATGCAATTTGTCTCGATACAGGTATGTTAGCTTGGCTCATGGAAGAAAGGATCTCTTTTTGATTTTCATCAAGAGATGAGTTACACTTGAGGTAACTGAGATGAGCAACGTCAACAAGTTCATGGTTGTGTTCCTCAACAAATGCAGTCACAACCCACATGGATGAGGACTTGTCCAGTGTGAAACGTATCATGGCTTCACAACCACACCTCTTCACAGAACGCATGTGCTTCTTGGACAACTTATCCTGCAAGTTACCCATTTCATCACAAATGGGGCTCAGAAGCCCTCTAGACCTCTTAGAACGACCAATCTTACCCTGCTTATCACAAACCAGATCTTTAGCAACCAGAATCTTACTTCCCCGTTCATATCTATTGTCGTCTTTCACTACTACAGAAATAGCATTCAGTGTCGCTTTTCTGGGCGTCGGTTATTAAGGCAAACCGACGCCTATCATTTAAGGCGTCGGTTGTTTAAGCAAACTGACGTCTATATTCGAAGACCAGCCAGACACGGGTACCGCTTTGTATTCAGTGTCGGTTGACAATAACAAATCGACGCCTAAAAGCTCCCGCGAAATCCAATTTTCGAGCGAAAAGAAAAAGTGTCACATACTGCGTCGGTTATTTAAATAGCCATCGACGCCTATGTGTGATGAAACTTTGCGCGAAAAGTGTCACTTTCAGCGTCAGTTATCTGTTGATAACTGACGCTGAAAGTGGTTCCCGCCAAACAATTTTGTGAAAATATCGTCCACTTTAGCGTCGGTTGTTTGTCACAACCGACGCTATTGGTGAACTTTATATCCTGCGATCACTCGACTCTTCCCCTTTCTTCTGTTTCATCGCCTAAACTGCTCCCGCCGCAACCACCCCTCTGCTGTCGCTCGACCCTCCACTCCGCCACACCCCTCCACGACAGTGCCGCCGCGCCTCCTTCTCCGGCGCCGCCTTCTCCTCTGGTGCCTCCACGCCGCCGCCAGTGCCTCCAAGCCGCCGCCGCCAGACCAACAGAAGCTGCTTCTCCACCACCGTCATGCCGCCGCCAGGGTTTAGGGTTTCTAGCTGCTTCTCCGCCACACCGCCGGTTCGACCACAGCTCCTCTCCACCGCCGTCGCCCACTCTGTGCCGCCGTCTGTAGACCACAGCTCCTCTCCAGACCGGTATGCCCTCTTCTTTATCCATTATTGAGTTCATCACTCCCGCTTGCCTTATACTATAATAAGCTGCAACTAGTAGAAACCATTATACAATGCTGGGGCATGCCCTTTTCCCTATATGTTCAAGTTATTCCTAGTTTTATTTTTTATCAAATAACAACAGAGTTTTTAGATCAGAGTTTCACCTTTTTATTAATGCATGACTATATCAAGTAAAAGAGTGCCATCCACCTTTTTATTAAGTTTTCCTCATTTATAGAGTATGATGTACTATGTAGTCTCCTTTCTATTATGTGTGTTATTCATCAATTCTTTTGTGTAGTTTCCTTTTTACTTTGCATTTTTCTTGTTTAGCATTTTCCTTATTTATTGTAGTTATGAAATGTGACAACAAATTGTCTAAGAAAGGTGTTTGTGATGTTTTGGACTTTGCTCATAAAATTCTTCCTCCTAACAACACCCTTCCGAAAAATTGCCATGAGTGTAAGAAGATAATGACCAACATAGGGCTGAAATGTCAAAAGATTCTCTCTTGCTCTAATGATTGTTTGTTGTATTATGCACATATTGTATAGGGTTTTAAAGTTGATAAACATGTACATGTGGAAATAGGGTTATTAAACCAATATTGGTTATAACATAGTATGATCTTAATCTGATCTGGATGTTCATAATAATGTAGTATGTTAAATATGATGATTAGGGATACATATAATGTCTAGTACACAAATATTAGATGATATTCAAGAAAACCCTAGTTTGATGATGCAGAAGGCGGGGTCATATTGTGGCCTAAAGCAGATGCCGTCTACACTACTAAAATTGTAAGATAAATTTACATTGATTTAGACTGTTAATGTGTATATATGATGTCAACTGATCTGAAATTATATATACAGGTTAAAAAGAAGACACCAGGAGCACCTAGGCCTCCACCTCCACTTCCCGCATTACCAACTTGGGTTCCAACTGACCTAACATACCCGTTAGGTCCTTCTTGTAGGGGAATGACATGTTGGCTACGGGCACATAATATACATTGCCTGATAATTGTTTCTTTAGATACAGATTATGCAGGTCAATCATACGATAGCTCTTTATTTATACAAGATATTATTGAGTTGTTTATGTATGATTGGATGAATACATCAATGATAGAGACATGGATAAGGTGAGATCTTGTTTATACATCCATATACCTTGTGTAAGATCCGGTGATCTGGTTTCTTATATATTAATGCATATGTAATACATGTTTTGCAGCTACTTAGTCGAAGATCATTGCAAACAATTTGCATTTGATCATGTGGGATTTTTGATTCCATCATTGATTAGTATGGTAGCTAAAGACCCTGATACTGTTCAACAATACTGTATAGATGCTTTTACAATTTTTGGTCAGCAAAAGAAGACGATAATAATAGCTCCATTCAATGTCAAGTAAGTTTACTTTATATATAATTTGGACTTAAGAAAATTCCATTTTTATTGTGCATTTTGAGTTATTAATTGTTAACTTTTTACCTCTAGCAGTAAACATTGGGAGTTACTAGTTATTGTCCCCGGGACGTTCACTGTTTATTATCTAGATCCCGCGGGAAGTACATTAAATACTAAAATTGGACACGTAATGAGAATGACATTATTCTGGTGAGAAATATTTCATTTTTGTATATGTTAACATCTCTTATTACATTACTATTTACTTATGCAATTTACTGTGTTATATTAACATGTAGGGGTTTAGATGCATTCAAAAAGGCTGGAGGAATGGTCCCAAGGAAAAAGAACGAGCCAATAAATTGGCAGAACGTACAAGTAAGTTCCCGACTCCAATGTATATATTATTGATGTGAATTGTGCTTAGTTGTATTATTTTGTATGTTTCAATCTATAGTGCGCTACACAAGACAATGGCTGGGCATGCACATACTATGTGATGCGATTTATGCAGATGATTATCTGATATGCCGCATTGGACATCGATACCATACATGAGGTATTATATATAGTCTCATTAGTTAGTATGAAATATATCAATCTTATTATTATATTATTACTTATATATATACATCATTCTCTTTGCAGGTGTTTAAAACTGACAACACTACAGGTAAACGCTTAAAAAATATACATGCTCCATATACGATGGAAGCATTAAATGAAATAAGAGAAGAATGGGCAAAAGCCATACAAGCAGTGGCAACTGTAAGATATAATTGGGATGTTGATAGCGATAATGAATGATACTTTGTAAATGAATATTTCTGAATGTTAATACATGTATTTGAATGTTTCTATATGTGTGAATGTGAGAATTGAATTGATGTCTGAATGTATCTACTTGTGTGAATTATTTTTTGTGAATTTTGCAGGTTTGTGGCCTGTTTGTAGGCTGATATCAATGGATGTCGTAAACCTGCAGTTCAGAAAAATAAACTGCAGGTTCTCATCCTGCTGACCAGCCACAGCAGGCCTGCAAACTGATATAAAAAAAACAGATATAGGCGTCGGTTATTTACAGAAAACCGTCAGCAAAGACCTACAGCGTCGGGTTTTTGCAAAACACTGACGCCTAATGTGGCCACAGCCGTACTGGAAATGGCGTCGGTTGTTCGTGTCAAACCGACGCCTATTTAACCTATAGGCGTCGGTCTTTTAGTAGATAACCGATGCCAAAAGGGTTCGCGCCACAGAAAACGGCGTCATCTAGGACACTTTCTGCGTCGGTCTTTTATTAGATAACCGACGCCTATAGGTTAAATAGGCATCGGTTATCTACTAAAAGACCGATGCCTATAGGTTAAATAGGCGTCAGTTAAAAAACCGACGCCGAAGTGTTCGACCTTTAGCGGCGCCCACATAGGCGTCGGTCCGAAACCGATGCCAAAGGGGGTTAAACAACCGACGCCAAAGGTTGTTTCTGTAGTAGTGTTTCCTGATGTTAAACCCACTCATTCTAGCATAGCTGGAATAGAAGGACATACCTTCATCTAGACTTCCAAACTGAAGGCCAATTCTAGGGACTGCAGCTGGGGATGGAGAAGAAACACCAATAGAATGAGAAGACTAAGGATTATCATCATCAGGACCGACACTTGCATTAGCAGCATCTGTATCAAGGCTGGGATCCATGACAATGTGTTGGAGTAACTCAAAAGATCAGAAGAGTAACTCTGTAACACAACAAGAGTAACTCGGTAAGGAAAAGGAGTAACCAATTATAACAAGAGAGTAACTCGGAAAGGCAAAAGAGTAACCAATTATAACAAGAGAGTAACTACGCAAAACATAAAAACATGTATGCCAGTAACTACTTCAAAAACGACAATGCAGAAACAAAAATTGGGTTTCTTTCCCACACAAGATAAAGGAATGAATAAACATTGAAATGATAATAAAAAATATAAAAAAATGAGTATAACTGAATGAATTTACAAAGAGAAATACAAAATCTACCTGAATGTAGCTTGAAAAAACTGTTGCTCGTAAAAATGCAGATAGAATAGTGAATACTCCCACCACCTCCACTCCCTCCACAGCAATTTGCTCATGATTATGTAGAGAGAACAGGGAATTCTCCAACCACACCCACTCCCTCCTCCTCAGCAAATGAAAGTGGGAGACACCTTAGTCGTCCTGCTCTGCAAGATTGATAAAAGGGGAAACCGTTCTTGTTATTCGGGAATGGAAATGAATGTAGGTATTTCTGAGGAAGAAATGTAAAATGGAGATTGAAATATGCCAAGGAAGTTGGAATCAGAGGCGGAATTACATATGCAGGGCGTTAAGCGGCAGATGGGGGGTAGATGATCGGCAGATGGGGGGTAGACCGAATGTATCTGGCTGGTGGCGGCACAGACGATCGCGGATGACGAAGATGATCGGCAGATGGGGGGTAGACCGGATGTATCAGCCTGGCGGCGACACAGACGATCGCGGATGATGAAGATGATCGGCAGATGGGGGGAAGACCGGATGTATCAGCCTGGTGGCGGCACAGACGATCGCGGATGACGAAGATGATCGGTAGATGGGGGGTAGACCAGATGTATCATCCTGGCGACGGCACAGACGATCGCAGATGACGAAGATGATCGGCAGATGGAGGGTAGACCAGAAGAATCAGCCTGGCGGCGGCACAGACGATCGCGGATGACGAAGATGATCGGCAGATGGGGGGTAGACCGGAAGAATCAGCCTGGCGGCGGCAGTCGGCACAGACGATCGGGTTTTTTCTTTGCTGAACGCGTGCTACAGTAACTTGGACTTAATTACATGCGCCTGCCACCGTGAACATGCTGTCGAGTAACTTAATCAAAATTACCCGCCGGGTAACAAATAAATAGCCTATATGGGCCCATCTTTATTTCCCGCGCGGGTAGCTACCCGCCCACCCTTCCGACCACTTTTTTTCAAAAAAAAAATTTCGTTATTGTAGAGGACTATTTTGTCTAGCTCTCCAAAAAATTTTGGCCAAAAATAATATCATTTACCCCTCCAAAATCAAAAAACCCGTCCTTATATATATCTGTTGTATATTTTGTACAGAGTTACTTTTTTGGCCAGCAGAGTTACTTTTTTGGCCACTATAGTTACTTTTTTGACAGCAGACTTACTTTTTTTGCTAGGAGAGTTACTTTTTTGGCTACAGGGTAGCGAAAATCCAAGTTACCCGCACGGGCAACGAATGAACGCCCTATATATCTATATATATATATATATACATATATATATATATATATATATATATATACACACACACACACACACACACACATATACATATATATACAAACACATACATACATTTCGTAGATCTAATCACATGTAAGACTTGTTACATAGGGTTACCCAATCATTCCAAGCTATCCTTAGTTCCAATACCATGAATATGATCTTCATGCGACCTTGTCTTCTATTGAACCTACACCTGGGTGGAGCGGAACATCACCCACAACATTGAAAACAAGGTATGGGTCAAAAAAAGTTGAGTATTTACATATAATTTACACTTTGGGCATTATGTTGGGATATAAGTACAATAATAGATGTCCCCACAAGTAGGGGGTTGTTTGCAATTAGGTAAGTTCAAGAGAATTATAACAAGAGAAATGAGGCATATTAAAATTTAGATTACAAGCATGAGAGTAAAAATGTCTTTCCATAACAATCAACCACAATCTCAATTTAAAATAATAAATATTTGCATGCATGACAATGTAGACTAAATATACCTAAAACAAGGCCATAACACCAGAGGATCCTATCCTAAATGAAATAATGGTGGAAACACACACACCGGGTAGAATACACACACCCTATATAAGTATGGTTGTACATAAGTACCACTATTATAGATATTCTACTCAAACAAGTAGCATGCAAAAATAGAATGGGAAGACTAGCATTTTATTAAATTTCACATAAAATGGCAATCATAGCAAGAGGAGTGCAAAGACTCATTATAAAAGAATAATAGTACAACAACATGAATATATGAATCCAAATCAGGAAACATGAATTTCCAACAATTGGACTCCAAGTAAAAATGATAGTTCAAGAGATGCCTCATTAAATGAATTTTGGTTTAAGTAAAATAATTCCCAAAATAAAATAGAGGATGTGCATACCCTATGATCAGGATTTTAATTATTTAATAACACTCCCTAAGCTCAGGTTTAGGGGATTTCACAATCTAAACACAATATTTATGCATTCCATTAATATAAATCCATTTATCCTCTTACTTAGAAAATGAACCTGATGTAAGTTATAAATGTGCACTCAAAATCTATCCCATTGAACTTGACATTTTTTTTATTTCAAAAATATATTTACATGTATTATTTGGACCACTTAATAATTACTTATGAATTTTACATGTTAAATCCATTTCTAAATAAAATAAGAAATTAAATAGAATAAAGACCAAAATACCCTTGAATAGATGTTGAACATAAGTCATCGACATGACACTGAACTATAGTAGTAAGTTATTGATAAACTTTGGTCAAATACGGTCAAAGACATGACACATGACTACTACACCCCTGGGATTACCTATTGTGGACTCTAACACCATGGGCACCTAGGTAATCTTGTGCCATGGATGTTACACAGGAGCTCTACTTAATTCTTGGCTTTGAGACAAATCCTTGAAACATGCCTTAGCTCTAGGAAGGGAACCATAGCCAACCTAAGAGTGAGGCTACATGTACTGACACCACCCCTTGCCAAGGTTAGGGTCAACTAAATCTGAGAGATCGCGCTCTGATGAGTTAGCAGAAACATGGACAAAATGGACTCGAAGAACAAGCTATCATTTGTTCCTACTCTCTCATTCTTCCTCTATGATTGGATGTTCTGTGCATGGCATCAAACCCGGCAAGCTTGCCATGAGAACATGAGGTCATGAGTATCAAAAACCACTTCTCCCACTAATGAGCTGAACAATGAAGGAGGAGGGTTATGGGTGATCACAATAAAAGGAGGTTTTGGGAGCTCATTCTAGAGTCTATGAGAGATTATGGGTCGTTAGAACCTCTTTTGATCAAATCATCAATTGTGGCACAACTATGTAGTCAGGGTGACGACAAGTTTAGGAACATAAATGATGACATGCAATTAGAACAATGACACTCGTTGTTGGAGAAAACTAAGCGAATATAAGGTACTAGACTGGACGAAGGTGAATGAGATATCATTGTGCTTGTTACCTAGTAATAAAATTACCAGAGAAGCTCAGAGTCATCGAGAACTTACAATTTCATCTAATGAGAGAACTCCTACTAGTAGGGAACTTTGTGGCAATCCACGCATAATTGAGTGAGGAAAACTCTGGGAAAGGTCACTAGAGGGAAATTTTGGACTCATTTGATCAATGGGTAATAGGGTGGATAATGTTGGGTTTTATGGAGAAAACATGCGCGGCGGAAGCAACAAAAAAATTCCACTCAACCCGAAACAGGATCTCGTCGACAAGAGCATATTCAGAAGGAGTGTTTGCGGGATATACCTTATCGCGGAGCAAGTCTGGCGATGTCCCACTATACAAAGGTGTGCAATGACGCTTGTCTACACAGACGGAACTTCTCTCACGTTTGCTGTCGTAGGAAGATCCGGTGGTGCTCCTTTCGTGCAATAATGTGCGCCACTCATAACGCGCACGGATGGCCGTCACTGTCCTCCGAACGCAGGCATCTTAGCATCTGCGTCTCTACTTCATCCACGATGATGGACTGGAACTCCACGTCGCGCTTCCTAATTCGGCGGGAAGGAGTCGTGTCTGTGCGGTGGTGTACTAGTGGTGCGTTGCTCTCCTTCCTCTCCTAAGGACGGTGACGACTAGGGTTTACGTACGTGAGCGTAAACTGAAAAGCCTCTCTCGATATCTTATATAGATATCAGCCGTCAATCCTCCTTTCAATAGGATACGAAGGGAAATAGGGTTTTCTAAACCCATCAGTAAACAAAAATGCTGCGTTAATTAAAATGCTCGTGGATTAATTAGAATATTCTGGAATTCATTAATTAACCAAATAATCGCATTAATTGATTAATTAATATCTGACTTCATGCAATCGCTTGGGATGGCTCTATGGGCATATATACCAACAGACTCCCACTTGCACTTAGAACCAGTCACTCCAATATTATTCTAATCCATTACATAAACACTTTAGTAATCAATGTGATTCAGAGCAATTCCAATCAAATCTACAATTATACTCCTATTCCAACACATCCTATGTGTGTGACCCGGTAGGATCCAAATTACGTTGGCAGTGATATCCATAATCATATTATGATTTCACAAGAAATGATTGGTATCTAGCAAGACTTCATTGCCACCCAAGTAATTGGAGAAGTTGGAGAACAACTTAACCTATCATTCATGACTGGTGTTACAGTGATTGTATAGTTCCTTTGTCACTGATATCTGGATTGAACTTGAGTCATGGAATTGTTATCCTTTTCAACATTCAATCCATGTCCTTCAACTAGAGCAGACTGTCTGAGATATATGTAAGCTCAATATCACATATTGACTCACATCAGCATGGCCATGCATTTCTCAGTCTCGCTTATCAAGTGGTCAGAATATGAAACTCCCGTAGGAAGGACAAATTCCATCTACATCACTCAAAGTCATCCCCATGTGTCACAGTACACCCAAGCACCATCTTTATCGAAATCGTTATTTAGGACCACAGTGGATGATGTCAAAGTACACCGAATGACATGTGATAAGTGTAGTGACTTCAGGTCTAAGAACCACAATCACCACCATCATTATGAGATGTGACTCTAACTACCAATCATGGTATCCATGTGTCACTCTCAAGGTGGGTCTATCTGATACACTGTTCTCTAATAAGAATCTATGTATTTGGTTTGATATCTCCATATCATGGATAATGAGATTCTTCCATCAACCAACATACATTCTAATCTTATGTGTTATTGATGTCTATGGATATTTCCACAATAACAACCGATTAGGGATAAAACAAGAATACATACTCTTAGTATACATATGATCTCACTGTTCAGGTCATCAACCCCAAGACATATGTCATAGAGTATATTATTCTATAGACATCTATAAGTTTTATGGTCATCTCACAATATAAAACACAAACATATAGATTGGAATCTTGCCTTTATTGATATGATCAATGTAGTATTACAAATCGTTTACATAGTATCCCATTACAATCATCGAATGATAGTCTTTATGGGCATACATACCAACAGATTCCCACTTGCACTTATACCTAATCACTCATGAATCTCAATCCAAGTGATCGAACATGTCCGTCATGTTTCTATTGTGAAAGTGCTTTTGTGAGTGGGTCAGCCACATTACTTTCTGTAGGTACTCTACAAATCTTCACATCTCCTCAGTGTACGATCTCTCATATGAGATGGAACCGCCGTAGAATATGTTTGGAACATTGGTGTGATCTTGGTTCTTTAGCCTGTGCAATTGCTCCATTGTTGTTGCAAAACAACTCAATTGCATCACCAGTGCTTGGAACCACTCCAAGTTCAGAAATGAACTTCTTGATCCACACAGCTTCCTTTGCAGCATTAGATGTGGCAATATATTCTGCCTCTGTTGTAGAATCTGCAACCGTCTCTTGCTTGGAACTCTTTCAGCTCACAGCTCTGTTGTTTAGGCAAAACACAAATCCAGATTGTGATATGTAGTCATCTTTGTCAGTTTGGAAGCTAGCATCAGTGTAACCCTTTACCACAAGCTCTTCCTCACCACTGTATACCAAGAATTGATCCTTAGTCCTTCTCAAGTACTTTAGGATGTTCTTTACGGCTGTCCAGTGACATTCACCTGGATCTGACTGATATCGGCTCGTCATGCTCAAAGCATACAACACATCAGGAGGAGTACATAACATTGCGCACATGATAGATCCAATTGATGATGCATATGGAATCTTACTCATGCGTGCCCGTTCATCACATGAACTAGGACACTGGGCTTTAGAGATTGTAACCCCATGGGACATGGGCAAGTTACCTCTCTTAGAACCCTCCATGCTAAACCTCTTTAGCACCTTGTCAATGTATGTGCTCTGGCTTAGGCCTAGAAGCCTTCTAGATCTATCTCTATAGATCTTGATCTCTAGTATATAGGATGCTTTGCCTAAATCCTTCATAGAGAAGGTCTTCCCTAGCCAACCTTTTACTTTCTGAAGAGTAGGGATGTCATTTCCCATCAATAGTATGTCATCCACATACAATATGAGAAATACGACTGTGCTCCCACTAACCCTTTTGTAAACACAAGGTTCATTGTGGCATCCAACTTATAAAACCAGATTAACTAATGCGGAAGTGATCGTTAGCAGTGAAATTACTAAAGATCATTAAAAATTAAAACCATTTATCAAGAGATCCATTTATAGGAAAACTCTTTCATTCAAAACCAAAGTAAATCATTACATCCTGGTTCATATATACATATCATGTATCATTGCTTCTCGAGGCATACAAGCATTCACTACTCTGTCATAACTGTACACATGTAGTATAAAAAGAAAACCTCAAGGCTTGAAGCCCAAAATCTCAGATAGAATTATTAAAAGCACTAACTCCTAGGACCCGAGAGTACAGAGACGACTCATAGGACTAACTATACAAAACTAGACAACCAGTATCTCCACCTCATGGATCACGGTTGTCCCTATTTCTACTGCTACTGCTCTACCTCTGTAGTAGGGTTTCTCCCTTTTTGTCTGCGTCTACCTAAAAATGTTGGATTCCACGGAGGTGAGACAATTAAAAAAATTTCCCCAACGGGAGATATAACTCTTTTTTGAAAATATTATTATTGCAGTTTAATAGAAATAAACTGAGCAGTGGAATCAAAATAATCAACAACAGATAATTCACTTATTTAAACCAGATTAGAGCAACATTCCCACTTGAGCTTATTAGCTATAACTTGATAAAGAAGCATGTCTAATATTCAATAAAGATTTATAGAACATGTATAACATTTATCCATCTAGGATATATTCTTGTATTTCAGTCTTATGAAAATATGCTACACGGCTGATTACATTTTTACAAACATACTTAATCTCTAAGGAGATGAGGTATACCGCTCATACTCCAACCGACCATTGCTAAATTGAAATCGGTACCATACATAGGTCAATGGAAGAACCAGATTCCCATGACCTCCCACTTCCCGGTCAGTACAAGACCACAAGCAGGACTATGTCAACCACTCAAAATAGCTTTCTAGGGTATACTGGAAACTTCTCTATAGAGTTATAGCGTCAACTGCACTCTCATCGGCAATCAAGATATTTACTGTTTATCTTAATCGACCCGACATTGAATATCATTGGGAGATTAGTGATACATCCATCCCAACCATCGGGAGATTTGTGATACATCCAACCCGACACATGAAGGATTGAGAGGTTTAATGTTTACCTTCCATCAATCTCTTCACCAGGACGTAAGGATATTTTCGCCCATTTACCCCCGCATATTCAAAATACACAAATTCCAGGAAATCCCATAGGAAAACCTATTTCACCATCACCAACTACTGATGATGATGGATCTATGGTTAGGGCACTACATGAACAAATTTCACTTGATTAATTAAGTACATTATCATATTCTTTTAGCACCAGTCACATTCTTAAACATAACTTATTATGACAATTCTATAAAGAAACATGTATTATTTTCATCAATTACTTATTAGTCTTTAAAAGACATTGGGAACTCAGTCCCTCATTTCAATATTGGGAATTCTCATCCCTTCACAATTTCATTACCATAATCATATGGTTCTGGGTATTCAAACCCTTAGCTCATCATTGAGCATTGTTACCACTTTTCTGGGTAACTATCACCTTCAGGTCATCTGACCAAGGTAAACATGGTACTAGCTATACAAGCATCACTCATGGCACTTCAGGCCCATTAACTCTCTTGTTACCTCTTATCAGGTAGCAAGGCATATTATGGCACACAAGGCCCAATACACAATAATGAATAAAACATCATAGTTCATACCTGACCATGATCACCATTTCAGAATACCTGCATGGTTAGTGCAGATGATAACAGTAACTTCAATTACATATCAGTACCATGCAGAACAAATATGGATTCACTATTCAAGGGTAACACCACTTTTTCCTTACTAGGGTTAGGGTTTCCCATTTCATGTCATTTGGGAACATTCATCCCATTACCCAGATCAAGGTTATGGTTTATCCCATATTTCCCAAGATTAGGGTTTCATAAAACATTACATAGCATCTCCCTAGATTTGAGCTCCACATCACATCAAACATCAGGGTTTCTCATAAAATTACCCTAAGTTAGGGTTTCACATAAATTTCACCCCAGAATAGGGTCTACATTCAATAACCCATAATTAGGGTTTACTATTCATCCCAATTAGGGTTTCATGTTCCATTACCCATAATTAGGGTTTACTATTCATCCCAATTAGGGTTTTGCACCACATTACCCTAAATTAGGGTTACTCATATTTTCACCCTGGATTAGGGTTACATTCTTACCCTGGATTAGAGTTAGGGTTCAATAATTTTGTCAATTAGGGTTTATGCTCATGATTAGGGTTTTATGATCTCTTTGCTGAGGATCATACCCTTAATCCCCACATGAATCTCATTCATGTATGATTTCCTCTCTATCATCCTCTCAACTTGATTAGGTTATATCAGCCCTTCAATCAAGTACATACAACTATGATTGACATAGTGTACTAAGTTATTGTTTTTATAAGTAATTAGGGTTTATCCCTTTAAAGGTATTAATCAATTAGTTACTTTAGGGATTCAACCTTTGTACCTATCATTGCTTGTCATTACTATCAATCATTGGATCATTGGAACAATCATCACCTTCAATTTCCAAATGATTGAATCACAATTGACCTTTATTTAGTTTTGAGGTTTCATCACCAAACAGTTTTAAAATTGTTTGATTCCAAATAGTTTTGAAACCATTTGACCCCAAATAGTTTCAAGAATGTTTGGATTCAAACAGTGTCAAGACTGTTTGGGCCAAATCAGTCTCAAAACTGAAGGGTTCATTAGGTACATCCATCAATTGGTTGAACATGATTTGCTACATTGAAACCTTCAATCAATAGAGTTATTGAAGTTCAACAATTATTGGCTCTTGGATCTCCAACCCTAAAATCTCAACCATTGGATCACCAAACCATTTTGAAATCATTTGATCCCAAAAGGTTTCAAGACCATTTGGGCTCAAACGGTCTGAAGACCATTTGACCCAAAAAGTCTTGAAATTGAATGGATCAATCTATGTAACCTCCAACAAATCAATTAGGGTTTCAAGACCATTTGGGCTCAAACGGTCTGAAGACCATTTGGGCTCAAACGGTCTGAAGACCATTTGACCCAAAAAGTCTTGAAATTGAATGGATCAATCTATGTAACCTCCAACAAATCAATTAGGGTTGTAATTGGTGGACTGTCCATACATTTAATCAATGAATTGGATCCATTGGATCACCATCCAACATCTACTAGGGTTCAGACCTCAAACGGTCAACCCATCCAAACAGTCAACACTCTCATGCGGTTTGGGACTCAAATCACCAAACAGTTTGCAAACTGTTTGGTCTCCAAATGGTTTTGTGAAACCATTTGGACCAAAAGTCGAAAACCATTTTCAACTCAAATTTGTTGAGATGTGTGCTTGTGATGATTTCATCACCATAAACCTTCATCCCCACGAAATATACTGCCATACCCATGGAAGTTGCATCAATTAATCAAAGGTATTGCAAGAAGAACAATTGAATAAATTGAATTGAAAAATTGAGTTCAATAACAATGATTAAGGGTTCAAGTTATATAACCCACCTTCAATTGCACTTAAAAGCTTGGAGCTTCACGTCAAAAATGGTGGAATAAGCTTTTGCAACTCCCCCAAGGCTCGTCCTCAAGTTTTGGAGTGAAAAGATTGGCTAGAGTTGAAGATGGAGTGAAGAAAAGAAGAAATTATGCATTGATTTATGATTTCCACCATGAAATCAAGATGAAAAAGGGTCAAGAAGCTTACCAATAGGTTGGGGGTCTTCCTCCTGGTCCTTCAAATCTTCCTTGGTTGTTTTTCAAGCAAAGGGTGGAAGTGAATTCGAAATTATCCTTTCATTCTATGGATAAACGAGCTTATATGTGAATTTTATTGAAAATTCAATTAAGGGAGAGAAAGTAGGAATTATCTCCTCAATTCCCTTTCCACTTGCCCCCTTATCTTCCTTAGATACGAGGCTATAATCCTTGCCTCTTATTCCTCTCAATTATCCACGATTTAAAGAAAAACAAATTAAGCACCTTAATCCATTTAATAGTAATATCCATAAGTGAGTGGATATTTCTTTTTCTTATTAAAATGTGAGTGGGGTTTTCACCTCCTTGAGATATTTTGTGGCCCTTGCAAAGCACAAGGACTTCCACACATATATGAATTCAACCATTTAAATTTTGGTTGAAGGTCCTTCAATTATTTTATTTATTTTTCCATTAATTTGAATTAAGGTTTCCATTATGCTTAAATCTTGATTATTTTAATACCAAGATTCTCTCTCCTTCAAAGAGATACAAATGAGACACCCGTCTCATTTTATTTGCTCCACATGATCCCAAGATACAATAGGGACCATTTTGAAGTAGTAATTTTCATATTGAGCCCTAGGTTTTGGGTAAATTGCACATTACACCAAAACTAGGTTTGAATGCACAAACATTGCTTTATCAGCTCTTTCTTGGGATTCAGGCTATCACAAGCCATACCTCTGCATTCATCTTCACTCTCATGATGATTCAACACATGAGGATCATATTATCATGCACAATTTGCAAATAAACCCCTCAACTTGGGTAATTTGCACTTTAGTCCAAAACAAGCAAAACATTGATTTCAACAATATTCAAAAAAGGAGTAAAATTGCAATGTAATTTCCTATTGAGACTTAATTACTTTTCAAAATATAAGAGCAAGCATATAATCACTTTTATTAAACAAAACACCTAGGGTTAAAACATAACCCAGGTCAGGGATGTTACAAGTTTATCCATCCCTTACAAGGATTTCGTCCCCGAAATCATCAACGAAAACATCAAGAGAAAAGAGAAGGGTACTTCCTCCTCATCTCTTCCTCTAGCTCCCACGTAGCTTCTTCAATGCCATGGTGATGCCAGAGAACTTTTACAAGATATATGTCTTTCTTTTTCAGCTTCTTGATTCTTCTGTCAAGAATCAACACTGGTCCTTCAACATATGATATATCATCATTTAGTTCTACCTCCACATGTTGCAGAACTAACTTAGTGTCAGGATGACACTTCCTCAACATGGAAATATGGAACACCGGATGCAATCTATGCAACTCAGGTGGTAGCTCCAGCTTATAGGCTACCTTTCCCATCCTCTCAATGATTGGATAAGGTCCCATAAATCTAGGAGCTAACTTTCCCTTCTTTCCAAATCTAAGGATACCTTTCCAAGGTGAGACCTTGAGATATACTCTGTCTCCAACTTGGAATTCTAAGGTTCTACGACGCTTATCAACATAACATTTCTGTCTATCCTGGGTAGCTTTCAACTGTTGTTGTATTACTTTAATCTTCTCAGTTGTTTGATGTACTAGCTCAGGACCCAAAAGTTGATACTCTCCCATTTCATACCAACATAAAGGATATATACAATATATACCATATAAAGCCTCATATGGTTCCATCTCATTACTGTGATGATAGCTATTATTATAAGCAAATTCTATCAAGCTCAGATGTAGATCCCAACTTCCTACAAACTGAAGGACACACGCTCTAAGCAAGTCCTCCAAAGTTTGTATGGTCCTCTCAGACTATCCATCTGTCTGTGGGTGAAAGGTTGTATTAAACCTTAACTGTGTACCCAAAGCGTTATGGATTCACTCCCAAAAATGACTTGTAAACTGGGGACCTCTATTAGAAACACTAGTGGTCGAAACCCCATGCAGCTGTACTATCTCATCTATATAGATATGTGCAAGATTCTCAATAGAGTAGGTTGTTTTGACAGGTAAGAAGTGTGCTGTCTTAGTCAACCTATCAACTATCACCCAAATGGAATCATGATTTTCGGCTGTTCTAGGAAAACCAACCACAAAGTCCATGGTTACATGATCCCATTTCCACTGCGGTATAGGCATAGGTTGCATTGTTCCTGTGGGCTTTTGATGTTCAACTTTAACCTGCTGACACACTGGACACCGCATAACAAACTCAACTACATCTTTCTTTAATCCAGGCCACCAATACATATTTTTTAAGTTATGATACATCTTGGTGCTTCCTGGATGCATATCATACATTGAAGAATGATCTTCTTCTAAGACTAACTTCCTTAAGTCATCAGCATCAGGTACTACCATCCCACCATGGTAACAAATTATCTGATCATCAGAATCATGGAAACCATCTCGTTTCTCTCTACCATACTCTGACCAGATTTGTTGGATCACATTATCAGCTTGTTGTGCTTCTTTAATCTTTTGTCTCAGAGTAGGTTTCACTTGCATCTCGGCTAACAGCCCGACGAACAATGATACCTTAAGTTGTACATTGTTTTTCCTCAAGGAGATAAACATATCTCTCTTAGAGCACACTAACGAACTATGCTTTATCTAGGGCTGGTGTTGCTGATTTTCTACTTAGTGCATCAGCAACCACATTGGCTTTCCCTGGATGATAATAAATTGTAAAATCGCAGACCTTGATTAACTCCATCCAGCGGCGTTGTCTCATGTTCAACTCATGCTGTGAGAAGATATACTTTAGGTTCTTATGGTCTGTGAAAATCTAGAATGTTTCTCCATAGAGATAATGTCTCCAAATTTTCAAGGCATGGACCATAGTAGCTAGCTCTAGATCGTGTGTCGGATAATTCTCCTCATGTTTCTTAAGCTGTCGAGAAGTAAAAGAAATCACTTGCTTATCGTACATCAACACACATCCTAAGCCATTTTTAGATGCATCACAAAAGACTATATACCCCTTCCCTTACTCAGGTAGAACTAACACAGGTGCACTTGTTAACCTTTTCTTCAGCAACTGGAAAGATTGTTGACACTTGTCATTCCATACAAAAGGAATCTCCTTCCTGGTCAACTTGGTTAGGGGTAAAGCTATTGAAGTGAAGTTCTTAATGAACCTCCTGTAATAGCCTGCCAGTCCTAGGAAACTGTGTATCTCTGTCAGTGTCTTAGGTTGTTCCCATTGCAGGACAAATTCTACTTTCTTAGGATCAACACGAATACCTAAAGCAGATATTACGCGTCCAAGAAAAGAAACTTCTAGTAACCAGAACTCACATTTGCTAAACTTAGCATACAACTTATGCTTTCTTAGCAAAGTCAAAGCTTGACAAAGATGCTACTCATGTTGTTGAGCATCGCTACTACATATCAGGATGTCATCTATAAAGACGACTACACATTGATTAAGAAAAGGTCGAAAGATTCTATTCATGAGTTCCATAAATGCAGCTGGTGCATTAGTTAGTCCAAATGACATAACTATGAATTCATAGTGACCATACCTTGTCCTAAAGGTAGACTTAGGTATGTCACTCTCCTTAATACACAACTGATGGTATCTCGACCTCAGATCTATCTTAGAAAAGATAGTTGCACCACACAACTGATCAAACAAGTCATCAATCATTGGTAGAGGATACTTGTTCTTTATAGTTACTTTATTTAACTGCCTATAGTCGATGCATAAACACATAGACCCATCCTTCTTCTTAACAAAGAGGACCGAAGCACTCCATGGTGAAGTACTTGGTCGGATAAAACCCTTCTCACGCAACTCTTGTAGTTGTTTCTTGAGCTCTGCCATTTCAGCAGGTGCCATTCTATACTGTGTTTGTGCTATTGGTTGTGTTCCCGAAATTAGATTAATTTGAGAATCTATCTCTCAGAGTGGTGGAACACCTGAAAGTTTTTCAGGAAATACATCTTCAAATTCCCTGACTATAGGAACTTCAGAAAGATGAGAGCTCTCCATTGTTGTATCAACCACATGGGCTAAGAATGCAAATCATCCTTGTCTCATCAACTTTTCTTCTACTATAGCTGTCACAAGACAAGTTGGAAGTATCTTTCTGTCTCCCAGAAAGATCCATGTGTCACCATTATCTGTGAACACAACCTGCTTGGAACCACAATCTAAGACAAATTTATACTTTTCTAAGGTGTCCATCCCAAAAATTATATCAAACCCATGCATTTCAAGTGGTATAAGATCCACCTGAATGCGGTGATCAGAAAAGGAAAGTTTGTAGGGAGAACATACCTCTCGCAACACTACAAATCCCAACAAAGGGGTTTCTAGCAACAAACTATCTGTTCTATGACTGAAAATCATGTTGCAGTCATGGATCACTTCTTGAGTGATAAAAGAATGTGTAGCACCCGGATTAATTAACACAGATGCTAAGTAGGATGAAGACATATCAGAATAAAATAATTCCATCTGACATGTCACAACCTGAGGGTTGACTACTGCTTCGGGCCGATTCATAGCATAGAATCTAGCCGTTGCTTGTTGTTGACCTTGTGCTCGATTGTTGGATGTTGACGACCCGACTTGGGACGTTTGTACACGTCCTCTAACACCACTGCCAGACTGCTGCCTCTGAGAGCCTTGTTGACTCTGCCTTGGTTGCTGGGTCACATTCCTGACTTTTTCAGGACAATCCCTCACCACATGGCCTTCTCTCCCTGATGAATGCATATTCATCTCTTATTTTTGCCTTATTTAGAATAATTAATTAGGACTTTTTTGTTAATTTTATCTAATTCAAAAATAAATAGAACTTTCATCTTCTTGATATACTTTTCCTGAATTCTTATGATATTTTTCTTAATTTTCAGGAATTATCTAAGTAATTAAATCGAGAAAAGAAGAGATGAAGGTAGGAGGCAATTCAGTTTCCCGCAATGCTGACTTAAATGCATACCTTGTACCAAAATTAGCATAACTCTCACATCCTAAGGCGGAATTTCATGTTCAAATATGATTTGAAAAGAGAATTCAAAGGCCTACAGGAAAATTATATTTTCGGGCGCACTTTAAATTCTCTGGACAACGGAAATTCGCTCGAAATTGCTGCTGTGAGAATCTACATTAAAGAAAGACAATCAAGAGTTTGTTGACTAGATCTGAAAATTCAAAAGGATGGCTCCCTCCCTTTTTCCCCCTCTTTTTTATATAGCCTACCCCTCCTTCTCCTATAAAAGGAAGGGCACTTTCTTCTGCCAAGGATCATCTTTTGTATCATCTTGGATTTCTTGTATTTTGGAATTCTGCAGCAATTAATCTTGTTAGCATTCTCATATTATGCAATAAAGTAGGTTTTGGTTCAAGCATAGTTCTTTCATTCTTGTTCTTGTCTTTTCTCTCCGCCTTAGTTTTAATCCTCTTCTTTCCGTTCTTCAATTCCGGAGCAAGGAACAAAGAGCTAAGTCATTTCATCGTCTCTAGCATAAGGATTAATTTCCTGATTTCTGGGCTAGACTATGGCTTCATTTCTTTCTTCCTCCGTCTCCCCTTTCTCCATGTGTGAGTAGTCTTTTATCGGGGCAAAGGGGAATAACCCCTTAGCCATGGTTTTAACGATTTCTTCTTAAACGATTAGATGGTAATCGATTTTAATTGAATGATTGATCTTCGGATCACATGTTAATCCGGATGGATATGACCATGGAAATCCGGATTTAGAACAATAAAATCGATTACATAGACGTTTTGATATGACCGTGGATTCTCGTCTTTTAGGTTGATAAACTAGGAAGCATGAGCACCAAGATCAATGGGCTCATGTGGAGTTTGTCTCTTGTGAGTTTTTAAATTCGCAAACCTTCATCAAATCGTCATTTAAGATTTAGTTGTTATCACCTAGGCTAAGGTGGTGAAAACCCCTACGAGCCTCGATTTCCTTCTCTTGATTTAATCACTACATCCTTTGTTTGCTTTAATCCATAGTCTTCCATTCATATAGTTTTGCTTGTGTTAACAATCTTTTTATTATTTTCTTGTGCATATTTATTCTTGTTAAATACTTTTCTTCTTGCATTAGTGTAATCACACAAAACCCCAACTGGACTTTACTTTCTGATTTAATAAAAAGAAAAATACCAAAAACAAATAATAAAGTTCTTCAATCTTTGGGTTCTAAAGAACAATCTCTAATAGTTGTCCTATGGGATCGACCCTTCTATACTACCCTTAAAACCGGAAGTAAAAAATGTTTAAACTCTAGGATTAACCATCTTAGTGATTGATATTGCAAAACGACGAGTATCAATTTGGCGTCGTTGCCGGGGAAAACGGATTGTTTTCTCGAACCCCCAAAAATCTTTTGAAAAACATTTTTTATTTTTTTTATGCCTTCCGAGTAACATTTCGGAAGTGCTACTCCTCTTTCTGCCGAGTTTCCATTCCGGCAGTCCGTTTTTTCTGCACACGATTAACTGCTTCATTTGTGCATGCGACACTCGCTGAACGTCAATTCCGCGATGCAATTTTTCAATATGGAACCAGAGAGGCTAAGGATGACTTTAATAGATGATGATGACGATGATTATATCATCTTCAATCAAGTAGAACCAGCTCCAGTACCTAAAGCTCCACCAATCACTTCCATTGTGGATGTTAATCTAGTTGATTCTAATGGCCAATCTACTTCATTGGAACCCTTTCTCTATAATGAACCACCACCCTTAGAAGAAGTCCAATGTGATATAGTTGAGATTCCACACAACCTTGATCAGGAGATGGATAGGTGTTTTAAAGAAATTCAGGATGCTGTAAATGAAGAACTTTGTTTAGCTAGGGATGCAGCTGTATGGGGCCCTGACTATCCATATAAGTCAGAAAATGAGTGGATGGAGGCCTATGTTGATAAATTCATGAATCAAGAATCATTTAAAAAAAAGGTTAAAGACTGGTGGGATCAAAGAACATCCCAACAACCTAAGACTCCACCACCCTTCTCGGTTGTAGGTCCATATTTGGATGTTTGCAATAATCATCCCATCTTGGTTGAGCCTATTGTGACCAATGTACCATCACCTCCCCAACATGCACTAATGGATTCTTTTGAAAGGCTTCCTCATCAAAAGCATTATGACCTCACTCACCCACCTCTTTTTCCACATCTGGTTGAACTTGATGAGGTGATTCTACCACCGCAAGAACCTTACATTACACCGTTATATTGTGAGGTGATCCCTTCTGAGCCCATTGAGTTGGGCACATATCCTATAAAGGAATTAGATTTACCCTTTAGTATAGTAAAGGATCTAATTGATTCCATAGACATCCATGTTGATGAGATCTTTTATGAAGAAGAGATGGAGAACTCCCCAATAGAGATGGAACAGCCTAGATTGATCATTTTTGATAATTATGACGACAATTATGCCATTTGTGAGTCTTCCACACCAAATCCACTGGATTCCATTTGTGAGTCTTCTATTGACATCAAAGACCAATACCCTTATTTTGAGTCTATTTTGGATAATAAGCATCCAACCCCCTTTGACAAAACGATTCAACATGTTCTGTTGCAACCAATTCCCATTCCATGCACAACTGATTTAGAAGAAGAGACACAACCCTTAGGAGAAGTCTACATACCCCCTTCCACTGACTACAAGGAATATGTTCCCAATTTTATCCCTCATGAACCCTTGGGAACTCCTTGCATAGAGGAACTATAGTTACATGCTATATCAACCATGAATCCCATCTATCACAAGGTTGGTTGCATGAATTTTGAGCAGAGCAAAATTACTTATCATGCTGATTTAAATTTAGTTGTCCCTTTCATATCACCACCAATTCTCTTATATGCAGGTCAATATGACCGAGGGAAACCAGAGCCTGATCCTCCGCCTAACTTTGCACATCTGGCACTGCATGTGTTACCAGTTGGGTACCCACCAACCTCCCCCAATCCACATCCATCTTCAACACTTCCTTTGCTATTGATGGAAGATCTGTGGATCCTATTGGAGGGAATGTGACGTGAAAGCAAATATGAGCACCCCACTGTGCTTCTACAATTACCCTATCATAGGGTACACTATGAAGCTCCTCAGATAAAGGTCCCAGCCCTCATACACATCCCCTTCAGCTGGATTTTTTTGAGCTACCAGGGCCAGTTGGAAATCCTTGCTCTTCTCTTCCCTCCATCTCAGGTTTCGATTTTGCTCGGGACGAGCAAACATTTGAGTCCGGGGTGGAGGTGGGTGGTATGTTTCTATTCCACCCCCTTATCTTTTTATTCTTGCATTATTTCTACCTTTTTTTTTTGGTTTTGCATATAGTTGTTTTGTTCATGGCCATTATCTAGTCGGCCATATTTTTATTTCTTTTGTTACAAAATGGCCTTTATCTAGTCGGCCTTGATATGATCATTTGTCAAAATACTCCCCTTAATGATGTAACTTCCTTGCAACTAAAACTTTGAAACTTTCATGACTAGAAATCCTCCTGTCACTTAGGACCTCAAATAATAATCACTCCTTGGAAAAGATGGCAAGCCATAGAGGACTGATAGGATTCAAGAGTGATGCTTTCTTATCATGTACAACTTGTATAAATTTTCTTAATTTTTCACATGATTAGGTAATAGTTGAACCAATGCATGGTACTCCTAAAAAAAGATGAAAAAAAAAAGTTGCACAAGAACAACCTCTTCTACTCTTCTTCTACCACTTCCAAATCTTTCCATTCGTCAAAAAGAAAAAAAAAGCCAATAATGCCCAAAAGGCTAAGTTTGGGGTGGCACCCCTTCCCCCTCTTTCGCTTCTTCCATACCCACGCAATTGGGTGTATCACCAAAAATCAAAGGAAAAAAATGTGGTCAATGTAACTGCATGTCCACTAAATGAAATGGTCTCGAGTCGAATAGAGGAGAGACTGTCCTTCTTCCATACCTCCTTCACTCCAATTTTCTACCCAGGGGAAAACTACAAAAACCACAACCATCCAAATCAGCCATGTTCTTGTGTAAAACTTAAAAAAAAATTTGGAGTACCAAATGCAAAGGTGAAATGAAAATCTATTTTATTACAGGTCTTGAATAAATGCAAGTTTGTGAAGTAGGAAATATAAAAGTCACTTTTTGTGAATTCAGGAAGTCAGGGTCGCTTGGCCATATTTTGGTGGAAGGAATCCAGTGATTGTTAGGAGAGTGAGGATGATAGGTTGAGAGTATGTCTTGAAAGTATTTCTTGATTTTAATGTTGCTCGTGAAGAGCAAAGTTTAAGTTTGGGGTATTTTGATGAATGCATATTCATCTCTTATTTTTGCTTCATTTAGAATAATTAATTAGGACTTTTTTGTTAATTTTATCTAATTAAAAAATAAATAGAACCTTCATCTTATTGATATACTTTTCCTGAATTATTATGATATTTTTCTTAATTTTCAGGAATTATCTAAGTAATTAAATCGAGAAAAGAAGAGATGAAGGTAGGAGGTAATTCAGTTTCCCGCAATGCTGACTTAAATACATACCTTGCACCAAAATTAGCATAACTCTCACATCCTAAGGCAGAATTTAATGTTCAAATATGATTTGGAAAGGGAATTCAAAGGCCTACAGGAAAATCATATTTTTGGGCGCACTTTAAATTCGATGGACAACGGAAATTCGCTCGAAATTTCTGCTGCGAGAATCGGCATTAAAGAAAGACAATCAAGAGTTTGTTGACTAGATCTGAAAATTCAAAAGGATGGATCCCTCTCTTTTTTCCCCCTCTTTTTTAGATAGCCTACCCCTACTTCTCCTATAAAAGGAAGGGCACTTTCTCCTCCCAAGGATCATCTTTTGTATCATCTTGGATTTCTTGTATTTTGGAATTCTGCAGTAATTAATCTTGTAATCATTCTCATATTATGCAATAAAGTAGGTTTTGGTTCAAGCATAGTTCTTTCATTCTTGTTCTTGTCTTTTCTCTCCGCCTTAGTTTTAATCCTCTTCTTTCCGTTCTTCAATTCTGGAGCAAGGAACAAAGAGCTAAGCCATTTCATCGTCTCTAGTATAAGGATTAATTTCCTGATTTCTGGGCTAGACTATGGCTTCATTTCTTTCTTCCTCCGTCTCCCCTTTCTCCATGTGTGAGTAGTCTTTTATCGGGGCAAAGGGGAATAACCCCTTAGCCATGGTTTTAATGATTTCTTCTTAAACGATTAGATGGTAATCGATTTTAATTGAATGATTGATCTTCGGATCACATGTTATTCCGGATGGATATGACCATGGAAATCTGGATTTAGAACAATAAAATCGATTACATAGACGTTTTGATATGACAGTGGATTCTCGTCTTTTAGGTTGATAAACTAGGAAGCATGAGCACCAAGACCAATGGGCTCATGTGTAGTCTCTCTCTTGTGAGTTTTTAAATTCGCAAACCTTCATCGAATCGTCGTTTAAGATTTAGTTATTATCACCTAGGCTAAGGTGGTGAAAACCCCTACGAGACTCGATTTCCTTCTCTTGATTTAATCACCACATCCTTTGTTTGCTTTAATCCTTAGTCTTCCATTCATATAGTTTTGCTGGTGTTAACAATCTTTTTATTATTTTTTGTGCATGTTTATTCTTGTTAAATACTTTTCTTCTTACATTAGTGTAATCACACAAAACCCCAACTGGACTTTACTTTCTGCTTTAATAAAAAGAAAAATACCAAAAACAAATAATAAAGTTCTTCAATCTTTGGGTTCTAAAGAACAATCTCTAATAGTTGTCCTATGGGATCGACCCTTCTATACTACCCTTAAAACCGGAAGTAAAAAAGGTTTAAACTCTAGGATTAACCATCTTAGTGATTGATATTGCAAAACGACGAGTATCACTCCCACACCTATAACAGGTCACATTTCCCCACTGTGGTCTAAGTGGTCATGTTACTGACATTGAGGATGAGGTGTGAGCTCCCTTCGGTGGTAAACTATGCCCCCTAACCTTACTTGACGTCCATTGCGTCTGGGTATTGAACCTTGGTGGTGGTATAGGCACAAAATACCTTGGTTTCTTAAAAGTTCCAGAACTCTGTCCTTAGAACTGTGGGTACTCTTTCTTACCCTTGGTCTGTCACTTCTCCATCACAGACCTCTCTATCCATCTTACAAATTCCACAAAAATAGCAAACCTCTCCCAGTTCTCCAGAGAAGACACCAGAGTGGTCAATTCAGCGTTCAATCCCTTCTCGAAATGCCGAATTCTCTCTTCATCTATACATGCCATATACAGATGGAACCATAAAAGCTCCATGAACCTAGCTTCATATTCACTAATGTTCATTTGTCCTTACCTCAACCTCTCAAATTGAGAGATTTTCTCATCTAGGTACGTCTTGGGAAAGTATCTAGCGAAGAATTCACGCCGGAATTCATCCCATCCGATCACAACACCAGGTCTTTTGCCTTCCTCAATGGTCCACCAGTGGCCAGCACTCCCTTTTAGGAGATATACAACATGCCTCACCTTCTCATCATCAGGAATCATGAAGATTCTGAAAGCTTTCTCTTTTCTCTTGTTCAGTCAACCATAAGTCAGCATCTACTGGGTCGGCTGTACTAGCATACTTTATGGCTCCTACCCTCCTAAGATGTTCAAAAGTCTTGCCGGCTCCATGTCTTTCATCATGGGATGGTGCCCTAGGTGCAGGTAATGGCATCCGATTCGTCATATGGGTCATAGCTGCCATAAACTGTCCAAACATATTTTGGATGAACTGGGGTTGATCAAGTACATACTCCTCCCTATCTTGATCTCTTGCACCTCCTCCTGGTGCAGCAACACTGCTTTCAGCAGCATGTTCATCGTGTGATCCATACATCTTTAGTTCTTCTTCTTCTCCTATATGAGCATAAGACACTATCAGACAGACTAGAAGACACTAGAACAGACTCAACAATCTTAATCCTATGTCTCTGTAGACTCAGCGAACCTAGAGCTCTGATACCACTGATTTGTGGCTTCCAACTTATAAAACTAGATTAACTAATGCGGAAGCGATCGTTAGCAGCGAGATTACTGAAGATCACTAAAAATTAAAACCATTTATCAAGATATCCATTTACAGGAAAACTATTTCATTCAGAACCAAAGTAAATCATTACATCCTGGTTCATATATACATATAATGTATCATTGCTTCTCGAGATATACAAGCATACACTACTCTGTCTTAACTGTACACAGGTAGTATAAAAGGAAAAACTTGATGCTTGAAGCCCAAAATCTCAGATCGAATTATTAAAAGCACTAACTCCTAGGACCCGAGAGTACAAAGACGACTCATAGGACTAACTATACAAAACTAGACAACCGGTATCTCTAACTGATGGATCACTGCTGTCCCTATTGTTGTTGTTGCTGCTCTTCCTCTACAGTAGGGTTTCTGCCTTTTTGTCTGCATCTACCTAAAAATGTTGGATTGCACAGAGGTGAGACAATTATAAAAATTGCCCCAGCGGGAGATATAACTCTTTGCCGAAAACATTATTATTTCAGTTTAATAGAAATAAACTGAGTAGTGGAATCAAAATAATCAACAATAGATAATTAACTTATTTAAAGCAGATTAGAGAAACATTCCCACTTGAGCTTATTAGCTATAACTTGATAAAGAAGCATGTCTAATATTCAATAAAGATTTATAGAACATGTATAACATTTATCCATCTAGGATATGTTAAGAAACATAATCATCAACTAGTGATTCTCATATTTCAATCATATGCAAATATGCTACACGGTTGATTACATTTTTACAAACATACTTAAGCTCTGAGGAGATGAGGTATACCACTCATACTCCAACCGACCATTTCTAAATTGAAATCGGTACCATACATAGGTCAATGGAAGAGCCGGATTCCCATGACCTCCCACATCCCGGTCAGTACGGGACCACAACCAGGACTATACCAACTGCTCAAAATAGCTTTCCAGGGTATACTGGAAACTTTTCTATAGAGTTACAACGTCAACTGCACTCTCATCGGCAATCGAGAGATTTACTATTTATCTCCATCGACCCGACATTGAATATCATTGGGAGATTAGTGATACATCCATCCCAACCATCAGGAGATTTTTGATACATCCATCCCGACACATGAAGGATTGAGAGGTTTAATGTTTACCTTCCATCAATCTATTCACCAGGACGTAAGGATATTTTCACCCATTTACCCCCGCATATTCAAAATATGTGAATTCTAGGAAATCCCATAGGATAACCTGTTTCACCATCACCAACTACTGACAATGATGGATCTATGGTTAGAGCACTACATGAATAGATTTCACTTGATTAATTAAGTACATTATCATATTCGTTTAGCACCAGTCACGTTCTTAAACATAACTTATTATGACAATGCTATAAGAAACATGTACTATTTTCATCAATTACTTATTAGTCTTTAAAAGACATTGGAAACTCAGTCCCTCATTTCAATACTGGGAATTGTCATCCCTTCACAATTTCATTACCATAATCATATGGTTCTGGGTATTCAAACCCTTAGCTCATCATTGAGCATTGTTACCACTTTTGTAGGTAACTATCACCTTCAGGTCATCTGACCAAGGTAAACATGGTACTTGATATACAAGCATCACTCATGGCACTTGAGGCCCATTAACTCTCTTGTTACCTTTTATCAGGCAACAAGGCATATTATGGCACACAAGGTCCAATAAACAATAATTAATAAAACATCATAGTTCATACCTGCCCATGATCACCATTTCAGAATACCTGCATGGTTAGTGCATATGATAACAGTAACTTCAATTACATATCAGTACCATGCAGATCAAATATGGATTCTCTATTCAAGGGTAACACCACTATTCCCTTACTAGGGTTAGAGTTTCCCATTTCATGTAATTTGGGAACGTTCTTCCCATTACCCAGATCAAGGTTATGGTTTATCCCATATTGCCCAAGATTAGGGTTTCATAAAACATTACATAGCATCACCCTAGATTTGAGCTCCACATCACATCAAACATCAAGGTTTCTTATGAAATCACCCTAAGTTAGGGTTTCACATAAATTTCACCCCAGAATAGGGTCTACATTCAATAACCCTTAATTAGGGTTTACTATTCATCCCAATTAGGGTTTCATGTTCCATTACCCATAATTAGGGTTTATTATTCATCCCAATTAGGGTTTGCACCACATAACCCTAAATTAGGGTTACTCATATTTTCACCCTAGATTAGAGTTGCATCCTTACCCTGGATTAGGGTTAGGGTTCAATAATTTTGTCAATTAGGGTTTATGCTCTAAGTACATACAACTATGATTGACATAGTGTACTAAGTTATTATTTTTATAAGAAATTAGGGTTTATCCCTTTAAAGGTATTAATCAATTACGTACTTTAGGGATTCAACCTTTGTACCTATCATTGATTGTCATTACTATCAATCATTGGATCATTGGAACAATCATCACCTTCAATTTCCAAATGATTGAATCACAATTGACCTTTATTCGGTTTTGAGGTTTCATCACCAAACAGTTTTAAAACAGTTTGATTCCAAACGGTTTTTAAACCGTTTGACCCCAAACGGTTTCAAGACTACTTGGACTCAAACGGTCTGAAGACCATTTGTGCCAAATTAGTCTCAAAACCGCAAGGGTTCATTAGGTACATCCATCAATTGGTTGAACATGATTTGCTACATTGAAACCTTCAATCAATAGAGTTATTGAAGTTCAACAATTATTGGCTCTTGGATCTCCAACCCTAAAATCTCAACCATTGGATCACCAAATGGTTTTGAAACCATTTGATCCCAAACGGTTTCATGACCGTTTGGGCTCAAACGGTCTCAAGACCGTTTGACCCAAAAAGTCTTGAAATCGAATGGATCAATCTATGTAACCTCCAACAAATCGATTAGGGTTGTAATTGGGGGACTGTCCATACATTTAATCAATGCATTGGATCCATTGGATCATCATCCAACATGTACTAGGGTTCAGACCTCAAACGGTCAACCCATCCAAATGGTCAACACACTCATGCGGTTTGGGACTCAAATCACCAAACGGTTTGCAAACCGTTTGGTCTCCAAACGGTTTTGTGAAAACATTTGGACCAAAAGTCCAAAAATGTTTGCAATTAAAATTTGTTGAGATGTGTGCTTGTGATGATGTCATCACCATCAACCTTCATCCCCATGAAATCTACTGCCATACCCATGGAAGTTGCATCAATTTATCAAAGGTATTGCAAGAAGAACAATTGAATCAATTGAATTGAAAAATTGAGTTCAATAACAATGATTAAGGGTTCAAGTTATATAACCCACCTTCAATTGAGCTTCAAAGATTGGAGCTTCACATAAACAATGGAGTAAGAAGATTTTTCAACTCCCCCAAGGCTCGTCCTCAAGTTTTGGAGTGAAAAGATTGGCTAGAGTTAAAGATGGAGTGAAGAAAAGAAGAAATTATGCATTGATTTATGATTTCCACCATGAAATCAAGATGAAAGAAGGTCAAGAAGCTTACCAACAGGTTGGGGGTCGTCCTCCTGGTCCTTAAAAGCTTCCTTGGTCGTTTTTCAAGCAAAGGGTGGAAGTGAATTCGAAATTATCCTTCCATTCTATGGATAAACAAGCTTATATGTGAATTTTATTGAAAATTCAATTAAGAGAGAGAAAGTAGGAATTATCTCCTCAATTCCCTTGCCAATTTTCCCCTTCTATTCCTTATATACGAGGCTATCCTCCTTGCCTCTTATTCCTCTCAATTATCCACAATTTAAAGAAAAACAAATTAAGCACCTTAATCCATTTAATAGTAATATCCACAAGTGAGTGGACATTTCTTTTTCTTATAATAATGTGAGTGGGTTTTTCACCTCCTTGAGATATTTCATGGCCCTTGAAAAGCACAAGGACTTCCACACAAATCTGAATTCAACCATTTAAATTTTGGTTGAAGGTCCTTCAATTATTTTATTTATTTTTGCATTAATTTGAATTAAGGTTTCCATTATGCTTAAATCTTGATTATTTTAATATCAAGATTCTCTCTACTTCAAAGAGATACAAATGAGATTCCCCTCTCATTTTCTTTGCTCCACATGATCACAAGAAATAGTAGGTACCATTTTGAAGTGGTAATTTGCATATTGAGCCCTAGGTTTTGGGTAAATTGCACATTACACCAAAATAGGTTTTAATGCACAAACATTGCTTTATTAGCTCTTTCTTGGTATTCGGGCTATCAAAATCCATAAATCTACATCATCTTCACTATAATGATGCTTCAACACATGAGAAACATATTATCATGCACAATTTGCAAATAAACCCATCAACTTGGGTAATTTATACTTTAGTCCAAAACAAGCAAAACATTGATTTCAACAATATTCAAAAAAGGACTAAAATTGCAATGTAAGTTCCTCTTGAGACTTAATTACTTTTCAAAAGATAAGAGCAAGCATATAATCACTTTTATTAAACAAAACACCTAGGGTTAAAACATAACCTAGGTCAGGGATGTTACAAGTTTATCCACCCCTTACAAGGATTTTGTCCTCAAAATCATCAACGAAAACATCAAGAGAAAAGAGAAGGGTACTTCCTCCTCATCTCTTCCTCTAGCTCCCACGTAGCTTATTCAATGCCACAGTGATGCCAGAGGACTTTTACAAGACATATGTCTTTCTTTTTCAGCTTCTTGATTCTTCTGTCAAGAATCAACACTAGTCCTTCAACATATGATATATCATCATTTAGTTCTACCTCCACAGGTTGCAGAACTAACTTTGTGCCAGGATGACACTTCCACAACACGGAAATATGGAACACCGGATGCAATCTATGCAGCTCAGGTGGATCTCCAACTTATAGGCTACCTTTCCCATCCTCTCAATGATTGGATAAGGTCCCATAAATCTAGGAGCTAACTTTCCCTTCTTTCCAAATCTAAGGATACCTTTCCAAGGTGAGACCTTGAGATATACTCTATCTCCAACTTGGAATTCTAAGGGACTATGATGCTTATCATCATAAGATTTCTGTATATCCTGGGCAGCTTTCAATTGTTGTTGTATTACTTTAATCTTCTCAGTTGTTTGCTATACTAGCTCAGGACCCAAATGTTGATACTCTCCCATTTCATACCAACATAAAGGAGATCTACAACGTCTACCATATAAAGCCTCATATGGTGTCATCTCAATATTGTGTTGATAGCTATTATTATAAGAAAATTCTATCAAGCTCAAATGTAGATCCCAACTTCCTACAAACTGAAGGACATACGCTCTAAGCAAGTACTTCAAAGTTTGTATGGTCCTCTCAGACTGTCTGTCTGTCTGTGGGTGAAAGGTTGTACTAAACCTTAACTGTGTACCCAAAGCTTTATGGAGTCGCTCCCAAAAACGACTTGTAAACTGGGGACCTCTATCAGAAACAATAGTGTCCAAAACCCCATGCAGTCAGACTATCTCATCTATATAGATCTGTGCAAGATTCTTAGTAGAGTAGGTTGTTTTGACAGGTAAGAAATGTATTGTCTTAGTCAACCTATAAACTATCACCCAAATGGAATCATGATTTTTGGCTGTTCTAGGAAAACCAACCAAAAAATTCCATGGTTACATGATCCCATTTCCACTACGGTATAGGAAGAGGTTGCATTGTTCCTGTAGGCTTTTGATGTTCAGCTTTAACCTGCTGACACACTAGACACCGCATAAAAAACTTAGCTGCATCTTTCTTTAATCCAGGCCACCAATACATATCTTTTAAGTTATGATACATCTTGGTGCTTCCTAGATGCATAGGATACATTGAATAATGAGTTTCTTCCAAGACTAACTTCCTTAAGTCATCAGCATCAGGTACTACCATCCTACCATGGTAACAAACTATCTGATCATCATAATCATGGAAACCATCTCGTTTCTCTCTACCATACTCTGACCAGATTTGTTGGATCACATTATCAGCTTGTTGTGCTTCTTTAATCTTTTGTCTCAGAGTAGGTTTCACTTGCATCTCGGCTAACAGCCCGACGAACAATGATACCTTAAGTTGTACATTGTTTTTCCTCAAGGAGATAAACATATCTCTCTTAGAGCACACTAACGAACTATGCTTTATCTAGGGCTGGTGTTGCTGATTTTCTACTTAGTGCATCAGCAACCACATTGGCTTTCCCTGGATGATAATCAATTGTACAATCGTAGTCCTTGATTAACTCCATCCAGCGGCGTTGTCTCATGTTCAGCTCATGCTGTGAAAAGATATACTTCAGGTTCTTATGGTCTGTGAAAATCTGGAATGTTTCTCCATATAGATAATGTCTCCAGATTTTCAAGGCATGGACCACAGCAGCTAGCTCTAGATCGTGTGTCAAATAATTCTCCTCATGTTTCTTAAGTTGTCGAGAAGCAAAAGAAATCACTTTCTTATCCTGCATCAACACACATCCTAAGCCATTCTTAGATGCATCACAAAAGACTATATACCCCTTCCCTTGCTCAGGTAGCACTAACACAGGTGCACTTGTTAACCTTTCCTTCAGCAACTGGAAAGATTGTTGACACTTGTCATTCCAGACAAAAGGAATCTCCATCCTGGTCAACTTGGTTAGGGGTAAAGCTATTGAACTAAAGTTCTTAATGAACCTCCTGTAATAGCCTGCCAATCCTAGGAAACTGCGTATCTCCATCGGTGTCTTAGGCTGTTCCCATTGTAGGATAGATTCTACTTTTTTTGGATCAACATGAATACTTGAAGCAGATATTATGTGTCTAAGAAAGGAAACTTCTGGTAACCAGAACTCACATTTGCTAAACATAGCATACAACTTATGCTTTCTTAGCAAAGTCAAAGCTTGACGAAGATGCTGCTCATGTTGTTGAGCATATCTACTATATATCAGGATGTCATCTATAAAGACAACTACACATTCATCAAGAAAAGGTCGAAGGATTCTATTCATGAGTTCCATAAATGCAGCTGGTGCATTAGTTAGTCCAAACGACATAACTATGAATTCATAGTGACCATACCTTGTCCTAAAGGCAGACTTAGGTATGTCACTCTCCTTAATATGTAACTGATGGTATCTCGACCTCGGATCTATCTTAGAAAAGATAGTAGCACCACACAACTGATCAAATAAGTCATCAATCCTTGGTAGAGGATACTTGTTCTTTATAGTTACTTTATTTAACTGCCTATAGTCGATGCATAAACGCATAGACCCATCCTTCTTCTTAACAAAGAGAACCGGATCACCCCATGGTGAAGTACTTGGTCAGATAAAACCCTTCTCAAGAAACTCTTGCAGTTGTTTCTTGAGCTCTGCCATTTCAGTAGGTGCCATTCTATATGAAATTTCTGCTATTGGTTGCATTCCCGAGATTAGATTAATTTCAAAATCAATCTCTCGGGGCGGTGGAACACCTGGAAGTTCTTCAGGAAATATATCTTCAAATTCCCTGACTATTGGAGCTTTAGAAAGATGAGAGCTCTCCATTGTGGTATCAACCACATGGGCTAAGAATGCAAAGCATCCTTATCTCATCAACTTTTCTGCTACTATCGCTGTCACAAGACAAGTTGGACTTATCTTTCTATCTCCCTGAAAGATCCATGTGTCACCAATTATCTGTGAACACAACCTGCTTGGAACCACAATCCAAGACAACTTTATACTTTTCTAAGGTGTCCGTCCCAAGAATTATATCAAACCCATGTGTTTCAAGTGGTATAAGATCCACCTGAATGCAATGATCAGAAAAGGAAAGATTGCAGGGAGAACATACCTCCCGCAACATTGTAGATCCCAACAAAGAGGTTTCTAGCAACAAACTATCTGCTCTATGACTGAAAATCATGTTGCAGTCATGGATCACTTCTCGAGTCATAAAAGAATGTGTAGCACCCAGATCAATTAACACAGATGCTAAACAGGATGAAGACATATCAGAATAAAATAATTCCATCTGACCTGTCACAACCCGAGGGTTGACTACTGCTTCGGGCTGATTCATAGCATAGAATCTATCCATTGCTTATTGTTGACCCTGTGCTCGATTGTTGGATGTCGACGACCTGACTTGGGAAGTTTTTCCATGTCCTCTAACACCACTGCCAGCCTGCTGCCTCTGAGAGCCTTGATGGCTCTGCCTCATTTGCTGGGTCACATTCCTGACTTTTTCATGACAATCTCTCACCTCATGGCCTTCTCTCCCACATCTATAATAGGTCACATTTTCCCATTGTGGTCTATGTGGTCATGTTACTGACATTGAGGCTGAGCTGTGAGCTCCCTTCGGTGGTAAACTACGCCCCCTACCCTTACTTGACATCCATTGCGTCTGGGTATTGAACTTTGGTGGCAGTGTAGGCACAAAATACCTTGGTTTCTTAAAACTTCCAGAACTCTGTCCTTGGAACTGTGGGTACTCTTTCTTACCCTTGGTCTTTCGCTTCTCCATCACAGACCTCTCTATCCGTCTTACAGATTCCACAAAAACAGAAAACCTCTCCCGGTTCTCTAGAGCATACACCAGAGTGGTCAATTCAGCGTTCAATCTGTTCTTGAAATGTTGAATTCTCTCTTCATTTGTAGATGCCATATGCAGACAGAACTGCAAAAGCTCCATGAACCTAGCTTCATATTCACTAATGTTCATTTGTCCTTGCCTCAACCTCTCAAATTGAGAGATTTTCTCATCTAGATACGTCTTGGGAAAGTATCTAGCGACGAATTCACGTCGGAATTCATCCCATCTGATCACAACACCAGGTCTTTTGCCTTCCTCAATGGTCCACCAGTGGCCAACACTCCCTTTTAGGAGATATACATCATGCCTCATGTACGGGGGTGAATTCACCCCTTTACTAAAATATGGTAAACAAAACACCATTAGAAAGCAGCGGGGTAAAAAATAACTGACTATATTCAATTTCATAAAAGGTTTACAAAAATACATCAAATTCTCCCATTAGGGTTTACATCAACATACCCAATCAGGATCTAGGTACAGGGAAGTATAGACTACTAAAATCTTGTCTCCAAGCAACATCTCCATCAACCGAGTCCAAGCCAAAAGCTAAGATCTTCCTTATCTTATCCATCACATTGCTCAGCACCTGGGTGGTTGGGAAGGCACCCAACAAAAAGGGAAAGGGAAGAGAAGTATGTATCACACAACTAATCTGGGATATCAAGATAAGTACAACAAATAAAAATAGGCTAGGGTTCATCATATGATTAAGATAACAAGAGTATGAGGCTATATTCAAAAGAAACTTGACATTAACAATTATATCAAAAAAGATTTGCATGTAAGATAATTATGTCTACCTAACTAAGTAGGGTTGAGGCACCTACCGGACCTCTAACCTTAGGTGAGGGGAGAATAAGACATTCCCAGTCACCTAAAATATTATGGGGAGAATAATACATTCCCCAGGGCAATTATTTACATGCCCTCTGTCGGTGGTTGTACATAAGTACCGCTACTTTAAATTAAATAGAACATAAATCAACATGCTAGAAAAGTAGTCCTGGTAAGAGTAGTCATAATATTCAATAAGCATCGTAGTGGGGTATAAGCCCCAAACAAGAAGAAATTATAATCTAATTTGAGGCATGAACAACATTAGTATTCAAGAATAGAATATTTAGGGTTCATTTAAGCCTCAATAGGGAAATATAGGATTTGGCTACAATAATCCCAACATAGGGTGTAAGGAATGCACATACCTCTCTTACTGATATCAATTACTAACTTTCACCACTTTAATTGAGTCCAAGTTCCACTTTGCCTATTTTCAATGTGTTAACATGTATTACAGTACATAGTGCACATTAATATATAGAAACCCTATTTTTAGAGATTTTTAGAAAAATTCATATTTAGACTCTTAAAACATCACCAATAAACTTATTAGGTTTTCCTGATCAAGAAAACATACATTTATGTTAATTTTGGAGTTATGATGATTAAGATGTAATTTTTATGGATTTTATGCATTAAATTAGTTTTACAAAAATCACCCTTCGTCAAACCATTAAATCAGACCTTAAAAATATTTTTATTAGATAGAGATTAATTTTCCAATTCCAAAACATATTTATTTGTCAAATTTGGATAAGCGGTTTAGAAGATATGAATTTTGCAATACTGACCAATAGGAAATTGCCACATCATCAAACCGATCAAGATAATTAAAGAGAGAGGGAGAGGGAGAAAACACCATTCGACCAAGATCAGGTTTGAAGTTGCATAGGTAACCAAACTAGAGCTTCTAGAGAAGGTAAAATAGTAAGAAATCAAAACCTTAGAAGAGCATGGTAAAAAGAGATGTAAATCGTCGATTCTCAACATAAAAGCATGAGTTTTAAGCATGTACTAAGCAATATATGAGAAGGGTTTTAAACAAACTTGCCTCTAGGAAGGTAATAAGGTTCAAACAGAAAGGATTCTGAGACTAGAAGGTCTGGTTGCTCCAAGCCAAGCTCTTTTCTTGAGCAAAGATCACCTTCTTCACTTTAGAGGTGCAAACCCTAGCAAAGGAGCAAGGAGATGACATGTTTTAGGGTTTTAGGTGGAGTTTTACCATATACAGTCATGGTTCCAACCTATAAGAAGGTGTAAGGAAGACTAAAAATATGAAAATAGGGAAGGAATTGATGAAAATTACCAGTTTGGGTTGAATTTACCAAGGAGGAGCTTTAGAAACCCTAATAGAGCAATTTGGAAGCCCTAGGAGCCTTCTTCACCAAGGTAGGCTCCCTCTATTACTTTGGGGCAGCAACTTTGTGGCCAAATACAGAAGGAACTATTATCTAAGCTAGAGGAAATAAAAGGAGAGCATGAGTTTTCGAATTGTGAGTTGGGAAGAGGTATACATGGCTATATATAGAAAGAGGTGAAGCATGAGGAGTCTTAAGGGACTTTCCATGTGTCTTTAGCCTAGGGATTGATGGCCATGCAAGAGGATAGCTCATAGAGGCTTCATGCATATCAAAAGTCGGTTCTAAGAGACCATATATTATTCTAGGCCATCCCCACCATTTTTCAAGAAAGAAATAACCTCATTGGTGGATAGCTTTTAAGGATAAGCATCTTTATAAAGAGGGTAATCCCTATAATGCCCTTGGAAAGAAATACCATCAAACCAAGGTGAAACTAGGTTCTCAAATGGTTTCAAATCTCTTTAATGGTAAGGGAATATCTAAGGATTAAAATTCAGGAGATAATTTGCAAAGAAAACCTCCCAATTGGGTAAATTGCATAAAAGTCCATAATGTACCTAAAATTGCATAACTTGCACAAACAACATCCAAATCAAACCAAATTTGAAACTTAGCCTCATTTTATGTTTTCAAATCATATAAAAAGTTAGATTAAGGTTTATAGCACTTAATTATGGTAATTAAGCTTTTACTGAGGTATTTGTGCATAAACCCTTATTTTGGTGCAATTAGTGAATAAATGTTCACTAAACCACTATAAATTCCACTAATTAAACATAAATGACATAAAGGATAGAAATGAGAGGGAAACTTGCGAAAAAGGTTTACATGGATATTACATCTAAGATTCATTATGTTACACCTCACCTTCTCATCATCAGGAATCATGAGGATTCTGAAGTCTTTCTCCATTTTAGTCAACCATAAGTCAACATCTGCTGGGTCAGCTGTACCAGCATACTCTATGGCTCCTACCCTCCTAAGACATTCAAAAGTCTTTCTAGCTCCATGTATTTCATCATGGGCTGGTGCCCTAGGTGCAGGTAATGGCATCCTATTCGTCATATGGGTCATAGCTGCCATAAACTGTCCAAACATATTTTCGAAAGTTGGATTCCCCATATCAACTTGGTTGAACTGGGGTTGATCAAGTACAGGCGCCTCCATATCTTGATCTCTTGCACCTCCTCCTGGTGTAGCAACGCTACTTTCAGCAGCATGTTCATCGTGTGATCCAGACATCTTTAGTTCTTCTTCTCCTCCTATATGAGCAGAAGACACTATCAGACAGACTAGAAGACACTAGAACATACTCAACAATCTTAATCCTATGTCTCTGTAGACTCAGCGAACCTAGAGCTCTGATACCACTAATTTTTGGCATCCAACTTATAAAACCAGACTAACTAATGCGGAAGCAATCGTTAGCAATGAGATTACTGAAGATCACTAAAAATTAAAACCATTTATCAAGAGATCCATTTACAGGAAAACTCTTTCATTCCAAAACAAAGTAAATCATTACATCCTGGTTCATATATACATATCATGTATCATTACTTCTTGAGGCATACAAGCATTCACTACTCTGTCTTAACTGTACACATGTAGTATAAAAAGAAAACCTCGAGGCTTGAAGCCCAAAATCTTAGATCAAATTATTAAAAGCACTAACTCCTAAGACCTAAGAGTACAGAGACGACTCATAGGACTAACTATACAAAACTAGACAGCCAGTATCTCCACCTGATGGTTCACTGTTGTCCCTATTGCTGTTGTTGCTGCTCTTCCTCTGCAGTAGGGTTTCTGCCTTTTTGTCTGCGTCTACATAAAAATGTTGGATTGCATGGAGGTGAGACAATTATAAAAATTGCCCCAGCGGGAGATATAACTCTTTGCCGAACACATTATTATTGCAGTTTAATAGAAATAAATTGAGCAGTGGAATCAAAATAATCAACAGTAGATAATTCACTTATTTAAAGCAGATTAGAGCAACATTCTCACTTGAGCTTATTAGCTATAACTTGATAAAGAAGCATGTCTAATATTCAATAAAGATTTATAGAACATGGATAACATTTATCCATCTAGGATATGTTAAGCAAGATAATCATCAACCAGTGATTCTCATATTTCAGTCTTATGCAAATACGCTACACGGCTGATTACATTTTTACAAACATACTTAAGCTCTGAGGATATGAGGTATACCGCTCATACTCCAAACGACCATTACTAAATTGAAATCGGTACCATACATAGATCAATGGAAGAGCCAGATTCCCATGACCTCCCACATCTCGGTCAGTACCGGACCACAAGAAGGACTATGTCAACTGCTCAAAATAGCTTTCTAGGGTATACTGGCAACTTCGCTATAGAGTTACAGCGTCAACTGCACTCTCATCGGCAATCGAGTGATTTACTGTTTATCTCCATCGACCCGACATTAAATATCATTGGGAGATTAGTGATACATCCATCCCGACACATTAAGGATTGAGAGGTTTAATGTTTACCTTCCATCAATCTCTTCACCAGGACGTAAGGAGATTTTCGCCCATTTACCCCCGCATATTCAAAATATGCAAATTCTAGGAAATCCCATAGGAAAACCTATTTCACAATCACCAACTACTGACGATGATGGATCTATGGTCAGAGCACTACATGAATAGATTTCACTTGATTAATTAAGTACATTATCATATTCTTTTAGCGCCAGTCACATTCTTAAACATAACTTATTATGATAATGCTATAAAGAAACATGTACTATTTTCATCAATTACTTATTAGTCTTTAAAAGACATTGGGAACTCAGTCCCTCATTTCAATACTGGGAATTATCATCCCTTCACCATTTCATTACCATAATAATATGGTTCTGGGTATTCAAACCCGTAGCTCATCATTTAGCATTGTTACCACTTTTCCAGGTAACTATCACCTTCAGGTCATCTGACCAAGGTAAACATGGTACTAGCTATACAAGCATCACTCATGGCACTTGAGGCCCATTAACTCTCTTGTTACCTCTTATCAGGTAGCAAGGCATATTATGGCACACAAGGCCCAATACACAATAATGAATAAAACATCATAGTTCATACCTGACCATGATCACCATTTCAGAATACCTGCATGGTTAGTGCAGATGATAACAGTAACTTCAATTACATATCAGTACCATGCAGAACAAATATGGATTCACTATTCAAGGGTAACACCACTTTTCCCTTACTAGGGTTAGGGTTTCCCATTTCATGTCATTTGGGAACATTCATCCCATTACCCAGATCAAGGTTATGGTTTATCCCATATTTCCCAAGATTAGGGTTTCATAAAACATTACATAGCATTTCCCTAGATTTGAGCTCCACATCACATCAAACATCAGGGTTTCTCATAAAATCACCCTAAGTTAGGGTTTCACATAAATTCACCACAGAATAGGGTCTACATTCAATAACCCACAATTAGGGTTTACTATTCATCCTAATTAGAGTTTCATGTTCCATTACCCATAGTTAGGGTTAACTATTCATCCCAATTAGGGTTTTGCACCACATTACCCTAAATTAGGGTTACTCATATTTTCACCCTGGATTAGGGTTACATCCTTACCCTGGATTAGAGTTAGGGTTCAATAATTTTGTCAATTAGGGTTTATGCTCATGATTAGGGTTTTATGATCTCTTTGCTAAGGATCATACCCTTAATCACCACATGAATCTCATTCATGTATGATTTCAACTCTATCATCCTCTCAACTTGATTAGGTTATATCAACCCTTCAATCAAGTACATACAACTATGATTGACATAGTATACTAAGTGATTGTTTTTATAAGTCATTAGGGTTTATCCCTTTAAAATTATTAATCAATTAGGTACTTTAGGGATTCAACCTTTTCACCTATCATTTATTGTCATTACTATCAATTATTGGATCATTGGAACAATGATCACCATCAATTTCCAAATGATTGAATCACAATTGACCTTTATTCGGTTTTGAGGTTTCATCACCAAACGGTTTTGAAACTGTTTGATTCCAAATGGTTTTGAAACCATTTGACCCCAAACGGTTTCAAGACCGTTTGGACTCAAATGGACTCAAGAACGTTTGGGATAAATCAGTCTCAAAACTACAAGGGTTCATTAGGTACATCCATCAATTGGTTGAACATGATTTGCTACATTGAAACCTTCAATCAATAGAGTTATTGAAGTTCAATAATTATTGGCTCTTGGATCTCCAACCCTAAAATCTCAACCATTGGATCACAAAACCATTTTGAAACCGTTTGATCCCAAATAGTTTCAAGACCGTTTGGGCTCAAACGGTCTCAAGACTGTTTGACCCAAAAAGTCTTGAAATCGAATGGATCAATCTATGTAACCCCCAACAAATCGATTAGGGTTGTAATTGGTGGACTTTCCATACATTTAATCAATGAATTCGATCCATTGGGTCATAATCCAACATTTACTAGGGTTCATACCTCAAATGGTCAACCCATCCAAACGGTCACCACTCTCATGCGGTTTGGGACTCAAATCACCAAACAGTTTGCAAATCATTTGGTCTCCAAATGGTTTTGTGAAACCGTTTGGACCAAAAGTCCAAAAGTGTTTGCAACTCAAATTTGTTGCGATGTGTGCTTGTGATGATGTCACCACCATCAACCTTCATCCCCAAAAAATCTACTGCCATACCCATGGAAGTTGCATCAATTAATCAAAGGTATTACAAGAAGAACAATTGAATCAATTGAATTGAAATTTTGAGTTCAATAACAATGATTAAGGGTTCAAGTTATATAACCCGCCGTCAATTGAGCTTCAAAGATTGGAGATTCACGTAAAAAATGGTGGAAGAAGATTTTTCAACTCCCCCAAGGCTCGTCCTCAAGTTTTGGAGTGAAAAGATTGGCTAGAGTTAAAGATGGAGTGAAGAAAAGAAGAAATTATGCATTGATTTATGATTTCCACCATGAAATCAAGATGAAAGAAGGTCAAGAAGCTTACCAATAGGTTGGGGGTCGTCCTCCTGGTCCTTCAAAGCTTCCTTGGTCGTTTTTCAAGAAAAGGGTGGAAGTGAATTCGAAATTATCATTTCATTCTATGGATAAATGAGCTTATATGTGAATTTTATTGAAAATTCAATTAAGAGAGTGAAAGTAGGAATTATCTCCTCAATTCCCTTGCCACTTGCTCCCTTCTCTTACTTAGACACTAGGCTATCCTCCTTGCCTCTTATTCCTCTCAATTATCCACAATTTAAAGAAAAACAAATTAACCACCTTAATCCATTTAATAGTAATATCCATAAGTGAGTGGATATTTCTTTTTCTTATAATAGTGTGAGTGGGTTTTTCACCTCCTTGGGATATTTCGTGGCCCTTGAAAAGCACAATTACTTCCACACATATCTTAATTCAACCATTTCAATTTTGGTTGAAGGTCCTTCAATTATTTTATTTATTTTTGCATTAATTTGAATTAAGGTTTCCATTATGCTTAAATCTTGATTATTTTAATATCAAGATTCTCTCTCCTTCAAAGAGATACAAATGATATGCCCCTCTCATTTTCTTTGCTCCATATGATCCCAAGAAAGATTAGGGACCATTTTTAAGTGTAAATTTGCATATTGAGCTCTACGTTTTGGGTAAATTGCACATTACACCAAAACTAGGTTTTAATGCACAAACATTGCTTTATCAACTCTTTCTTGGTATTCAGGCTATCACAAGCCATACCTCTACATAATCTTCACTCTCATGACACTTAAACACATGAGGAACATATTATCATGAACAATTTTCAAATAAACCCCTCAACTTGGGTAATTTTCACTTTAGTCCAAAACAAGCAAAACATTGATTTCAACAATATTCAAAAAAGGACTGAAATTGCAATGTAAGTTCCTATTGAGCCTGAATTACTTTTCAAAATATAAGAGCAAGAATATAATCAATTTTATTAAACAAAACACCTACGGTTAAAACATAACTCAGGCCAGGGATGTTACATTCATCTTCATTTTGACTAAAGCCAAACTTTTAGACTACTTCATCAAAATGTAGATTCTAGCTCCGAGATGCTTGCTTCAATCCATAGATTGACCTTTCTACCTTACAAACTTTATTGGCTTCCTTTGGATTGATAAAACCCTTAGGTTGTGTCATGTACACATCCTCGAGTAAATTCCCATTAAGGAATGTTGTTTTAACATCCATCTGCCAAATCTCATAGTCATGATAAGCTGCAATGGCAAGCATGATCCTGATGGATTTAACCATGACAACTAGTGAGAAGGTCTCATCACAATCAACACCTTGAATTTGACGGAATCCTTTCATAAACAATCTACCTTTATAGGTTTGAACATTTCCATCCATGTCAGTCTTCTTCTTGAAGACCCACTTGCACCCTATGGGTCTTACCCCTTCGGGTGGATCCACCAAGGTCCATACCTTGTTGGTGTACATGGATTCCATCTCAGATCTCATGGCTTCGAGCCATTTCTCAGATTCTTGTCCCTTAGTAGCTTCTAGATAGGAATTTGGCTCATCTTCTATGCCCAATTCGTCACTATCTTGAGTCACGAGAAATCCAAATCTCTCAGGCTCAAGTCGTGTCCTACTACACCTATGAGGTTCATGTGTTACATTTGGAACTTAAAATTCCACAACAATTAGTGAGTCTTCATGTTCCTTATGTACCTCCTCATGTTCTCTGCTTTCTTGTTGGTCTCAAACTTCTTCGAGCTCGACATTCCTCCCACTAATTCCTTTGGAAATAAATTCCTTTTCAAGAAATACAGCAGTCCTAGCAACAAACAATTTGTTGTCAGTTGGTGTGTAGAAGTAGTATCCCCGAGTTTCCTTGCGGTATCCAACAAAATAGCATTTTTCTGATTTGGGTCCAAGCTTTTTAGGAAATTGTTTCCTAACATAAGCTTCACATCCCCAAATCTTTAACATAGAAAAATTGGGATGATTCCCATTCCATATCTCATATGGTGTCTTTTGAACCGATTTGGAAGGTACACGGTTGAGTGTACACACTGCAGTTTCAAGAGCATATCCCCAGAACGATATTGGAAGTTTGGCTGAACTCATCATTGATCGTACCATGTCTAATAATGTACGATTCCTTCTTTCTGACACACCATTATGATGTGGTGTACCAGGTGGAATCCATTATGATACAATACCACGGTCTCTCAGAAGGTCCTCAAACTCTTGGCTTAAGTATTCTCCAGCTCGATCTAAACGGAGTTCTTTAATACTCTTACCAAGTTACTTCTCTACTTCATTCATGCAAGTCTTGAACATTTCAAGAGTTTTTGACTTGTGTTTCATAATATATACAGAGCCATACCTACTGAGGTCATCAGTGAAGGTAATGAAGTATTGATAGCCTCCTCTAGCATTTGATCTAAAAGGTCCACATACATCAGTATGTATGAGCCCTAGCAGATCACTGGCTCTCTCACTATGTCCAGTGAAAGGAGTCTTGGTCATCTTCCCTAATAAACATGCCTCACATGTCTGTAATGATTCAAAATCAAAAGAGTCTAGATAACCATCCTTATGGGGTCTAGATATGCGCTTCTCGTTTATGTGCCCAAGACGACAATGCCATAAGAATGTTTTGTTTGAGTTGTCAAGTTTTAACCTTTTAGTATTTACGTTGTATATGCTAGTCTCAAGTTCTAACAAGTAGATACCATAAGACATAGGGGCATTGCCATAAAAGATCTCATCTTTAGATATAGAAATAATTCCATTCTTAATGTGATATTCAAATCCACTCTTGTCCCTACAAGATACATAAATAATATTTCTATTAATGGAAGGTACATAATAGCAATTCTCTAATTCTATTACAAGGCCTGTAGGCAAAGATAAACTAATAACTCCAACTGTGGTGGCAGCAACTCTTGCTCCATTAGCAACCCACAACTCAACTTGGCCCTTTCGTAAAGGTTTACTTCTTATCAGATCCTGCATATTAGAACATATGTGAGATCCACATACGGTATCCAGTACCCATGATGAAGAAGTATTTAAGTTTATTTCAATAACATATATACTTGAAGTGGATATCTCTATCCCCTGCTTCTTCTTCCTCAGTTCCTCCAGGTAGAGAGGACAATTTCTTTTCCAATGTCCAGGCTGGTGACAATGGTGACAACTACCTTCTTTGGAGATCCCACCTTTATCTTTGAGCACGGATGACTTTGTGGTGCGATTCCGCTAGTCGTGCTAACACACTACTCAATTGAATAGATGCGCCCCACGAGGTCAGAATGCACGGTGGATGGGGGTTTTCTTTCGAAATTTATAAGACCTAACCGGCTACCTACGTCTACTAAAACACTACACCCGCAAGCGCACGGGGTCGTGTCGTAGTATAGGAAGGTGGCAAGTATAGGGTCGATCCACAGGGAAAAGAGGGGGCGCTAGAGCTAGGTTAGTTTAGCTAGGTTCCTACCGTGGAGACTAGGGTTAAGGGTTTAAAGGTTGATTTGATTGTTAAGTAAGGATGAACAAACGAGCAATTAAAGGCAAGAATGAAATCTATGTTAACCCTAGACTAGATTAAGACTAAGCGGGAAAGAAAGGACTAAGCTAGATATGAAAAGGCAAATTACACTAAGGCAAGCAAGAGAGAAGCAAAAGAGCAATTAAAGAACTATACTAGCATGAACAAGACAAGAGCAAAGCAAGAAGCTAACTAAGCAAGAAAAGAACTAACTAAGCTAAGAAAGCACAAAACTAAGGTTTTAAGCAATAAAGAGATGTGTGGGCTGTTTAGGGGTATGAACTTATCACTTAAGTTGGGGGGTGACATATGAACATTATGATTCCATTTAGATTATCCAAACCAAACAAAAAGTTAGAGTCTAATGAATTAACCTAAGCTACTAACTGGCCATGGATATGCTAGGTTGTGTATAGGGGAACTAGTCCCTAACACCCCCTACTTCCCTTATGAGGCTCAATTGGGTTAGGGATTAGGTTCAATTCAATTAGAGTCTAATCAAGTCGAGGTTTCTAGATTAGGCATTCCTAGGGCAATTAGGGGCCGAGGGTAATAATGGGGAGGTGAAATTAGGGCTTTGGACCGCAATTCCCCCACATTCTAGCCTTGAGAAGGCTCCATGCTAATTGCACTAGAATTATCCAATCTAGCTACTTAGATCTCTCACTTAGGTTTAGGGAGATTGATTAGGATGTAGGAATATGGGAGGCAACCTAGGGATCCAATAATTGGACCTAGGGGAAAATCCCAAAATTCACACAGATAAGCAATTTGCCAAAATTCCTAGGTGATTTCACACACAAACCAACAAGCAATCCATGGAGAATGAGATAGAAATATAATATAATCATTAACAAATGAAATTACAAAGTTTACATGTAATTTTCCCCCAACATGGTATCAAAGTAACATATTTTCCCCCAAACAGCCCACCCAAGGGGCCTAGCTACTCATAACAAAGCAAAATACAAAAAGAAAGGAGAAAGAGGTAGAAGAAGCCATGGAGCTCAGTGTAGATGAAGAAGTCCTCCTCTCCAGCAGCTGCAGGGACATCCTCCTTCTTCTCCTTGGATGAAATGGCGTGGAATGATGGAGGGAAGTGGATGGAAGGCTTGGATATGGGGGGTTATGTGGTGGAAATGGTGAAATGGAGTGTATTTGAGGTGGATATGGAGTGGGTGGTGATTTGGGGAGCTAGGAAGGGGTAGAAGGTAGCCAACCTCGTGCCCCAGCTGCCACCTAGGTATATATAGGTGTGGGGGAAGCACTAGGTTAAGTTAGGGGAAAAATGGGGAAAGCAGTGGAAAAATGGCTAGATTCTGTGAGTGGCACGACCGTGGTGGGGTACCACGGCCGTGGTGGGCAGGGTAGGCCACGACCATGGTGTAGGGGCACGGTCGTGGGAATTAAATTGCACAGTTACAGGGATTTTGTCAAAACCTCCACGGCCGTGGTGGCTGTGGTGTGCCACGGTCGTGGTGGCTGGCACGACCGTTTTGCTCTGCTGCGCCACGACCATTTTGTGGTGCACGGCCGTGGTGTCTGTCACTGGCATGGCCGTTTTGTTCCACCATGACCATGCTGCCTTCTGCTTGATTTGGAAGTTGAACCTGTCGATTTCTAAGTGACCTAGCACGGCCGTTTTGTTGTACCACGACCGTGCTGAGTCCTGGGGCAGCACTTTGACTTGGATCTTTGGATTTTCTTAGACATCTTTGCTTCAAATGATCTTTGGCTACTAAGGGTAGGTTGGGGGAGCCTTGAACTTCACTTTGGGCCTCTCCAAGGGTAGAGGAACCCTAGGATCACTCCTTCTCTCTCTCTTCCGTCAAGTGTGGTCCAAATGCCTGAAAAACACGCAAATGATGTCCATAAGTGCATTTTATACAAATAAGCATATTAGGGGGAATGACATGCAATCTAACAGGTATAGATGTGATTGAAGAACAATATAACACAAGATGAAGCCCTAAAATAGTGTTGCATCACTTTGGCTTCTGCCCGTATTTAGAACCTTTCTTAGCCTTTCCTTTACCTTTTGAATTTCCCTTTGCCTTTTTGATCACCATCACAAACTTGGGCTTGTCTTTCTTGATCTGTGCATCAGCCGTCCTCAACATGCCCAACAATTCTGACAATGGCTTGTCAAAATTTTTCATGTTGTAGTTCATGACAAAATGATTATATGATTCAGGCAACGATTGTAGAATCACATCAGTGGCCAACTCTTGACCTAGGGGAAATCCCAGCTTGGATATGCTTTCTACATACCCAATTAAAGTGAGTATATGGGTGCCAACTGAGTCTCCCTCTTTCATCTTGCTCCTGAACAAAGCCTTTGAGACATCATATCTTTCCTGTCTTGCTTGATGTTGATACATGTTCTTGAGACGTGTTACCATCTCCATGAAATTCATGTTCTCATGCTACTCTTGCAACTCATAGTTCATTGAGCACAACATCAGACACTTGACATCCACAACATCATCAAGGTGCTTCTTGTAAGCATCCTTTTTAGCCTTGGGTGCATTTATGGCGGGTTTCGCTGGCTCTGGTGTTTCAAGGACATAGAGCTTACGCTCATGTGTGAGACCAATTCTCAGCGTCCTAAACCAATTTTGAAAGTTGGTTTTGGTAAGTTTGTCCTTCTCAAGGATCGATTACAATGAGAAAGTGTGAGTGTTGTTTTCCATTTGATTGCTACAAAAGAAAAATTTGCATTTAGTCCAAAACATTTTGACTTGTAAAGATGTGATAAATGAGATTAATTAGGCCTTTAATTAATTATGCTCCCACTATTTTACTCAAAGTGATAGCCCTCACTATAAACTCAGAAGATTGAAACGCACAACCTTCTAGTGAGCCAAGACCCAAAATAATTAGATCAATGCCCAGCTAACGCCGGCGTCAAAGACCAAATACTAAGGTAGGCAACTTTTGCCAATTGCATCATATGTAACTCTTGGATAGATGATCATGCACAACTCCTTGCCATGATGCATCTGTGTGCCTCTAGGTACTTGATCCTATCAAGGTTCCCTAGTTAAGTCCAAGACATAAGCCAACACGATGAGTGTCCACCCTACGGAGGCAGACCCACACACCCACCATAACACTTCCACAAGGTAGACAGTGTACCACGCGGAGGTGTGCCCACACATAGTCGATCAAGCTTTTCATGTGTGTTGCTTTATGGAAGGCAACTAAAACTTAATATTATTAATTGAGGGGTTTTATTAATACATATACATATCCAAACACCACATACTTATAGTATGTATCATATACTACTATATCCACAACCACAAACGATAGACATGCAATCGAAAACACAAATACATCGGTTATGGCCATACTATTGTAATGCTTTGGAGCACAAAGGATTACGGTCCCCCTATGGTCTTATGCATCTCATACAACACCTGTGAATCAACCTGTAAGTCTGTAATGATCAACATTACAATGAACAACTTCATGGATGCTTCGTGAGGTTGGAACTTCAAGTTGCTTCTTGGAATTGGATCTTCTTTTTGCTTCTCCATGGATGCTCCTTACAGTTGGATCTTCAGGTTGCTTCTTGGAATTAGATCTTCATGGTGCTTCTCCATGGACACTCCATGGAGTTGGATCTTCAAGTGGCCTCCTTACATCAAGTTTACAAAAACTAAAACTAATCCTATCTCTATTACATCATATGAGTACAAATATAAAAGGAAATAATTAATTACACTTTGAAATAAGAGATGAGGATTGGCATGCAAGCCGAATACTTTATACAAAGGATCCATATGTAACCATTATACATCCAAAGAATTCACAAACAAACATATCCACAAGATTGACATCCACATTCATCCACAATATTCACATAAGGGGATACAAGGTCATTACCATGCATGCATTCACCACATAAAATAGATTTTAAAGGAAACATGTATGTTATCATAGGTATATCTACATATACGTATATACATATTAAAATTGTAGTACTTGTAATGTAGGACATTCCCCATTAAATAAATTTTTGACTCCCATGCATACAATGCGGGGTACACAGGGGCAGTGCCCCTCTGTGGGAATTTTACTTCCGTGCACTTAGGAAAATCAATATTTTCCATAGTCGACCCCGTCCAAAACGTCAAAAATAGAAGCCTGTGGTGTATGTGGAATTAGGTTTAGATTTGCACATTAGCAGTTTAAATTTGCATCGTATGCAACATAAAAATAGTATACAATGATTTGATCATATCGAAATGAATCCAAATACATCATAGATCGACGCTGCTCTGATACCACTGTTGGGTTTTGTGGAGAAAACATGCACGGTGGAAGCAACAAAAAAATTCCACTCAACCCGAAACAGGATCTCGTCGACAACAGCATATTCGGAAGGAGTGTTGTTGGGATATACCTTATCACGGAGCAAGTTCGGCGATGTCCCACTACACAAAGGTGTGCAACGATGCTTGTCTACACAGACGGAACTTCTCTCCTGTTCACTGTCGCAGGAAGATCCGGCGGTGCTCCTTTCGTGCAATGATGTGTGCCGCTCTTAACGTGCACGGATGGTCATCACTGTCCTCCAAACACAGGTGTCTCAGTGTCTGCATCTCTACTTCGTCCACGCAGATGGACTGGAACTCCACGTCACGCTTCCTAAGCCGGCGGGAAGGAGTTGTGTCTGTGCGGCGGCATGCAAGCAGCGTGTTGCTCTCCTTCCTCTCCTAAGGACGGTGGTGGCTAGGGTTTACATACATGAGCATAAACTGAAAAGCCTCTCTCGATATCTTATATAGATATCGGCCGTCAATCCTCCTTTAAATAGGATACAAAGGGAAGTATAGTTTCCTAAACTCATCGGTAAACAGAAACGCTGCATTAATTAAAACGCTCGTGGATTAATTAGAATATTCTGGAATTCATTAATTAACCAAATAATCACATTATTTGGACTCAACATTTTTTTTATTTCAAAAATATATTTACATGTATTATTTGGACCACTTAATAATTACTTATGAATTTTATATGTTAAATCCATTTCTGAATAAAATAGGAAATTAAACAGGGTAAAGACCAAAATACCCTTGAATAGATGTTGAACATAAGTCATCGACATGAAACTGAACTATAGTAGTAAGTTATTGATAAACTTTGGTCAAATACGGTCAAAGACATGAAAAATGACTACTATACCCCTGGGATTACCTATTGTGGACTCTGACACCATGGGAACCTAGGTAATCTTGTGCCATGGATGTTACACAGGAGCTCTACTTAATGCTTGGCTTTGAGACAAATCCTTGAAACATGCCTTAGCTGTAGGAAGGGAACCATAGCCAACCTAAGAGTGAGGCTGAGTGTACTAAGACCACCCCTTGCCAAGGTTAGGGTCAACTAAATCTGAGAGATGGCACTCTGATGAGTTATTAGAAACATGGACAAAACAGATTCGAAGCACAAACTATCATTTGTTCCTACTCTCTCATTCTTCCTCTAAGATTGGATGTTCTGTGCATGACATCAAACCCGACAAGTTGGTCATGAGAACGTGAGGTCACGAGTATCAAAAACCACTTCACCCACTAATGAGCTGAACAATGAAGGAGGAGGGTTATGGGTGATCACAATAAAAGGAGGTTTTGGGAGCTCATTCTAGAGTCTATGAGAGATTATGGGTCGTTAGAACCTCTTTTGATCAAATCATCAACTGTGGCACAACTATGTAGTCAGGGTGACGAAAAGTTTAGGAACACAAATGATGACATGCAGTTAGAACAATGACACTCGTTGTTGGAGAAAACCAAGTGAATATAAGGTATTAGACTGAACGAAGGTGAATGAGATATCATTGTGCTTGTTACCTAGTAATAAAATTACCAGAGAAGTTGGGCATCATCGAGAACTTACAATTTCATCTAATGAGAGAACTCCTACTAGTAGGGCACTCTGTGGCAATCCACGCATAATCGAGTGAGGAAAACTCTGGGAAAGGTCACTAGAGGGGAATTTTAGACTCAGTTGATCGATGGGTAATAGGGTGGATAATGTTGGGTTTTGTAGAGAAAACATGTGTGGCGGAAGCAACAAAAAAATTCCACTCAACCCGAAATAGGATCTCGTCGACAACATCGTATTCGGAAGGAGTGTTTGCGGGATATACCTTATCGTGGAGCAAGTCCGGTGATGTCCCGCTGCACAAAGTTGTGCAACGACGCTTGTCTACACGGTCGGAACTTCTCTCCCGTTCACTGTCGTAGGAAGATCCGGCGGTGCTCCTTTCGTGCGATGATGTGCACCGCTCGTAACACACATGGATGGTCGTCACTATCCTCTGAACGTAGGCGTCTCAGCGTCTGCGTCTCTACTTTGTCCACACAGATGGACTGGAACTCCACGTCACACTTCCTAAGCCGGCGGGAAGGAGTCGTGTCTTTGCGGCGGCGTGCTAGCGGCGCGTTGCTCTCCTTCATCTCCTAAGGACGATGATGGTTAGGGTTTACATACGTGAGAGTAAACTAAAAAGCCTCTCTAGATATATTATATAGATATCGGCCATCAATCCTCCTTTAAATAGGATACGAAGGGAAGTAGGGTTTCCTAAACCCATCGGTAAATAGAAACGCTGCATTAATTAAAACGTTCGTGGATTAATTAGAATATTCTGGAATTCATTAATTAACAAAATAATCACATTAATTGATTAATTAATATCCGACTCCATGCAATCGCTTGGGATGGCTCTATGGGCATATATACCAACAAATAAATGTTCTAGCACTGCAAGCCTGGGCGATGGAGGCATCCTAGGACCAGAAGAGGCGTTTTGTGCATAGTGTGCCCCTTAGAACAAACTAGGGTTTTATGGAAATGGGATGCGATGATGAGTTCAATGCTGGAGGAATCACGAGAAAAAGGTGATTGTGGTGAAAGAATGGCGAGAAAGCATCACTGCGTTGAATCAGTCTCTCATGCACATGGTATGATGTAGGGAAGTCAGGGGAAGGGGACAAAGTCTGGTGATCCATTTTCCCGTGCTCATATGTATGCCTGAAGAGCCAATGATATGATTATTGTAATGTCATAACATGTAAATTATTTGATTAATAATAAAGGCAAGATTATAATTTATTATGTTCATTCAGTTATGAGATAATGATGGAACACTATAGATGTCTAGAGAATGATATTACTCATTGACGTATATCTTCAATTACATGACTTGGAAGAAATGATATCATACGGATGTTAAGAGTACATATATACATTCGCATTATGTCCCTCATCGATTGTTGTTGTGGAAGGTTGATAGAAAACAATAACACATAAGATCAAAGTGTGAATTGTATGATGATAGAATCTAGTTAGACATGATATGGCCATATTAAACCAAGCACACAGATACATGTTAGCAAACAATGTATCAGATAGTCCCACCATGAGACTGACACATGGAAGCCATCATCATGGAAGTCATAGTTAGCTCTCATAGTGATGATGGTGGTTGTGGTCCTTAAGCATGAAATAACTGCACTCAACACATGTTGTTGGGTACACTTTGACATCATCAACGCAGTCCTGAAACATTTGTTGTTATAACGGTGATGATTGGGTGAATTTGACACATGGGGACTGACTATGAGTGATCGAGATGGGATTTGTACCTCCTACTGGAGTATGATATCCAATGCCTCTTGATTAGTGAGACTGAGAAAAGTATGGTCATACGCATATGAGTCAATATGTGATATTGGGCTTACATATATCTCATGTAGTCTGCTCGGATTCAAGAAACAAGATTGAATAATAATGAGGATGATTGATCCATGCCTCTTGTTAAATATCGATATCAATCACAAAGGAACTATACAAACACTCTAACATCATACATAGATTGTAGTTTGAATTTGCCCCCACAACTTTCAATTCACTTGGGTAGCACTAATGTGCAACTAGGCACCACTCTTTGCTTGTCATGTCATAAGTTGTTATGGATATTCACTGCCAAAGTCATATGGGACCTATAGGGTCACACACATAGGAACTCATCTAGAAGAGGAGGTTGATCTTGAATGATGATTGAATTGATTACTAAAGTGTTTAGATACTCAATTCATGCAAAACATCAACTGACTAAACTACCATACATTCAGTTCAAGTGTTGATGCTACCGATTGGAGTGTCAGGTGGATTAGAACTGAATTGGTTGAGTTATTCCTGCACTGGGAAGTGAGACAATCATTTTGACCATCTCGCGAGAGAGAGATGCCCGATTCAAAGAGAAATTTGAGTACATCAAGGATTAATGTTGAAGTCGTGGTGAGCATTAATAGGATTCGAATTGGCAATGCATGTGTGATTGGGAAACATCAAGAAACGACTGTATTGGTTACAAGATGACCATTTTAGGTGTCACATATTTCAAAACTTTTAGAATTGTTGTGAAAATTCCAGATCTTCTGATCCCTTCCACTCCCGTACAGATTGGGAACCTTGAACCTGGCCTCTACTATAAATAGAAGGGTACTGGGGGCTTCCTAGAGTTCACAAACAATTGAGAATCAGTTGCTTTGACAATTGTTATCCTCTCTAGTTGTAGTAACCAAGAGAGCCTGACCAAGTCCTACCCAACTAGGGAGGGATAGTAAGGGAGAGAACAACTAAGGATCATTGTTGTGGGAAAGAAGGTTGGTGACTAGTATAATAGTGGGAGGGACAACTGTTTCCTGTCCTTTCTAGCAGGATGACATAATTTCTAGTTGGTCCACGTGGACTACTCTAGAGGTAGGAGTGCTTTGGTTGCTTCTAGGAGGGCAACATCAACTCATTATATATGGAAAGATGAGAGGAGCTACTACAACATTTGTCTGAGGCTGATGCCTGTAGAGGAGCAGTCAGACGAGTCATAGTGCAATCAGGAGCTGCATAGACATCATCCAAGACAGAGTGCACATCTATATGAACAAGGATTGTTGATGGACTTTCTCCAGGACTAGGTATATCTTCACAAAACCATCCTTCCCATTGCACAGTTATTACCGTGATCTGCTGGTTAATGGGAAATATGTCAGTAAATTTACTTCTATTGCCTATCTCATACCATATTTCCCTACATTAGTATTAGATACATGCTAATTAATTATGTTTTGGGATAATCAATAGGATTGGACTTTTGGTTTCATCGAGTTTATCTATAGCACACGATGCAAATATTTAAACTGGTTGATGTGCATGTCCGTCTTATCACCACATAAAGAACCCAAATGATTATATACATATATATATATATGCAATTTACACGTGTCACCTTAAAAGAGATTTTTGATGGTGGATCTGTAATGTGTTTATGGCCAATAACTCCTATTATGTGTGCATGGTTGTATGGTTGGTTTATCATGTTTATCTTAGTCTACGTACCATGCCTCTATCTTATCTTACCAATGTAAAGTTAATTGTCTCCTACCTTTTCTCTCCTAGAATATAACTTGAGGTTTCTCGATAATGATGTAATAGTAGGATAGTTTACATTCTTATTTTGACAAAGAAGAAGGAGTTCGATGTGGAGCCGAGCTGACCAGCTGGCTATGTCAAGCCGATCGATTGGCAAGAAGACGAGGAGCCTAAAGGACCAGATGGACTGACCATTTAGAAGATCCAAATGATCGACTACAGGATGACCAACTCGCCATTTGGAGGAGCTAGACATCCGATTAGAGGTAACCAACCGACCGACCAAGAGGTGAGCCATCCAATTCAAGTGTTGGATGGGTCAACCTAGATTAACAAGCTCATATATTCATCAACAACATGTTTCTGTATGTGATGTGAACCTAGGTTGTAGTAATTCCTTGTGGCTTAAACCATCACTTTCATTTATTGTATGTTTTCATTGTGGGATATAGCATGCATACGATGCATACTGTATATATGTGGTGATTGGATAAATTATATTTATTTATAAATACAAAATCCCTCAAATAAAATATGAAGTCTTAGATTCTTTCCAAAAGCGACACACAAGAAAATCTTAATTGACCAAGCGTAGGTTACGCCTCAGCGCAGTGCACCGTGTATCTTGTGGAAGTGTGATGGTACTAGTGTAGGTTCTGCCTGTCTGGGGTACATTATTATCGTGTCAGCTTTTGGGTCAGGCTTGACTAGTGATTCTCAAAGTGTTTGGGCCTAGAAGCATATATATGATCATGACAAGAGGTTGCACATATCATCTATCCAGAATTACACATGATGCAATTGGCAAAAGTTGCCTACATTGATGATTGACTATGTTTGCAATTTTGCACGGGCCACAATCAAATTATCTTTGATCTAACCCACTAGAATAGTGTACACTGCAATATTCCAAATTGATATTGAAAACTATCAATTTAAATAAAATAGTGTGAGCAATAATAATTAAAGACCTAATTAATATTGTCAAAATTTATCAAATAAAACCAAATCAAAAAATGTTTTGAAAAAGTTGTAATATTTCTTTATAGAATCAAATGCCAAATACAAAATGCTGTTATTATGATCGGTCCTTGAGAAGGACAAAATGGGATAAAGTTCCACAATAGGTTTAGGACTTTGAGAAATGTTCTCATCAATGAGCTAAAGCTCTATGTTCTTAAAAGACCAGTGCCAGAGAACTCACTCCAAATGAGCTTAAGGATGAAATAGGTGCTTACTTAAAGCATGCCAATGATGCCATAGACATTTGAATACCTAATCCTATCTTGTATGAACTATGAGTTGCATGAACAACATGAATACATGGACATTCTCAAGATGGTTACACATTTTAAGAATCATGTAATGCAAACAAGGTATAATTTGAGTACAAACTAACAAAGAGAGGTCCAGTAGAACCCCATGTGCTCAATGTGATTGGACATGTGGTATAACATCCCAATTTTATAAAACAAATTATTCATTGAATGGAAGAATAATCTTATTGGGAATGTCACAAAATGATAATCATTGCATAAAAATAAAGTTTGATAAACAAACACATGATACATTACATGATTTCTCATATCTCAAACTCATCACATTAAATTCACACTCTAACTAAAATACATGTCTCATAAACATAAATCAAATCTAATCTATTGATAGTTGGTACCCCACCAGGTCTGGTTTTAGATATCGTTGAGCTCCTTCTTCAACTGGTCCTTAGATAGCTCTATTCTTGACGTTGCTCCTTTCCTACGGGTGTCGCGCCCCCATCCATGCATAAAATAGTTTGTAAGTAGAATTGAACACATAATAAAACTGAAATAACATATACATTGAAAAGGAAACATTTAAATATTATGAAAATAAGCTATGTATTTCATCATTGTCTTTTATGTGACTTATATAAGAGTCCTCAAGTTTTGCACCGAGGTGCCTCTTCTCTTTGCACCAGAGTGCTCTATATGCTAGGAAAGCCCATGATTTTCACCAAGGTGGTATGTATGCTAGGAAAGACCATGCTTTTACACTATATGCTAGGAAAGCTCAAGGATCTTATATAAAGTTCATTCATTCTCTTTACTCTTACTCTTGAATACTCTTTACTCTTGCTCATAAACATGAATATGATGTACTATGATGATTCTTTAAAATAAGCAATAAAAAGGATTTCATTTATCCATTAACTTTTAACGTTGATCAATAAAATCATAGCATGAATAATACATTCACATAATGACATACACATTGTACATAATAACGTATAAACATCCAATAATAATGTTCAAAGATCATGGACCACTTACAGAGATTGGAGAAAATCATTATAGTATCCTGATGTTCAAGGAACCCTAATTACCATGTTGAATTAATTAGCATGCTTAATAATCATTATCCAACCTTATTTTAGGGTTTCATGACTTTTGAACAAATCAGGAAAATCTGGATGCGGAAAGGGACTCCAAACCACCATATTATTGTTCCTTGTATTGTTGTATTTCCAAATCATATTTTTATATAATTTTATGATGTACAGTTAATTAGTTGTGAATTTCACAAGGATGGGTCAATCAGAAAACAAAGAAAAGCCACACTGTTATAATATCCATCGAGGTGCTAGGCCCTGCTGAGGTGGTCAAATCAACGATTGCCAAGCTTGACCCAAGCCCACCTCTTTTCTGGATGCATAAGGGCAAGAAAAATCCCAAACATGCCCATAGAACAGCGTGACAAGGGAACAAACATCAGGTGGAAAAACATGAAATATACAACCAGTCATCTTCCTTACAGGAACAAAACAAACCGTTCGATTTCTATAGAAAACTCAAAAGACTGAATGAATCACTTCTTCTTACGGCTATGAGACTATGCCATCAGGTTCTCCATCTCCAACCAGACTTGGTGAGCTAGGGCTCACAACCTGCGATGTCTAAGAGCCCAAGATGTCCCCTCCGCCATGAATGGTTTTAGGAGTAGAAACATAGAGACCATACCCAAGTCCTCAAAACATGTAGCCATCCTCAAGGACAAGCCGCAAATACAAAACAAAGACTACGAAGGGGGAAGACTTTATAAACAAAGTCCAAAACACCAACATTGCTCCCATGTGTTGAAGATATAGAAAAAAGAAGGAAAACAGTCTGGGTAGTCAAAATTGAGGCCTGATATGACTTCCAAGATTAGAGAGAAGATTACTTCGTCATTTCTTGGCATGATGATGGATGAGTTCGCAATTTCGATGATCCAGATGGGCCACAACAAAATGATCTTTTAATTGAAAAAGAAGGGAGTAAACCTGGGTTAGGCGAGAGTGGTGTTGAGTTCATGGGTGCCCCGAGATCAATTTTGTGGGTTATATATAGGTTTCTCCATCTAAGAAGGGTAGCGTTACTTGGGGAGGAAGAAATAGGGGAGAACATGGGGAGGTCTAGTGAACTAGGAACTCCAGGAAAAAAAACCTAGAGAGTAAGGTAGAGGAAGGTTTGGGAAGAGGCAAGGATGGCAAAGAAAGGATTTGTTTGCATTGGGAGTCAGCAGAGAGGGAGATCGAGAGGGTGAGATATCACCGATATTAATATCAGTCTGATTGGGACTCAAACGGGCAAGGGAGAAAGACACAAAATGTCAGATGGATCTACGGATCAGGCGGATAGATCACAACTTTCTGGTCTGATTTGAGGTTAAAAAAAAGGCAGCATGCATCTATTTTGATAATTAAAGGGTTGAGACCAAAATGTAGTACATTAGAACTAGGTTTATTTAAATTTCCTTTCCCATGCAAATTGGGGCATCAAAGGGATTCCAAACATAATCAAAATTGTTATGTTAGCAAGTTTACATGCAAGGATTCTAAAAAACAAGTTAGATTTTAATTTTGAGATTCCCTACTACATCTTATTTCCTTTCCATTTAAATCTTATTTTAATTAACCAAGACCATCTAAAATTGTTTACATGATGATATTTTGGATAAAGCCTAATATTATTGAGTCAAGTTTTCATCAAAACTACTAGGCCAACTTATTACTATTAAGGGGATCAATTTCACATTCAAGATTCTAGGATTGGAGACAAGCTTACCTCATCGTTTCCCAGTGTGATGATGGACAAGTTCTTCGTGTCGATGAGCCAACTGGACACAACAAAATGATCTTGCAGTTGAAAGAAAAGGGAGTAAACTAGGGTTAGGAGAGAGTGGTGTTGAGTTCCTGGGTGTCCCATGATCGATTTTGGTGGGTTATATATAGGTTTCACTGTCTGCGAAGGGTAGAGTTACTTGCGGAGGAAGAAATAGGGGAGAACACGGGGAGGTCTAGTCAACTAGGGACTCTAGGGCACAAAACCCTAGCTAATAAAGCATATGAAGATTCGGGAAGAGGCAAGGATGGTAAAGAAAGGATTTGTTTGTGCTGGGAATCAGTAGAGAGGGAGATCAGGAGGGTGAGATATCACTTGTATTGCAGCAGTCTAACTGGAACTCGGATGGGCGAGGGAGAAAGACATGAGCCTTTAGATGGGTCTGTGGATCGGGTGGATAAATCACAACCGCCCAATCTGATCTGAGGTTAAAAAAAGCAGCATGCATCTATTTTGATAATTAAAGGTTTGAGACCAAAGTGTAGTTACATTAGAACTAGGTTTATTTAAATTTCCTTTCCCATGCAAATTGGGGAATCAAAGGGATTCCAAACTTAATCAAAATTGGTATGTTCCCAAATTTGGATGCAAGGATTTTGAAAAACATGTTAGATTTTAATTTTGAGATTCCCTACTACATTTTATTTCCTTTCCAAGTTAATTTTTTTTAAATAACCCAAGACCATATAAAATATTTAGAGGCTGATATTTTTTTATAAATCATGATATTATTGAGTCAAGTTTTCATGAAAACTATAAGGCCTACTTATTACTATTAAGAGGATCAATTTCACCTTTAACCCCCTATGTATCATTAATTTATCGATTAGGGTTACATTTGATGAAATTGAGTTGATAACCAAAATTATCATTTAAAATGATTTAGAAATTATAATTGTCCTCTAAGTTTCATTAAAGTTTTATATGAAGCATCAAGATTTGAAAATTAAAATTAGGGTTTCTAAAAAATAATTAGGGTGTTACATGTGGAGTGACTGGGATTTCTCTTAGCTCAAGAGTTGACCATGGATATGATTATGAAAGTGTTGCATGAATCATATAGTCAATTTATTAAAATCTTGGCATGTTAATGCTAAAGCAAGGAAGAAGAAGGACAAATCTATGATGGTGATCATCAGAAGTGAGTCCTAGGGCAAAGGCAAGGCCAAGAAGTGTTCTAAGGATAAGCTAAAGTCCAATTCTTCTACACTCAATATATGGAGAAGGGCAAGTGTAAAAGGAATATGTCCTTTTTCACTTAGGCTCTGATTGGTTTGGTGTAACTAGAGTTTTTTAGGAACTCATTTTCTCGAAACTGAAATCTAGTTCCCAAAAATTCAGTTCAAGTGATTGCTTTACCATTTAAGACATTTTTTCTTAAAACTAAATTTATGTGACTAGTTTATTATAACTTTATCTACAACACAAAAAGCTCCATGTACAACACATTTTGTAACGACCTTATAATATCATGATCACCAAATCATACTCATGTGATAACCAAATTAACATTGTAGAATATTGTTGTAGATTACAGTCCAAAACCTATCAATACTCATCTCATTACTTATTAAATACCATCTAACCTTACCAACCATCAATTGCTACTGGTGATGTGGACTTTTGATGAGGAAGGACGGATTAGATCAATAATACTGATAGTTGCAAGTTATCTTTTGAAAAATCTATAAAGAGAAGACTACCATGTAAACATTTCTCCTTGAGCAACCAGCAAGGATGCATAGAGGAATCACTGGTCTGAACAAGACGCAGTTGCACTACATCAAACCACAATCATTTTCCATGATGGTCGGTCAGTGCATTTGGCGGTGAGAAAAGGATCATATAGATATCGTCATTTTTTGCAGATCTAATAATGAGGACACATGCGAGCTTCGCACAAAGATAGTCGCCGGTCAATGAGTTGTCGTTAGAGAAAGAATGAAAAGAGGGAACTCATTTTTTCCCTCATTTTTTCCGAAACTGCTGAAGTAAAATCTATTTATAGGTATAAAAGTCTGAAAAACTCTAAGGAACTTGTTTTCAATAGTTACAATAAACCAATCACCTAAAACATAATCCAGAACTTGAGTTCCTAAGTTTTTATACCAGTTATACCAAACCAATCGGAGCCTTAAAGGATAAACAAAAGAAAGTTCCACCATTGTCACATGTTTGGACATTGGAAAGAACTATCATCCTCATAAAGGATCTTAGGAAGAAGATGGAGATAGAGACCTCTACTTCAGGACCTAAGAAGTAGTAAGCTAGAACTGTGTTGAGCAAGGGTTGCTGCCTATATAGTTGGAAGTTGTCATTCATGGACACATAATAGAATTAGTGAATTTCTATTATGTACTTGCCATTGATGAAAACATTATATGTATTTAATGACAAGAACATCATGTTTCATTTCAAAATATATGATCTTTTATGGCAATGCCCTATGTCTCACAAACTATACTTGATAGTTGTAAAGCCAAATGTGTATGACACATATACTGAATGACTTGATGAATCGAAACCTATAGCACTATCATCTAGAGGGTATAAATAAGAAATGCATTTCTAAAATCCATATGATGGTTATCTAGACTCTTTTGGTTATTGAACCAATAAAGACATGCACGTCTTATTTACTGGGCAATATGACAAGAGAATCTTCACTAGATGTAGTGGGAGATCAATTATTCCATTAGGACTAGTACAAACTGATGTACATAGACCTTTCAGAATGAATGCTAAAGGTAGTTACAAGTACCTCATTATATTTAGTGATGCAATTAGTAGATATTAAAATTTGTATTTAATGAAATACAACTATGAATCTCTTGAAGTGTTCAAGGAGATTATGAATGAAGTACATAACTCACTTGGTAAATTATTAAGAAAAATTGATGTGATCAACGTTAAAATATTTAACCAAGAGTTTGAGAATCTTCTGGAGAGACCGTGATAGTGTATCACAATGAACTCCACCTGAAACATATTGATGTGTCAAAAAGAAGGTATCACACCCTATTAAGTCATGGTGAGACTATCAATAAAATCTAGTTGATCTTACAATTTCTTTTGGGCACATGCAGTACACTAAAATAATATACCATCTAAAATGGTTCAAAAGACACCATATAAGATATGGCATGGGAGGAGTCCCGATGTGTCTTTTATAGTGATTAGGATTGAAGGATTATATAAGAAAATTGTTTCTTAAAAATTTGTCCAAAAAATCACATAAATATTATTTTGTTAAAGACTACTCTTATCCCCATCTGACAACAAAGTATTTATTAGTCTGTATGATTGCATTCCTAAAAGGGAACTTTGTTCCAAAGGAATCAGTGAGAGTAAAAGTAGAACTCGAAATGTTCGAGACAAATAAGAAAACATTGAACCAAAGAGATACAATAAGAACAAGGAGAATCATAAGGTATTGTGGAATCTCAAATTCCTTATGTAAACACAGAACTCATGGTTCTAGTAGAACACACCTTGAATTTTAAAGATTATGATATCTTATAACTCAATAAGATGGTGAGTTGATCACAGAGATGAGTCAACAACCTATGTAGAAACAATTCAGGGACCAGAATCTGAGAAATGGCTTGAGACCATGAGATCAATGATGGATTCCATGTAAACCAACAAGGTATGACCTTGGTGGATCCACCTGAAGGGTTAAAACCCATAGGGTGCATTTGGGTTTTTGAAAGGAAAACCAACATTGAAAGGTATATTGGTTGCAAAGACCTTCAAACAAGTTCAAGGTGTTAAACATGATGAAGTCTTTCACAAGTTATCATGGTTAAATCCATCGGGATCATGGTTGTTGTTGCATCTTATTATGACTATTGATATTTGGCATATGGATGTTAAAACCACATTCCTTAATTGGAATAATGAAGAGGATGTGTACATGATACAGCCTAATTGTTATATAAATCCATTAATGCAAATAAAGTCTATAAGCTACAAAAGTCAATTTGTGGATTGAAGCAAGCATCTTAGAGCTGGAATCTTCTATTTGACAAGACACTCACAGGGTTTGACTTGAATCAGAATGAAGATGGAATGTGTGATTATAAAAGATTTAGTAGGATCCTATTAAGATTCCAAATAATGATGGGAAATAACATCCTTACCCTGCAAATGATACAACTTGGAAAGGAAAGTACCTTATATATGAAGGGTTTAGACGAAGCATCCTATGTGATAGGGATCGAGGTCTATAGAGATAGATCTAGAATGATTCTTGACTTAAGTAAGAGCACACACATTGGAAAGATGTTGAAGGTCTCAACATGCAAGAATAAGTGAGAGAAAACTAGTCTATGTTCCATGGAGTTAGTATTTTAAGAGCCTAGTGTCCTGGTACTTATGAAGAACAAGAACACATGGGATAAAGAGAGGCATTCTCTCCCCCTCTCCCATGCCCATGACAGAGGTCGTACGTCTGAGAGGGTGGTAAACCAAGGCAGCATAATGGATAGATGCCATATGCATTTACAATTGGATCTATCTAGAATACAATGTTATGTACTCATCATGTTATCTCGTATGATATATCATTATCTTATATGTATTAGACATGATGAGAGGATATCCAAGTCATCTTATATGTATTGGACATAATGGGAGGACATTAATATCCCTACCTAGTAATCATGTATGTATTGGACATGACAAGAAGGTATATGTCAGATACATGTGAGAGTCGTTGGACTACCATAATGGACATCCTTAGGTTCTTGTAAAGCCCCAAAAGGATTCGTTCCTTGAATATGGTGATAAGAAAGAGTTGGGTGTAAAGAGTTACATCGATGCAAGCTTCCAAATTGAAAAAATGATCGTAATATAAAATTAGAGATTGACATTAAATGAGAATTGTAAGCTAGAAATGGTTGTGAGCTAATGATAGTTGTCTAAATCTAAAAAAGAATCTGAATATCTCTGTGTTATAAGAACAATAGAGGATATTGTATAGATCAAGAAGTTCATATGGTTGAACTTGTGTGAGGTTCCAACCATTGATGAAACAGTACAAATATTGATGACAACAATGGAGCTACTAGTTAGACTGGGAATCTCAGATAGTGTACTATGGCACTTCCATCTCGTATGAGTATTCATACAATGAAGAGATGTGAAAATTTTAAAATACCAACTTAAAGCAAACATTACTAAACCCTCTACAAAAGCACTTTTGCAACAGAAACATGATGGTCATGTTAGGTCACTCGGGATGACATCCATGGGTGATTGGCTCTAAGTGCAAGTGGGAGTATGTTGGTATGTATGCCTAGAGAGACAATCATATGATGATTGTAATGGCATAACATGCAAATGATTTGATTAATAATAAAGGCAAGCTTCCAGTTTATTATGTTTCATTTAGTTATGAGATAATGATGGAATACTATATATGTCTGTATAATGATATTACTCAGTGATGTATGTCTTCAAGTACGTGACTTGGAAGAAATGAGATCATACAAATGTTAAGAGTACATATATACATTCTCATTATGCCCTTGATCAATTTTTGTTGTGGAAGGTTGATAGACAACAATAACACATAAGATTAGAGTGTGAGTTGGTTGATGAAAAAATCTTGTTAGTCATGACATGGAAATATCAAACCAAGCACATATATACATGTCAGGGACCAGTGTATCAGATAGAACCACCATGAGACTGACACATGGAAGCCATCATCATGGAAGTCATAGTAATCTCTCATAATGATGGTGGTGGTTGTGGTTGTTGACTTGAGAGTTATACATTATACAAGTTTTGATAACGACTTAACCATTCCATTTATATGTATCTAATATGTTTGTTTAAGATGGATTTCAAACTTTCGGTATATGAAAAGGATCAAATATTACATAAGTCCTAGCTTGTCCAATTTTGTGTCAAAAGCAATGCAAGTGTGCAATTTGGAAAATCACTCCAAACCACCTTAGAATATTTTTGTAATCACTTGTATTGATGATATAACTTGTAACTAAGATGAGAAAAAATCAGGCACACTAAATTCCAATGATTAGACACTCTAAAACCATTTTGAAAAATTGCTCACAGAAACTTTGTCAGTCGAGTTTGAATCTCGACCAGTCAGTGATGGATTTTTGGAAATGGATTAATCAGTTGAGTTGTACACTCACAGAACTCAACTGGCCAACTCACTGACCACAACTGATTTTGACTGATTGGTTGAGTTTCCCTGAACAAACTCGACCAATAGTTTGAAAATTTGGCTTTGTCGGTTAGTGGATCGGTCAAGTTATCTTTATTGAAACTTGACCAAATGTAATGTATGGAAAACGTATAAAAAGTTATTTCAACCATTGGAGAGTTGTTAGAAATGAAAATAGATCTGCTGGAAGTTGTAAAATGGCTATTTTTTGTTCTTAAGTGATCGCACACTCAAAGGAAAATCACCAGCTATAAATAGGACCCCTTGGAGTTCATTTCAGGTTTTGTCATTCATGCTATCCTTGGTCCTTTCTATAGTTGAGTGTGTTGCAACCCTTTGATCCCCATTTCTCTCTCTCATTTACAATGCATTTATTTCATTATTATGAGTGAGTTAGTCATGTTGTAAGAGAGCCACCTCCATGTTATCTTATAAAACTCTCATTCCTTCCATCTTCCCAATCCCCTTTCTCAAAGAGAAAAATTTGAAGTGAGCTTCTTCCAGTGAAGGTGAAACTGTTGTTCTTCTTCAAGGTTAATGAAGGTGTGAAGATCTTCTCTAGGTGAAGGAGAAGGGCAAGGAGAAGATTCAAGAAGAGTGGGTAATTCCTTCAAGGCCAAAGACTTGATGCAAGTGTGTGTAAGTCCTTGGTGAAGGTAGAAGACCTCTTGATCAAGTGGGTAAGTCCTTGTGTAGTTGAAAGACTCTTGTCTTGAATAGATAAGTCCTTGTATGTATGGTGGTCTACTTGTATCTCTTATGATGGAATATAAGTATACATGGGTTTCAAATTCCTAGAGGTTGACCTCTCTAGGTAGTGGATTGATGATCTCCTAGTTTGGAGTTCATAACCACTCTAACCACCTTATCCAAGTGTATTTTTCAATCTCTCTCATCATTTCTATGCTTTCTTATATAGGAATTCAAATTGTTCATAAGTATTTGGCTTCAATTGATATAATTTGAAGGTCTAGCTATTCTTGTGAGAATTTTGAAGCTCTATTCACCCCCAACTCTAGAGCCATAGATCCAACAAGTGGTATTAGAGCAAGGATCTTCTCCAACAAATCTCCCATGATATGTGAAGATGGTTGAGATCCTACTTGTTTCACTCAACCTAGAGGGAGGCTTTTGCATGCCCCCCCCAGTCTTCGACGACACCAACTTCCTCTATTGGAAGAGGCATATGCGGTTAGACATTCAAGGCATGAACTTTGATATGTTGAAGGTGATGATTACACCTTGAAAGGATCCAACCAGAGTTGTCTCAAATGGTATGAAGCTCCTATAGAATGCCCAGCTCAATGCCAAAGTAATTAGCATCCTCTATGCATCCCTCACTCCATCTAAGTTCAACTGCATCTCCTCATGGGATACAACCAATGAGATATGGGATAAGTTGTGTATCACTTATGAAAGCACAAAGCAAGTAAAGGAGGCAAAGATCTACATGTTGAACAACCTCATAGAAAACTTCAATATGGGAAAGAAAAAAGGAGTTGATGAGATGTACTCTAGGCTCAAAATCATCATCAACGACCTAGCTACTTTGGGACACACTTTGGATAGAGGAGAAATAAACTCAAAGATCTTGAGGTATCTAGAAAAGATATGGGAGACAAAGATGACCTCCATCGAAGAGGTGAGAAGTCTTGGTGACATTCCAACCAAGGAGCTTATTGGGAATCTACAAGCTCATGAGCCAAGACAAGCCAAGAAAGAAGAGAAGGAAGCAAGGAAGATCAAATATAGTGCCTTCAATGCTCCAAGTGGAGGATGTCATCCTTCAACAACAACTTTCTTTCTAGACCTCTCCATCCTCCTCTAGTGAAGATGATGGCCCTAGTGAGCATGAAGCCAACTACAACAAGGAAAAACACTTAAAAGGAAAGAAATCTTTTTCTTCTACTCCAAGGTGCTACAAGTGTGGTAAAAGGACACTACAAGAGGGAATGTCCTAAGGCTAGAATGTCATACCACCAGAGCAGCACCAAGAAGGAGGAAGAGTATAAGAAATATAGAAAATATAAGAGGAAGGACAAGAAGGCGACAACACACAAAGATGCAGCTCATGCAGCTTGGGAAGCATCATCCTCTAGTGGATCAAGCTCTAATGAAGATGGAGAATGCCACCTTTCACTCATGGCCTCTATAAGTGAACATATTGGTGAGGTGAGTGAGGTCAACTTACATGAGTTGTCTAAATAAACTCTTATTGATATGCTTGTTTCTACCCATTCTTCTTATTCTAAATGTAAATCTAAAAAGAAGAGGTTAGGCAAAATCATTGATGACTTGTATGCTAAACTTGAGATTCTTGAGAAAAATGAGAAAATTCATCTTGATAGCATTGATAACTTGCAAGGACAATTTCTTGATCTTGAGATCCAATATAATGGAGTTGAGGTAGAGAATGGTGTTTACCTTAAGAGCATTGAATCTCTTAAGGAAGATAACCAAAAGTGCCTAAATTAGCTTGAAACACTTAAAATTGAAAATGCTTAATTCAATCTTATTGTTGATGCTCATAGAGATGATAGGTGTGTTTATCTCAAATAAATCCAACTGCTTAAATCTAGAATTGCTAGGTTTCTTGGTCAGGTAAATGATTTATCTTCTAGACCTATTTTGCCTGGTAATGATGTTGCTTCTATTTCTCTTGAAAACAATTTCTTATTTGACTAAAGCCCTTTGTTTAGAGGACAACCTTGTTCATGATAGATATGATCTTGTTATTTTGTCTTCTACTATTATATCTCTCACTGATGACAATCATAGACTTAGAGCCTCTCTGCAGAAATTCCTCAAAGGGAAAAACTCCCTAAATAAAATCCTTGACCATTCTACCAAACAATGTGGTACTAGTGGTTTCATATTTGTAGGGGGAGTACCTAAGGGCAAGAACAAGGCCAAAGGTATGAAAAAGAGTAAGGAAACCTCTTTTTTCATGTAAGAGTCATCTGGCATTAAGAACCCTATGATTTACTATTTTTGCAAAAGTGATGATCATTATTCTACTTATTGTCCTTACAAGCCTAAGGGGACCAACCCAAAGATGAAATGGGTCCCCAAGCTAAATCCGGATCTCAAAGTTTGAGTTGGGAACCAACACTTTCATTTCTTGTAGGAAAAAGGAAGATGGATTGTTGATAGTGGCTGCACTAAACACATGACAAGTGATATAAGCCATTTCAACAATTTCACAAAGAAGAAAGGAGGTTCAATTACTTTCGGGGACAACAACAAAGGTAAGGTAATAGGGGAGGGTGATGTAGGTGAATCCTTATGTAGGCCATCCACAAAAAGAACATTCTAGATTGTTTCTAAGAACATTCTAGATGTAGGCCATCATAATTTTCTGCTTATTGGATCAAGGCTACAATCAGTATGATGGTATAGATTTTGATGAAACATATGCACTTGTAGCTAGACTTGAGTCCTTTCGTACGTTTCTTGATTTTGGTAGTTATAAGAACTTTCTTATTTATCAAATGTATGTTAAATGTGCATTTCGAATTGTACAATTGAGGAGTAAGTGTATGTTGCACAACCTCCAGGCTTTGAACATGATAGTTTACCTAACTATGTTTAACTATTGCAAAAATCTCTCTATGGACTAAAATAAGAACCTCGAGCTTGGTATGAGAAATTAAAGAACTTTTTGTTAGATCATGGGTATATCATGGGCAAAGTAGATTATACCTTGTTTCTCAAACACACTTCTAAAAAATTTCTTATCATTCAAATTTATGTTGATTTTATCATTTTTTGGCAGAACTAATCTTGATCTTTATAATGAGTTTAGTGATCTTATGCAAAGTGAGTTCGAGATGAGCATGATGGGTGAGCTTACATTCTTCCTTGGCTTTCAAATCAAGCAAACTAAATATGGTAAATTCATCAACCAAGGCAAGTACAAATGTTAGCTACTTAAATGCTTTGGGATGGAGAACACCAAGCCGATGGACACCCCCATGTCAAACACCACCAAACTTGATAAAGATGAAGAAGGTGAGAAAGTGGATGAGAAGCTCTATAGAGTTATGATTGGAAGTTTACTTTATTCAACTACCTCTAGACCGATATAATGTTTAGTGTTGGCTTGTGTGCTCGCTTTCAATCAAATCCTAAGAAATCACATCTTATAGATGTAAGAGGATTTTAAGGTACTTAGCCAAAACTCTAAATTTTTTTACTATGAGTGAGAAAGTGGATGAGAAGATCTATAGAAGTATGATTGGAAGCTAACTTTATTTAACTACCTCCAGACCAATATAATGTTTAGTGTTATCTTGTGTGCTCGCATTCAATCAAATCCCATTAAATCACATCTTATAGATGTAAGAGGATTTTAGGTTACTTAGCCAAAACTCCAAATTTTTTACTATGGTATCCCAAATTAAGAAACTTTACTCTTATGGAATATAATGATTCGGATTACACATGATGCTTGATGGATAGAAATTGTACAAGTGGCACTTGTTTCCTCCTAGTACCATTCTTGATGTCTTGGTTCTCTAAGAAATAAAGCACAATGGCTTTATCAACCACTAAGGCTGAATACATTAGAATTGGGAGTTGTTGTGCCCAGGTTCTATGGATGAAGCAAATTCTCCATGACTTTTACATATATTTTGATGCTTCTCCTACCTATTGTGATGATCTAGTGGAATCCATTTATCTTGCAATCCTATATTTCATAGTAGAGACAAGCATATAGAGGTTTGTGATCACATTTCCAAAAAAGATATTTATATCACACATGTGGACACAAAAAATCATTTGGTGGGCATTTTCACTAAACCTCTAGCTAGAGAGAAATTTAATTTTATTAGATCTAAACTACTCTTAACTACTTTGGATTAATAAAATATGCCTTCTAGTTAGTTGTTTCCTATTCTATATGCTTTGATCATGACTTGATCACCCTTGCTTGATAATATGCTAAAATTTCATGTTCTTTTTCTTTGTTTTTCGCTTGTTTTGGGTATTTTTTGCAAACAATTGTTTTTGCACTCAGGAGGCTAGAAATTAAGATTTCTAAATTTGGGATAAACTCCTTGTCGATCGAGTTACAAACTTGACTGATGAGTGGCCGAGGGCTTTTTGAAAAATCCATTCGGTTGAATTTCCCTTTCTCAGAACTTGACCGATGGTTGAGATGGAGAAAACATAAGTATGGTTCGGCTGACTTTTCTCCCTCTCAACTAGAGAAAAATCTACCAATTCACTCTCTAGATCCCTTAAGCTCTCAACCCTAGCCTCAACCTTCCCTTTCATAGCCCTAGTGTGACCTTGTTTAACATTCCTAGACCTCTAGCACATCATCCCTAGAGGTTTGGTCGTGTTTTGGTGGTGTTCTCTACGTTTTTGAGCTCTATGTGTTTCTTACCTTACCTCCATGGCTTTTAATAGGAGAAAGAGAGATGCCTTCTCTGGAGCATCATCCTCCTCCTCCAACTCGTGCCTCATCCCCTTAGATGATACCTTCTTTGTCTCCACTGATGCTCTAAATTGGTACAAGGATCTCCTTCCTAGGAACCCCTTTACTTTTTGTGCCTTGTTTGAGCCACACCCACATAGACAAAAGTGTATAGATCAGGTTGCTGAGTTGTTTTATGACCACCACATCTCTTCCCTGAGTGTTGAACGTGCATGCTATAACAATTCCATCACAAGCACTAATTACGTTCACGAATTCTATGCAAATTTGCAATGGATTTACAACACTCTTATACCCCCACCAAATACTCAAGTCGTTCTACTTGCATGATTGTCTGGAAGAAATTCCAAGTCTCAGAGGATACCTTAAATATCTTTTTCTCTGGTACTGAGGTAACCAACACATGGAGGAAGGATTACCCTGAGTATTTTGACCTCCTAGACCCTAGAGGCCTTCTACAAGCAATATGATATCACTCTCCCTGACATACATATATTCTTGAAGAAGCAATAGTTTCCCTATAGGAAGAACTCTACCCTTCCCTCCTCTTCCTTAGACCTAAAGAACCATATTCTTAGCCAGGTAGTCAGCTGCAATATTCATCCAAAGAAAAATCAAACTGAAATTGTAGAGAATACAATGGTGATTATGTTTTGTATCTTGAAGAACATCAGAGTCAAGGGGTCTGGATATACTATCCATCATATGACTTGCTTTGACTCTGGTAAGAACACCCGTGGTACCCACCCACCCTACCCAGCCCTAATTTGTGGTCTTTTCCAATCATCCACTAGCAAGTCTCTTTTTCATGACCTTCATTACAAACCTGCTTGAAAAGGAGTCTACATCAGTGAGGCTACAATTCAAAAAATTGTGCCTACCCCTTCTTCTACCACACCTCACCTCCACCCAGGAACCTGCACCACCTCATCCATACCAACCTACTCGTGCCTCGTTTAATGTATCAAATGAAATTCTCATGGGTTACATGATGCATTAGCAGGCATATAGCCTTCAGGTTCAGGAGCATATGCATCATGATCTCTATGCTTTCATGTCCACCATGAACCTATCATGTGCCTATCCTTACCCTACCTACCAACCCTACCTAGGAGGTGATTATGCATCCTATGCATATAATCACTTTTACCCAACCCCTCCACCTAGTGATTCCACTGTTGCACCGTCTGCTGTTGGTGTATCTATTCCTGGAGTGCTACCTCTCCCTACTGGTCCTATAGCTACCTTTCTTGTAGGACTTGGAACCTCTTCTCTTACTTTTCCTCAAGGCTAAGAGTTGCATGACCATGGTATGTCTTGGGATAAGTAGAATGCCATATGTCCCGGTCATGGTTTTGATCCTTTTGCCAATGAGGAGATGTCTGACCAGGTTGATGAGGAAGTTGTAGCTACTAATTAGGAGGAATTTGTGGATGATGGCAAGGATGGTTCAATTGGTCCTAATGAAGGCTTTTCTTATGCATCTGGTGATGAAGGTAAAGTTTCTATCTCTGCTGCTTCTTCAGACAAGATAATGACTATGAGCCAGAAGCTTCAAATGATGATGTTGTTGTTGATTATGATGATGCCATGGACATAGATATCCTAGATGTTTATATTTTTTAGTTTTTAGTCTTAAGATGTTGATCATATATATCTTTCTAGACTATTTTGTACTAAAACATCTAGGCACATTATCTGCGATATACTATTTCTATCATCATGTTATTTTCATCATTTTGGCTTGTAGTTGTTTTGAGGACATGCTTTCAGTGTTGAAATCTTAATCATATGTACACTTACTCTTTGGTTGACTATATCTCATGAGTTGGTGCTATGTTTCCCATATTTTGATTATGACTTTGATTTCTTGTCTTCGATTGATGTGTGCTATGAGATTGCATGCTTTATCTTGTGGATTTAGTGTTTTGATTGTGCTTGGAGAAGACCTATTTTTTTGCTCTTATACCCCCTTATTTTTTGATAATGCCAAAAGGGGGAGAGAAGTTCAATGTTTTGAAGCTCAATGATATTGATTTTATTAACTATGTGATCCTTTTCTTGTTTAATATATGTTTTATAATGTGACTTGATAAAGGACCATATAGTATATACATGTTATATTGCTTTGTGTAGAAAGTCTAACTATCTAGGTAAGAGTGAGCATAGATTGAGGGGGAGCAATTCACATTGTTAAAATTCTAAATCCCTGTATAATTCATAAGGCTAAGGTATAACTTTACATATACTTTTAAATATGTTGAGGAATGGTTTGTCATTATCAAAAAGGGGGAGAATGTTGACTTGAGAGATATATATTGTCCATATTTTGATAATAACTTAACCATTCCATTCATATGTATCATATAAGTTTATTTGAGATTGATTTTAGGCTTTAGGTACATGAAAATGATCAAATTATACAAGCCCTAATTTTTCCAAGTTCAAGGCAAAAGCAATGCAAGTGTGCAATTTGGAAAATCACTCCAAAACACCTTAGAATATTTTTGTAATCACTTGTATTGATGATATGACTTGTAACAAATATGAGAAAAAATAAGGGACACTAAATTCCAATGTTTGGTCACTCTAAAACCATTTTGAAAATTTTGTCACAACAACTTTGTAGGTCGAGTTTGAATATCGACCAATCAGTGATGGATTTTTATAAAATTGACCAATCAGTCGAGTTGTATACTAGCATAACTCGACCAATTGACTCATTGACCAAAATTGATTTTGACTCATCGGTCGAGTTTCCCAGAACAAACTCGACCAATAATTTGAAAATTGGCTTTATCAATTAGTGGATCGGTCGAGTTATTTGTAACGACCCCGCCTCTTAGTAACCCCCAATTAAGGGAGACCAAGAGGTCAGAGCCATTATCCCAATTTCCGGATCAAAGGTTCGACAAATAATCTATAATATTTATCAAATTCTACTAAACTAAACTGAAAGGCTGTAATAAAATTAAACTTTTCATACCTTTTTCAAAAACTTGGATATCTATTTCTATCCACATGGAGTCTATTCTAACTAATCCTCCTTTGAACTTTAAATCATCTATTTCACAATATGACGATTTACTATTTGTCCTTTTAGCTTTGTACCTAAAATGCCGACAAACAAAACGTCGGTCAGCATAAAGTTGGTATGTGGGGGAAACAATAATCATGCAATTATTCATAACAATGTATTGTAGTCAATTACAGTTTAACAAGCAACTTTACGTTTTAAAAATAACTACGTGATCCATGTGTTCCCTATCCTCTGTGTTGTCCCTGCAGTGGACCTCGATGCTACCTTCCTTATGGTAGACCCTCATTAAACCCCTCATGATCCCACCTAACAGGTGAATCAGTTTCTAGGGTTGAGTCACATGGCACTACCCATAGGTAGCCCATCCTTAACTCATGGTGTGCTAAGAGTCTCATGGAACTACACGTGGGTAGCCCAATTTCTAACTCATGATAGCCTAGACCTTACTCTAGGTTACCCTTTTTAGCATTTGCAAATGCACAGAGGAGGACCCGGATCTAAGCCAATTATATATATAATCATTTATAGTGATAGTCATAGTCACTCTATAGTTGCATGAAATAAAAGGCATCCAAGTGTTATTTTCAAGCAACCGAAAAAAACATTCGGAAATCTCCGTGAATCTAAAGTGATTATTCATATGCGTAACCACATACCCGTCAGGCACATTTGAGATAGAAATATTCTATGCATGTAAGAAATCCAAGCAAGAAAGCACGAACAATAAGATCCTGAAATAATCATGCAATTTCCTATTATTACTCATGTCATCAAGATCCATTAAACCAAGCTCGCTTCCTAGGGTTTCTAGTCCACTTTTAGGGTTTCCTTTGCAATTAGGGTTCCACTTCACTTTTACTATTTTAAACCCCAATTAATATAATTACTCACAAACCCTAATTAACCATCAATTAGGTTCATTATGCCTCGTTTACATTAAAGCTACCATTTTTATCCTTTTAATCCAGGACAAAATCATTATGCTCATTTATCATCATTTCATAGTTCATTATGGTCTAATTCACATATGAATTCTATTCGTCATTAATTATTACCTTTATCCATTAGAAAAATCCTAATTACTACATTAAGAGTATTTATCCACAATTAGAAACTTTTATACTTAAAATAGCTTAGAATTATCAAATCTCAACTTTATTCATGATTTTGAGTAATTAAAACCATTATGAGTCACTTTTACTAATATTAGGGTTTCAAGGCCCATAAAAGCATATTTATGCACATGAACTCTTAATTAAACTAATTACGTGCAAAGTTCATCATTTTTTATCTTAATGTACCTTTTCATGATTAACAGGCTAATATCAACTTTAATCATCCATTAAACCCTACTAATTTCATTAATCATCTCAAAATAGGGTTTCTTAATCTTTAATTCATTAAAGTTTATAAATTAACTACTTTTCGAATTTCAATAGGAATTAGCCTCTAAAACCATTTTGAATAAATTCCTCTCATTTTTCTGAGCAATTTTCATATATTATTTGCTACTATCGGAGTTACCAATGCTTAGATATGAATTTTGCAAAGTTTACCTTTTTGGACCAATCAGAAGTTGACATGTAGCCTCCTTCCCATGCAATGTTGCTTTGTGAAAATATAACGGAGTTACGATTATAACCCCTCTTAAGTGACCATCCCTTGAGCACGCGGAGGGGCAGAAGCGTTAATTGTGTCTATTCATCTTCTACCTTGAGAAGCATTGCGCCGTCCACCGATCAGGTTGCTTTTGTGGAACTTTGGGGGTCCGCCCCACCTGCATGGGGGCTCGAGGGTTGTTGTCGACCATACCCCTAGCTCTGCCTCCCTCCTCCGTGCTTGGGGCGCCACTAGCCCATGATCATGGTGGCTGGGTTGGGCCGAACATGCCTGCAACTTACAGCCGCATGTGCAGCTATATTGCTGCTATGCCGCATTGTATAGGGCATGGCGATGCTAGCTTGACTTCATTCTGACTTTGTGGCATCTCCAGCTCCCATCGCAACCCAACCTGGGCTCCTTGCTACCCCAGGGTTATGTTTCTCCCCTCTGCTAGGGTTTTGAATGGAAACAACGAAGAAGGAGATGGGGAAGAGAGAGAGGGTGATGTGGGATCTCTCTGGACTCGACCCAAGGTCATACCCCTTATATAGGGGAGAGTAACAACACCCTAATATGCTTGCTTACAAAGAAACAAGGTTCTTTCCCACTAGGAATGTGATTCCTTCAGGAAAGAGCAAGTTCTCTCTCTCTCTTAATTTCCTTTTGATAATCTTTATTACTTAGATATTTGGATTTCGAAAATCACCTCTTTTCTTCTCTTATATTTGCCCTTTTAATCATTGGTCACGGAATTCTATTTTCTTTTAATAGAAAATACTTCCTTTTTAACAATGCCACCAAAATTTGTTAATAATGCATCACATTACTCTCTTATTTTTCTTTATTTATATTTTCTCTTTCTTTCTTCTTAATTGGGGCTCCTTGGACTCCAAGAAACTCCAAGATTTCGAAATTTCTTTTTAAGGATACTTAGTATCCTTCTAGATGCATCTATTTCCATCATTTCCCATTATCTTGTTTATTTCTTATTAAACTATCTCTTTTTGAGGATTTCTCTTTTTCTTTCTTTTTATTTTCCTCATTGGCATTCCTTTTAACATTAGGAATCCTTTGGATACGAAAATCCACCAAGGATAATTCAATTATACCTCTTTTCACTTATTTTCCACATTTTATCATTGTTTTCAATTTCTTTCTTAATAAAGAAATATTTAATGTATCTTTTCTTTTCTTATTGCTTTCTTTTTGAAACTTTGGACTCCTTAGAAGCCAAGGAACCCTAGAGGCACAAAACCCACCTTTAGATTATATATATCTACCTTCTAGAGGTTTCTACATTTTATTTTCTCCATTTCTTATTAATAATGGAGTTCCTTTTGTCTCTCCCTTGTTATTGGGCCCAATAGGCAATAAAGCCCACAAAACAATCATCAAGGCTATTGTAAATGAAATCCATTTATTCAAAACAAATCATATCTTTATTTATTCAAATATATTTAATATAAGAAATCACATTTCCCACCAAATGAACCCAAAACTAGGGTTGTAACATCCTTCCCCTCTTATAGGAATTTTGTCCTCAAAATTCCATCAAGCAAATAAACAATTCATGATAAGACTTTTACATGTCCATAATTGGCCCCTATGTGGCTATTCCCTATCCATGGTGCTTCCAAAGAACCTTTATCATCACATGTTCCCTTCTCTGAGTTCTTTCACCTTGACATCTATAAACCTCATAGGTGACTCAGGTCATTACAGCCTCCCTTGGGGCCCAGTACTAGGTTAATTGCTTCGCACATGGTCCGGGTACCTCACATAGTGCTCTAAATTGGACACATGAAACTCATCACACATCACATTATCCTGAGGGGTAAGGGAAAACTTAACCTTCTCCACCAAACCATGTCAAAAGAACCCATCCATCGGGGACTCATCTCTCCTAGCTATAACTTAGAGGGGTCGGATTTTCATGTCACATATTCCCCCACAGTGAACTACATGTCAGTCTACTTTGCATCAGCTTACAACTCATGTTGTTTCTGGGCTCCTTTCGGCCATTGCATGATCAAAGCGACTTCATTTGTACATACTGTGGTCCTTTCTTGACCTTCGTGAGGTCCCTTCACCAACATCCTCTTAATGAAGTGGTGACCGACACAACCTCCCTTGTAGAGCTTCTTTACATCCCGACACTGGCTATGGTGGTTAACATCACATCTACCAAAGACAAGAATTGTCTCCAGATATCACCCTGAACGAGCACACATGCTCTCATCAGACCCTCTAGTCTGGATCATACTAACCATTAGTTAGGGGGTGATAAACGGTACTAACATCGAGTTCTTCATGTACCTACTTCCACCTTATGGAAGTGAACCTTTAGATCATACTTCAGAACTTTTGAACTCGCATCATGGTGTAGTTGAACCATCTCTCTCATGTGTAGTTCAACCCGATATGTCCCTTGACAATACTCTTTCTTTCTCATGTAATATAGGTAAAGTGATCTACCATAACCCATATTGCATCTCGACCTTCCTTGGTCTAGGGGAGACTTACAACATCCATAATGATGATCTCCCATTCCTTCTCAGTGATTCTTTATCCTCTATGTCAAAACACTGGGTTACTGGTGTTCGTCTGTCAGCTTCTGGATTGCATGGCAACACACTCCATGCAACTTTATCTTGGGCATCCAAAGTACTATTGGCACTTATTATCTTGGTAGTACCATGGTATATGGTGATCTTAAATCATGATTTTCTGTATTGTCATGATTCCTTAAGATTGATTCCTCAGAAACCCTAAACCACTCTAATCGGTGTTTCATCACTTCCTTTTGAGGTTTACAACCTTCCTTTCATTGCATCAAGGACTAGGCTGGCTAACCAAACAACCTTTAACTTGATCAACCGATATTGTTACATCTGTGTGTTAGCCAAACTTATCTCTTTCCCAACTGAGGGTTAACCTAACCACCTCTTCTAGCCTCCATCTAAACTAGGAAACTGTATCTCACCCAAAGTATCCATTACCTCTTCACATCCTTATGTGTTAGGTAAAGTTGAAGACACACACCTCCATGTATTCCACTTATTATCTCATCTCAGCTCTAAGTCTATCTTCATCAAGAAAACTCTGAGCTTATTCACTTAATTTTTTGAACTCATAGCTCATGATAACAACACCCTCGTAAGATGACTACCTTGTTTCTCTTAATGTTTGCAAACCATCCATGTATCGTTCAGTCCACCAAGTATGTTATCATTTATGTCCTCATACCTCATGGCAACGTTCCAACTCACATTACCTTTTATCCTTGGTGTATGGCATGTGTATTGTCCTATCTCTCACTCCCATAACAAGAGGAAATAAGCATTTGGTTGCAGTCCAAATACAGAGTTCTTCCTGTTCCATGAGTAGAGATCGTACATCCCACCTTGCCAGTACACCTTTACATCTATGTTGAAACATGCCACATATGTATCTATATCACAAACATCTCGATATCTAAGTTACTTCCAAGGGAAAACTGGTCTCGAACTTACTTGGATCCACACACATTCCTTAATCATCTCCTCTAGGTCTATAGTGTGCCGGCACTTTTAGGGTCATCCCTCTTCCCTTATGCATCCAGAGAGTGTCCTACTCATCTTCCCTCTGGGTCCCATGAGTTCATGAAGGTGATCAGTCTCCTAACCCATGGCCCTCAGACAATGATAGTTGTTACCTCCCGACCCTATGGTCATGTGCAACTAGGGAATTCGGAAACTCCTACTTCCATCAGTCTTATCCCTACCTGAGCTTAGGATAGACTTAGGATTCTAACATAGTACATGTTCAACTTAGAACCTTACCCAAGCCTTCGTCATCTCTCTCTACATTCATGGGCTGATTTTCATCCATTCACAGGGGTCATGGCGACCTTCCTACCTTAGTCAGGCTCCATATCAGTTACCTCCATGGTAACACATCCATATGCACTTAGAGATGGTTATCTATGGGTCTATAGGTTCATTCTCATACCATGTACTTTTCACTTAGCTTCTCAAGATCCTATGAGACCTCTTTAGGTTTCCAAAAAACCCACAAAACTGGTATACACCCTTCCAAAGGGTCCCTCTCCCAGGATGGGAGGAAACTACAACTCTTGAAAACATGTTCACAAACATCCTTAGGGTTTATATTAGCATGAGCATGCTTAACTCAGCAGTCACTAAGGCACAAGCAGACCACCTACTAAACCATTCTAGGTCATACTTGTTCTCATCCTCAACATTGGATCAAGATCATACCTTCCCATGTCATCCACTTAACTGTGAGGGGTTCATCAAACTTACCTTAAACTTCAGGGGTTTCCCTTTCCTTTAACCATGAAGATTACCATGCTTGAATCTATAGAAACTCAAATCTCATGATGAGCATCAGGTACCCTACTTCCCATTTAGGCCTAGGAACCCTAGGTTTACATTTGGGTGTCCATCTGCATGCTCAATCTCTTAACCACAAATCAAGCATGTATAAGGCATGACATGCACTCCCTGTCATCCTTCTACTCGAGAAACACTTCCAGATTTGAGTCCTCCTCTAGGACAACCAACAAGGTATAAGCCTTACAACATGTTATTAAACATCTTCATGGTTTAAGGAACTCTTCCTCTTATCTATACCATAGGTACAGAGGTACCAACAAACTCATCCTCTCTCTAGGGTTTGGTTCCTCTCATGGCAACCAAGATATCGTCAACCTCTAGGGATCAAGCATGAGGCAACCACTATCATCCACTTAGGTTGCATCGTCCTCAACTCCCCATTGTTCTTCATATCTCAGAGTCTAGGCTTCCAACCTTCTTGCTTGGGGTCATGCTCTCTCTCTCTCTCTAGAGCTAACCCTACAAACAATCTAACTACTAGAGGTCCTCTCTTCATGAAGATGGATCAATCTCACAAGCATACCTCTACATGGTGAAGTCTATGTTCAAGCTTATGTTCACTCATAATTATCTTTATGCTTATCTCGTAAGCTGTCCCTCGTACTCCCTTGGCCAGGGTTTTAGACTACTGACGTACTATGGGTGTCTAGTATTCCATGCTCATATGAGCTCATGGGGTTTCCATAGGTTCTTCTCTAACCTCATAAAATAAGGAGCTATCCTTCACTCTAACATGCATGACCCATCCCAGGGTTGGGTCGCCAACGGCACTAGGTCATCCAACCTCTCATGGCTCATATGGCATCCAAGGCATGTGCATCTAACACATCATGTCATCTTTCTCTCTAACCTTTACTTAGGGTTAGGCTGAACATCATCCTCAGAGGATGTGCCAGGTCTCTACTTGTAATGGAGATCTCTACCTTCAAGACTAACTTTCTTTACTTATCCTCCTGATAAGAAGGTCTAGCCTCAGGTCTCTCCTGAGGGCATGACAACTTATGTCATATGACCTAAGCATGTTATTATTCTTTTACGCTTAATCTATTAAGCTTATGTCCATCACATCTTATTTACATGCTTTTCATTAATTTGGTGGAGGATTCCTTAAACCTTATCAACCTTACCCATACCTCAAGCGGGTGAGGAGAAGAGAGAAAACCCTAATCCTTAAGGTCCTTAACAACATTTGAGTTGAGAAGGGATGAACAAGATGAGAGAGTCCTAAAGGTATCTTATTTCAAGTCAAATCATGGGACTTTGGCCAGGAAGTCACACAGATCTGGGAGTCCTCATATTTCGACTAGCGGTGTGGAAGAAAATCTTGCCAGCTCCCGTGTGTGATCCTTTTCTAGACACCTCTATCTTTTAGAAAATCCTCTACTAACTCCCTAGGGTTCTACAGAGTTTGTAAAATTTAATAATTATTACAAATTAAATGAGGAACCTAGGATCTGATACCAAATATAACGACCCTACCTCCCAGTAACCCCCAATTAAGGGAGACCAAGAGGTCAGAGCCATTATCCCAATTTTCAGATCAAAGGTTCGACAAATAATCTATAATAATTATCAAATTCTACTAAACTAAACTGAAAGGCTGTAATAAAATTAAACTTTTCATACCTTTTTCAAAAACTTGGATATCTACTTCTATCCACATGGAGTCTATTCTAACTAATCCTCCTTTGAACTTTAATTCATGTATTTCACAATATGACGATTTACTATTTGTCCTTTTAGCTTTATACCTAAAACGCCGACAAACAAAACGTCAGTCAGCATAAAGCTGGTATGTGGGGGGAAACAATAATCATGTAATTATTCATAACAACGTATTGCAACCAATTACAGTTTAACAAGCAACTTTATGTTTTAAATATAACTACGCGATCCATGCGTTCCCTATCCTCTGCGTTGTCCCTGTAGTGGACCTGGATGCTACCTTCCTTATGGTAGACCATCATTAAACCCCTCATGATACCACCTAACAGGTGAATCAGTTTCTAGGGTTGAGTCACATGGCACTACCCGTAGGTAGCCCACTCCTTAACTCATGGTGTGCTAAGAGTCTCATGGCACTACACGTGGGTAGCCCAATTTCTAACTCATGATAGCCTAGACCTTACTCTAGGTTACCCTTTTTAGCATTTGCAAAGCCATAGAGGAGGACCCGGATCAAAGATAGTTATATCTATAATCATTTATTGTGATAGTCATAGTCACTCTATAGTTGCATGAAAGAAAAGGCATCCAACAGTTATTTTCAAGAAACCGATAAAAATGTTCAGAAATCGCCATGAATCTAAAGCGATTATTCATATGCGTAACCACATATCTGTCAGGCTGATTTGAGACAGAAATATTCCATGCAGGTAAGAAATCCAAGCAAGCAAGCACATACAACAAGATCCTGAAATAATCATGCAATTTCTTATTATTACTCATGTCATCAAGATCCATTAATCCTAGCTCACTTCCTAGGATTTCTAGTCCACTATTAGGGTTTCCTTTGCAATTAGGGTTCCACTTCACTTTTACTATTTTAAACCCCAATTAATACAATTACTCACAAACCCTAATTAACCATCAATTAGGTTCATTGTGCCTCTTTTACATTAAAGCTACCATTTTTATCCTTTTAATCCAGGACAAAATCATTATGCTCATTTATCATCATTTCATAGTTCATTATGGTCTAATTCACATATGAATTCTATTCGTCATTAATTATTACCTTTATCCATTAGAAAAACCCTAATAACTACATTAAGAGTATTTATCCACAATTAGAAACTTTTATACTCAAAATAGCTTAGAATTATCATATCTCAACTTTATTCATGATTTTGAGTAATTAAAACCACTATGAGTTACTTTTACTAATATTAGGGTTTCAAGGCCCATAAAAGCATATTTATGCACATGACGTCTTAATTAAACTAATTACATGCATCATTTTTTATCTTAATGTACCTTTTCATGATTAAAAGGCTAATATCAACTTTAATCATCCATTAAACCCTACTAATTTCATTAATCATCTCAAAATAGGGTTTGTTAATCTTTAATTCATTAAAGTTGATACATTGCACTACTTTTTGAATTGTAAGAGGAACTAGCCTCTAAAACCATTTTTAATAAATTCCTCTTGTTTTTCTAAGCAATTTGTATATATTATTTGCTACTATCGGAGTTACCAATGTTTACATATGAATTTTGCAAAGTTTACCTTTTTGGACCAATCAGAAGTTGACACGTAGCATCTTTCCCATGCAACGTTGCTTTGTGAAAATATAACAGAGTTATGATTATACCCCCGCTTAAGTGACGATCCCTTTAGCACGCGGAGGGGCAAAAGTGTCAATTTTGTCTATTCATCTTCTACCTTGAGAAGCACTATGCCGTTCGCCGATCAGGTTGCTTTTGCGGAACTTCGGGGGTCCGCCCCTCCTGCCTGGGGGCTCAAGGGTTGCTGCTGACCATACGCCTAGCTCCGCCTCCCTCCTCCGTGCTTGGGGTGCCACTAACCCACGATCATGGTGGCTGGGTTGGGCCGAACAGACCTACAACTTGCAGCCGCATGTGCAGCGGTATTGCTGCTATGTCGCGTTGTATAGGGCATGGCGATGCTAGCTTGACCTCATTCTGACTTCGTGGCATCTCCAGCTCCCATCACAACCCCACACGGGCTCCTTACTGCCCCAGGGTTACGTTGCTCCCCTCTACTAGGGTTTTGAATGGAAAGAATGAAGAAGGAGATGTGCAAGAGAGAGAGGGTGATGTGGGATCTCTCTGGACTCGACCCAAGGTCATACCCCTTATATAGGGGAGAGTAACCATGCCCTAAGATGCTTGCTTACGAAGAAACATGGTTCTTTCCCACTAGGAATGTGATTCCTTCATGAAAGAGCATGTTCTCTCTCTCTCGTAATATCCTTTTGATATTCTTTATTCCTTAGATATTTGGATTTCGAAAATCACCTCTTTTCTTCTCTTATACTTTCCCTTTTAATCATTGGTCACGAAATTCTATTTTCTTTTAATAGAAAATACTTCCTTTTTAACAATGCCACCAAAATTTGTTAATAATGCATCACATTACTCTCTTATTTTTCTTTATTGATATTTTCTCTTTCTTTATTCTTCATTGGAGCTCCTTGGACTCCAAGAAACTCCAAGATTTCGAAATTTCTTTTTAAGGATACTTATTATCCTTCTAGATGCATCAATTTCCATTATTTCCCATTATCTTGTTTATTTCTTATTAAAATATCTCTTTTTGAGGATTTCTCTTTTTCTTTCTTTTTATTTTCCTCATTGGCATTCCTTTTAACATTAGGAATCCTTTGGATACGAAAATCCACCAAGGATAATTCAATTATACCTCTTTTCACTTATTTTCCACATTTTATCATTGTTTTCAATTTCTTTCTTAATAAAGAAATATTTAATTGATCTTTTCTTTTCTTATTACTTTCTTTTTGCAACTTTGGACTCCTTGGAACCCAAGGAACCCAATAGGCACAAAATCCACCTTTAGATTATATATATCTACCTTATAGAGGTTTCTACATTTTTATTTTCTCCATTTCTTATTAATAATGGAGTTGCTTTTGTCTCTCCCTTGTTATTGGGCCCAATAGCCAATAAAGCCCACAAAAAAATCATCAAGGCTATTGTAAACGAAATCCATTTATTCAAAATAAATCATATATTTATTTGTTCAAATATCTTTAATATAATAAATCACATTTCCCACCAAATGAACCGAAAACTGGGGTTGTAACATTATCTTTATTGAAACTCGAATGAATGTACTTTACGGAAAATGCTGAAAAAGTGATTCCAACCATTAGATTTGTAAAATGATTATTTTTCATTCTTAATTGATTCTACACTCAAAGGAACACCACAATTTAGAAATAGGACCCCTTGAAGTTCATTCCAAGTTTGCTCATTAATGTTATCTCGTGTCCTTGCTATAGTTGAGTGTGTTGCAACCCTTTGAGCCCCTTTTCTCTCTCATTTACAAAGCATTTCTGATTATGAGTGAGTTAGGCATGTTGTAAGAGAGCTACCTACATGTTATCTTGTAAAGCTCTCATTGCTTCCATCTTCCCAATTCCCTTTCTCAAAGAGAAAAGGTTGAAGTGAACTTCTCTGAGTAAAGGTGAAGTTGTTGTTCTTCTTCAAGGTTGAAAAAGGTGTTAAGATCTTCTCCAGGTCAAGGAGAAGGGCAAGGAGAAGATTCAAGAAGAGTGGGTAATTCCTTCAAGGCCAAAGACTTTATGCAAGTGTGGGTAAGTCCTTGGTGAAGGCTGAAGACATCTTGATCAAGTGGGTAAGTCCTTGTGTAGGTGAAAGACTCTTGTCTTGAATAGGTAAGTCCTTGGATGTATGTTGGTCTCCTTGTATATCTTATGATGGAATATAAGTATACATGGGTTGGAAAGTTCTAGAGGTTTACCTCTCTAGGTAGTGGATTGACGGTCTCTTGGTTTGGAGATTGGAACCACTCTAACCACCTTGTCCAAGTGTATGTTTCAATCTCTCTCATCATTTCTATGCTTGCTTAGATAGGACATAAAATTGTTCTTAAGCATTTGGTTTCAATTGATATAATTTGAAGGTCTAACTATTCTTGTGAGAATTTTCAAGCTTCATTCACCCCCATCCAGATCCCTAGAACCAATAGTTGTTCTTAGACCTAAAATAGCTACACTCATCACACATCGTTGGGTACTCTTTGATATCATCAAATGCAATCCTAAAATAAGGGTTGTTATAAAGTCGATGCTTGGGTAACTTTGACACCTGGGAGTAACTATGAGTGAAGAGATGGGATTTTGTCCCTCCTACATGAGTATGATATCCAAGGCCTCTTAATTAGTGAGACTAAAAAAGTATGGCCATATCCATGTGAGTCAATATGTGATATTGAGCTTACATATATCTTATACAGTCTACTCGAGTTCAAGAAACAAGGTTGAATAATAATGAGGATGAC